>OU015756.1:26193461-26229658 GCA_907169655.1 Acomys percivali | reverse complement strand
CAACCTTGAGTATCAGGAGGACCCTGAAAGGAGAGTGGAGGTAGAAAGACTTGAGACTCTAGGTTCACTTCAAGAACCTATTTTATTTTTCTCATTATTGTTTATATATTGCTCAGATAGTACGAGAGATAGAGTTGTAAGTAGAGCTTGACAAACAGTACTTTTTCCCCCTTATTTGAGTTCTGTACTTCTTTGCCCTTGTGGCCTTGTTTTGTTCTGGAGGACCGTCTTCCTCGGTTTTACCTTATGCCTAGAATCTTTTGAAGTCGCGTTATAACATCTGGGCTAGGAAGCGTGCTTGAGAAAGGAACTGCAGAACATCTGGACTTCAGCCACTCTCCACTTCTCATTTTGTAGCACCAAGGTGACATAACCAGCTTTTTCTTGGGCTATCAATCATCTCTGGCTTCTTTGGATGCAGAGACAACCTATTAGAAGCATTAAAGGAATAATAGCCGCTAATATTAAATTTATCAGGGTTTTAAAAGATTGATCATGTAAAATGTTAAAAGGATTTAGATATAACGTACTTCACAATTCAGCTGCAAACTGTTACTCGGGGACTATTGACAAGTGGGGATATTTTAGCGAATATATTTCTTGTTGTAGCTCTCCAAGGTCAGTAGTATGGTTGTTTTGAGACCATACTCCATCTAAATGCTTCATAACCAATTCCCACAGATATTTATATTATCCATATAAGGTAAAACAGAGATACAAATATAAGTGAATTATAATGGCAATCAATACTCATTATTTAAGCTTGCATTCATTGCCCTATCCAATCAATGGTTTCATTACAGGCATCCAGACTTTCTGTAGGGGGGGGGGGAACTATGTTTAATTTTTCTTAGGTTCTTTCTGTCTTTGAAACACTTTTAGCTAGGCCACTGGTAAACGGAGCTGATTGTACTCCTACCATTGGGGCAGTTATGGTTCCAGTAAGCATTAAGATGCCAGTAATTACCAACCATATAAAATGTACCTCTAGTTTATATTACCATCAATAATTTTCCCAGGTAGTATTTATATTTTCTAAAAGGCCATTTTCTTTTAGTTTTACAGGAATGCATATAAAGGAGGCTTGTTTTTAACATCATAAAAGTAGAGTTGAAAACATTATTAATACATTGAATAATTTGACAAGAAGTCCACAAAATATGGTACAGGGTGTCACTGCAATGAAAAGAAGCTTGGTAGTTGGGTGAGAATTAGAAGTGACACACAGTTTACATGTGATTGAAATTCAGGAACGTGTTCCTCTTTGGTTGTTGTCTTCTGTCGCCAGTTAAAAGTGTAGCTTTACCAATCCTGTTGGGATCCAGGAAAAAACTGTAGGAGAAAACACAGGTGTGGAGTCTCAGGCTCCAAGTTGTAAAGGGAAGAGACCCAGACATAAGTTGGGTCCATGAGAAAGTTTACATGAGCGCAGATAAAGGAAAAGTAAAAAGCAGTTTAAAAGTCAGCAACAACATGGTAGTTTTGAATTTGTTTTCCTGTGCTGGAACCTGTTTGTGAGTTTATCTATCTTGGTAGGGATCCTATTTGCTTCAGCAAAACGCAAGGCCTGCTACCTGCATTTGAAACACTTAGAGGCCTAGGCAGAATTTGTATTTTCATAAGTCATTATTATCTATCTTTTTACAGCTTGTATTAGGAGATTAACACAGTTCATAGGTTTTTGCCTGTTAGCGGAAAAAGCCCCAAGTATATATTAAGACCAAGGACTTTTGTCTGTTTGCATATGTATGTATATATGTATGTATGTATGTATGTATGTATGTATGTATGTGTGTGTGTATGTATATGTATACCTATCTCTGTGAGCCTGTTAGGAGGCTACATTGGTTTGTTTGAAACCAGTTGAGAGGTAGCAGGTAATTTATCCTTAGCTTTGAGATTTTTTTATGTTTAAGAGACCCAAGTAATTAAACTTCTCAAAAAACTTTTGAATTTGTATCATCAGCAACATATCCATCATTTGGATCTATAGTTATTGCAAAGCCAGAAATGTTTAAAAGTAAAAGCAGACTGTTTATATATGGATGGACCAGGCAGGCAGCCCCGGTGGAATTGTCTGATGAAGATACGGCTGGGAGATGAGGAGGCCCTATAGGACTTATACACACACTAGGCCAGTCATTGACTTCTTTAGGATGTATTGTTTGTGTCATGCAAGGTGCATTCTGAGTATGGGGCATACAGCCACACAAACAATAAATAAGCCTCTAAAATGTATACTTTTTGTGATATGTCAAACTTAATCTTAAATAAAGACTTTTGGTGCCTCTTAGTCTTCAGAGTGCCTTCTACCATATGTAGAGGTAGAGAATATTCCCAGTTTCTAAGATAATAGAGTGCCCTCGAACTACACCTCATTTCCAATTCAGTTTTTCAAGACAGGGTTTCTCTGTTTAGCCTTGGCTGTCCTGGACTCACTTTGAAGACCACACTGGCCTCAAATTCACAGCAATCTGCCTGCCTGCCTCTGACTCTCAAGTGCTAGGATTAAAGGCATATGCCACCACACCTGGTGGTGCCCTTCTCTTAAGTTGATGATGTGATTGGTCAGCGTGGCTTACCTGTCAGCTTTTCAGGGTAGGCAGTCATCAGCCCACCCCATAGTTTATTCTTACTATAAGGGGAGAATAATACTTTAACCAAGAGATGATCCATCTTGGTAAGTTGAGCAATTGGGGTTGCAAAAGTAGTTCTCTGGGAAATACCATGTTTACAGTACCTACACAGGTCACTTCTAGGAACAGAAGGAGGAACCATGGGAAGGGGGCAATGTGAGATCTCTATGCCAGCTGCCCCCACTGATGCTCACAATGAGGACAAGCTAGTGTTGATGAAGTATGGGTCTTTGAAATGAAATAAATCTCTAAACATATTCTAGGCAGTAGGGTATAGTTGACATGGAATGGTCATAATTTTATAGAGCAGAGTTAAGGTTGAAGCACAGAAATCTATCCATGGAAATGAGGAAAATGTGCAAAGCTTCTGTAAAATTGTCTGATACTATAATGAGATTCTTTTTTTGGAGCTGTTTCTCAGAATCCTAAGATAAAATTACCTATGAGAAAGACAGTTATCATCTACTTTAGGTTGGTTATGGTAAACTACTGAGATCAAGGCCCTGCCAGGAGATCTGGAAGACTCTCCAGCATTCTGGGTAGTTTCTCAGCTCACCACTGATAGCAGTGTTCTGTGCCTGAAGGAAAGGCGCTGGAGGAAGGGAGAGAAAGGATTGTGAAAGATGGCACAAGATAATCTTTTTTTAAAAAAGATGCTGTGAAAGGAAGATGTTAGTCAGTTCCCAAGCTGTCAATAGAAACTCCATAGCATTAGTTAAACTCTTGCCAACCAGAATAAAAACACAGTGACAGCTGATATCATCTGTGACCAGCCAAGAAGCTTCACTGGTGATGAGTAAGTTCATAGACAGTGACTTGATTTATCCAGGTAACTAGGCTCTATATGGCTCCATTCAATGTTGTCTAAGTGGTATGGCTGGCACTGTGTTAGGCATTCACATCTGTGCAATAGCTAGCCAGATATATAAAGATTTCATTTAATACAAAGAGGAAATGGAGGGAAAAGAGGGAGAGAAGACACACAGAGAGTAAATCAATCAAGTGACTGATTGATAAAATGTAATTTAAAAAAAAAGAAGCAACAACCCAGATACAAGGTACATTGCCTTAGTTATACCCTGATGCTGTTGCCATACAAAAGTTCAATAGAGAAGCCACATGCTAAGGAGCCTTTTGCTCTCTGGCTCAGCGCACACTTAAGCGTGTTGTATGACACCCATATGAGAAAGTGGAGTGTTTTTGCTACCTCCTGAGTCATGGTTCTTCTTCGGCCCTTTGCCGTTCAGGTTTTTCTGGTTGTTACTCCTGTCCCTCATTTTCCTGAAGCTTTGTCTCCCCTTCATTATAGTGGGTACATTTGAGAAGCCATGCCTAAGTAGTTTGCATTTTGAAGCATGGGAAACTTCTGCAACCATTTAATTTAGACAATTATATATGTATACCAGTAGGCTGAAACCACACAAAAGTAGCGAGACATTTGTGTGTGTGTGTGTGTGTGTGTGTGATACCACCCTTAAAGTTAAGTTGCTTCTAAAAGTTTGCTGTTGCATGGTTAGAAGTCCAACAGGGACTACAGAGGGCTTCTTTAAAGATGACAAACAAACTGGGAAAGAGAAACAACACCACAAGAGAACTCATAACATTTGTTTCTGCTGCTCCACCCAAACATAGATTTTTTAAGAGCACAAATACACTCTTTTCCAGAACATAGTTTTCATAAAATATTAGCAGAATCAGTTCTGTTTGGATGCATCCATTCTCTTATTGAAGGACCATCAAGGACTACACGGTGCCACTGAAGTTAAAAACTCACTACCTGCCAAGGAACTGGAGAATGTTCCAGATGACATTATCCTCCATGACAATTTTGATTCTTAAGTGCCAGCCCTGGGAACCAGGACCATAAAGTTTCCAGAGGAAGCAATGACACAGAGATCATGAGCTGGAGACACCCTGTCATGAAGCAGGGTTGCTGCTGCTGCCCCAGAGGTTAACGATCACATCCTTTTTCTTTTGTTCTGCCTAAGTTGTTAAAGAGCACTTTAACATTCCGTGTGTCTCCAGACATAGCCCTCATGAGTAATCTTCCCACACCCTGTGACCACATGTCACCCTTGCATTTTTGGAGGTGCATGTATAGACCAGACACCTAGTATCTTTCATCAGCCCTGTCATCACTTCCATTTAAACATGAAGTAACTTTGCTCCTTGCCTATTGTTCTTATCCTGATGTTATAAAGACAGTTTTCCTCAAGTAAGTATAATGGGAATGGTTATGAAGCCAATCCTGTTTTCATTCTTCCTTTCAGGAATACTTGAACCATTTATTTTAGGTGATATTATGAATGCAGTGTTCTACAAATCACCTGCCTCTTCTGTATGCTCTCCTGTAGTTCCCTTTTACATACACAGCAGCAACACCAGTCTTCCTGTGGCATTTCTCAGATTCAAGCCACTTTCCACCCCAGGTTCCTTTTCTACTCTGATTGCAAACATGAGTCTCCTATCCAGAGCACTGCCTGGTCTCTATTTTTCTTACCTGGGAAGTCTAGCCTACCTGAATCATATCTATACATAATGCTTAAGTCTAGGTAGGTCCTCCAAACACACTCACAGAGCCTACCTGCACTCAGCACACACCATAGTTACCGCACAATTATTGCTTGAGTAATTGCATTTTTAATATATGTATTACTCTAATAAGACTGTGAGCTCCAAGGGTTAGTAACTATGTCTTGCACAAGGGACCCTCTCTATGGATCTATCTGGACCAGTCTGTAATGTGCGTAGGAATAATAATAATCAGATATGGGAATAGAAGCAGAGGACAATAGATCACAGTTGTCATGAAGAATACTTTTTATTTTATTCTAGTATTAGTGACAATTCCACAAATGTCTATAGGTGAGGTGATCAGATCTGTTTGAAGGATAAATCTGCCTGCAGATATTGTGGCTGAAATGGGACACCAACAGTTGTATCAGAGACTATAAAAAGTGGTCATGGCTTTCACACGAACTCTGGTGCCCCATATTTGACCATGTCCCCTGGATGGGGAGGCCTGGTGGCACTCAGAGGAAGGATAGCAGGCTACCAAGAAGAGACTTGATACCCTATGAGCATATACAGGGGGAGGAAGTCCCCCTCAGTCACAGTCATAGAGGAGGGGAATAAGGGGAAAATGGGAGGGAGGGAGGAATGGAAGGATACAAGGGATAGGATAACCATTGAGATGTAATATAAATAAATTAATAAAATATATTTTTTTAAAGTGGTAATGAATTACGTGTGTGCATGGATATCTTTTTTGCCAAATGACTTTGCTATTATTCTTATCCTATCCTCTAGAGCTTAAATGTGATGGTGAACCTTGATTTGGCTAACCAGACATCACCAACTGTGACACAGTAGAAGCGTCAAAAGTGTCCGCCCATGAGGGGTTGCCTAGCAACAAACTGCTGTATAACTCCAAAACAATGAATCTCCATCTCAAAAGCAATCTCAATCAGCCTTTAAGCTTGTCCACCTTGTTCATATGGGAAATGCTGCTCTTTCTTCAGCACAGTCATCGTCCTCTTCAGACTATGATACCCAGTGCTTTACCCTAGAATCTGTAGAGTGGGGAAGGAAAATCTACAGCTTGACTTCCTTCGACATGATTTGCTAATACAGTCAGGACTTGACCCTGAAAAACTATTCTGTAAATGCCATGGGCCAATGGGTAGACAATTAACTCAGCCCAGGGAGTTAGCCAACTCTGCCGGCATTTGTATTAGACGGGGAAGGAAGACCACATGTTCAGGAGATGAAAAAGGAGAGCGGGGCACATTTGGCATAGCATGCACAAGGCTGAGTCTCCCGGCAGTCGGAATCATGTTCCTACGCCCAAGGAAATCTCTAGATGCTATTTTGCAGCATCTAAAGTTTTGTGGGAAAGTTATTCAAATAAAATTTTGCGGTAATTATTGCCTTTCCTAAAAAGAGTCTCATTTTCAAGAATTTGCTTTAAATATAATGGTTGTTTCTATCTAAGACTCACTCCTGCAGTCCACACAGACAATAGGAATTTAACAGGTACTTTATTTGCCTTAATTGTCAGTTTCAATAACTCTAAAATTTTGATGATTTTATGGAACTGAACCTAACTCTTGCTCTTTATCTGCATGTTCTTTAGTGAGTCATGAAATTGCTGCTATCTCTAATACTTGCTTTTCCAGCAGCAGAGACTTTTGGTGATTTTTCTTAAATACGTGTACACATAATAACCAACCTCTAGAGTCACCGTAAGTAATCTCTGAATGGAATTTTTGCCCATTAATACTTTTGTGCTTCCTGCAAAGAAGCACAGAGAAGCTCCCAACACACACACACACACACACACACACACACACAGCATCTCCCTTGTAAGCAAGTGCAAAGCTTGCCTCTCTTAAGGAAACATCCAATGAGAGGTTGTACTGATGATTCAATGCTCGTTAACGCCTCTCTTCTAGACATGTTCAGGGAAGATGGATTTTACTGTACCAAGCAAGAACGTGTATCTTCTCTCATGACTAATTTCACCTCAAACCATCTGTGATACTTCACAAACATATAGCCTTAAGGTAGTTATGAAAAATTGTTAATAGAGAATATTCATTATTTGCTTATGTATTTATTATTTAAGAAACAAGGTTTTATTGTCCAGGCTGGCTTTGAGCTTTTAGGTGTAGGTTATTCTCTTATCACAGCCTCCTGCATCCTGGGAGCATAGGTACTCCCTCCCTCCCCAGGTGAGCACCTGTTCTTTATTCGTTGACGATGACGACCAGTACCATCTGCTGAAAGAAGTGCTTTCATACCCTGTTCCTTATGTAACTAGACCACAAACTACATTAATATTATCCAACAATATATAAACTTATTTTTTTAGATATAGCCACTCAGGAAAATTAAACAACAAAAAAGACAGAAAAACCTAATAGGTGTTTAAAAATCAAATTTATTATCACCTCCCTTTCATTGCTGTGTGTACAGACCTTAACCTGTTGTGTAGCCACTTCATTTTCCACATTTAAAAAAACCCTGAAAGAGTACTTGGATCTCAGCTGTGGTCACAGCAAGGCTTAATCTTCTGCCCACTGAGTAATGTGGAGCGATCCACTGATGCTAATAAAGGCTTGTCACCACACAGAGAAGCCAAGACAAGAAGATGGCTATAAAGAACAGCTGGCAGGACAGGGTGTGTGTGTGTGTGTGTGTGTGTGTGTGTGTGGTTTCCACTGGCAACCTGTGCAGAAAATGCAGATTTGGAGCTAAACCGTCAGGCAGGCATTTCGTGTGACAGCCCATTCCCGTTTCTGTCCCTCCACCAGATCGTTTTTGAGCATTATTGTAACCGTAGAGAGTTAGAAAACAATTTGTAAGAAGACCATTATGAGACCCAGGGAAGAAGACAGCCCACACTGCTTCTTTTGCAGGTGTGTGATTTAAGTGTAGCATGTAACTCACACTGCGAGTCATAGGCTCACCACAGGCTCACTGCCCTGGAGGCCAGCTACAGAAAGCTGCTGTGACTAACATGGCAGATCTCAAGTCTCTCTGTCTCTATTTTCTGTCTCCCTCTCTATTTCTCTCCCTTTCCCTCCCCCCACCTCCCTCCCTCCCTCCCTCCTTCCATTTCTCTGTCTCTCTCTGTCTCTCTCTGTCTCTCTCTCTTGGTCTCTGTCTGTCTCTGTCTCTCTGTCTCTGTCTCTGTCTCTGTCTCTCTGTCTCTCTGTCTCTCTCTCTCTCTCTCTCTCCTCATGAGCATGCTCAGCAGCCCCTGTTGCTTAGACTAGAGACACCCTTGAAATATGTCTAAGGTCTTGGTGCCATGTAACTATGTGACTCCTGGCACATAAGCTATAAGTCTACTTTTTTCTATGTTATAACAAAAAAATGACAGGTAATCATAGTGATCATAACTTAATTGTTTTTGTTCATATAAGGCCGAATATAACTGAGTTGCAAGAAAATTAAGCATATGCTTTTGTGTCCACCTTAAGTATCATAAGATGAAGTCAGTGTGTGTGTGTGTGTGTGTGTGTGTGTGTGTGTGTGTGTGTGTGTCACACACGCGCCTCTGTCTTTCTGTCTGTTTCTGTCTGTTTTCATTGTAGGCTCTTACGAATGATTAAAGGTACATAAAGTTCTGTGTATAGTGGGGAAAATATACTACGCAATGTGCTGAAAAGATGATGTTCTTAGATACACATAAAATGAGGAAATGCTCTGTCTCCTCTCCCCAGCTGTTAAGAAGAAAGCCAGCTTTATCACTCCGGTCCCGGGAGGTGTGGGGCCCATGACGGTGGCCATGCTTCTGAGGAACACGCTCCTGGCTGCAAAGACCATCATCTACTAGGTCACATGGGGAGGACACAAAACGAATACTGCTGCTTACTTATTTGACAACCAGCAAAATCCTTTCTATTTTACTACAAAGCTATTTATTTCTACATTGTATTTATTTTTTCATGAGTGGAATCATTGTGGGACTGATTAAACAACCTTATGGATTTCTTGCTAATAAAGTTTGAGTTTTAGGAAAAAAACAAAACAATTCCAATGCAATTTTGGTAACGATTATTTATTTTATGGATATTTGTTCATAATATTTAAAAATGAAGAGTTCATATTTAATAAATATATTTTTGACATAACCTAAATGTCACACAGTATGTTTTTAAAAACTGTTTTGTAAGACAAATGGAGGCCATGAACTGCAACTTCAGTTTTGTTATAGCCATGGTTTTTTTTAATATAGTCTATTATAGGTTATTATGATTTTCTATATAGTCCATATTCTAAGTTATCTGTGGAAAACTCCTCACCCATTAAGAGGAAGACAGAATGTTGAAAATCAAGTCTTAATTTCAGCTATCTTCCAGCATTCTACAAGGCACTGCTATGTGAAAAGTGATGTTTTATTTAAGAAACAAAAACTATTTAAGGAAACTAAAAGCTGCACTAATATTTGGAAAAGCTAACCCTGATTATGTGGTGTAGTGTAAGATCATGCGTGCTGGTTCCCACACCATTCATAGCACTGGTTCAATATAAAGCCACGCACATTAGGTGGTTCAGTATAAAGCCATGCACATTAGGTGGTGCAGTATAAAGCCACGCACATTAGGTTGTTCAGTATAAAGCCACACACGTTAGGTTCCCACACCATTCATTCCACTTCACTGATGGTAGAAGCAAAATCTCGACACAATCAAACTACAGTGTTTCCCCCACAAATATCAACCAAATACAATGCTGATGGTGATGGGTGAAATCTGTCATTGGAGAACTGTAAGTGATGCGGCCAGGGGAGCAGAACTCTGATAGAATTGTAATACTTTCATCTTGCTAACCCTGAGATATAACGAAATCCTAGTATCTATGCACATTTCTTCTCTTTTCCAGAATGGCATTTGGCTCCTAACACAGATGCTGTGTTTCTAACACACTTCAAATTGGGAAATCCATGTGACTATTAAATGAAGGCTATTTTAATAACCAGAGCCATATAATTGGTACTATGGTTTCATGCCCAAATTCCAATATGTTTATGTGCCAATAATGATTGCTTGTTCAATGCATGCCTCTATCAGTGTGTCTCCTGTATGAAAGTAGACTAGCTGTTTATAACCAATATTTCAACTGTCCAATAAATGCAATTTGAAAAATAATTATAACTATATTCTTTTATTAAGATAGCTTTGCAGGGTTTTTTTGGTTCAAATATTTGTTACATATTTCCTTTGCTTTTCCTATTAATTTGCTTGCATGTGTGTGTGTGTTTGTATGTATGTGTGCTTATGTGTGTCTGTTTGTATGTGTGCATGTGTGTTTGTATGTGTGTGTGCATGTGTGTGTGTGTGTGTGTGTGTGTGTGTGTGTGTGTGTGTGTGTGTGTTATGTGTTGGGGGTATGTGAGAAAGATTGATCAGGCTTGGCTGCAAGCACATCTGCCCCTTGAGCTGTCTCATTGCCCCTGTTAGCTGTTCATTTACCACATGCTGGGGAAAATATATCAAGTTTCCAAAACATGAGAGAAAAGACACTAGGATGATTTCTATGCTGATCCAGACCAGGTGACTGAGCATTCCTGATAGAGCTGTAAATTCAACATTTGCATGCAAACATTTTAGAAAAGGCATGGTTTAAATAAATTTTAAAGGAGCCTGGATTTAAAAAAAAAAACAATAGCCAGAAATGATGAATATTAAAATAAGGGGACTATAGTTATGAGTGCTCCCCTGCTCACCGGGATGAAAGGGATTATGTCAGTATATTATTTATTTAAGGGTCAGTCTTCCCATAGACTAAGAAAAGAGAAACATTCTGATGCTCTAAATCGTAGCATCTGATCTTTGAATCGAGAAGGAGGACTGTCATCAAAACAAGTGCAGTAGACTGGACCGACGAGGACACAAGTGCAGCCTATCTCCTCACAGGCAACGGCACGGAGGGATTTATAACTGAGTCACCAAGATGGGATAATCAATGGGTCAGGTTGTTTTGATACCACGGAGGGAGAAGTTCTTGCTGACCTGACCCATCAATTTTCTTGGGAACAACCAAACAGAGACTTTGACACCAAGGCATGGGATCAGGAACTGCATCACAAATATACAAGGCATGGCATGTGGTGTCCATGAGCTGAGTTAGCAAGACTCTCTGCTAAGACTGAGTTCAGTTGACTGAGGTGCATGTGTGCCAACGAGAGGGCTCAAAAGAGTGTGAATAAGTGTGTAGTGAAGATAGGAGTGTTTTCTCATATGTATAAGACAAAATCAGCTAAATGGGTATAATTTCATTCAGGGGTGTTTGGAGTCTATAAAATATAGCTATATGATGGCCTTAAGGAGGAGTGTGATGATACACTTCCCCCCCCCCCACAATGTCACAGAGAGCCTTAAAGAAATGATGGAAGTTGCACTGTGATACAAAGAAACGTAAGTAGAATTTTTAAAAATGCAGTCAGATGAAATGACAAGAATGTCCTGAAGGACTAAAGAAACCATGGGAAGCAAGAGTGAAGGCCATATTTAGCAAGTGAATAAATAGGATTGCAATCAAGGCCAGAGGACATCATCACCCATTATCATAAGGAAGTTATAAAGGAGCTGACTTGGAAGAAGGGATAATAAGTTCAATTTAAGACATGTTGAGTGTGAGGCAATGACATAATACACAAGCGACAGTCATGAAGTAATCCAGATCCTGGAAGGGGATGGATGCTCATGACATGCTGAATATATAGGATTCAACAGCACATGCCGACAACTAAGTTCCTAGACTTGGAAGCCACTATTCATCTTGTATTCTTTTACCCTATACAATATTTACAGATGCTTCTTGAGTGGCTATTGAGAGCTAAAGATTTCCTCTTAATCTTCTTTTTTTAATGGACGAGCAAACTAGAGTGCAGAAATTTTTACATAATTGTCCCAGTATAACATATACCATACAAATGGACACAGTTCACAAACCAAAATAAAGCAAGATCAGATTTTCATTTAATTTTCCCTCTTCTTGTGATTAAATTATTACAATCAAAAACATGTCCACAAGACAATCTGATGGAGGCAATTCCCAATTGAGATTCTCTCTTCCCACATATGTCTAAGTTTGTGTCAAGTTGACAACATCCAACCATCACCCAGCTGGTACCTCACTGAACCTGAAGCTTACCAGTCCAAGTAGACTGGCTTGCAGAAAAGCCCAAGCATCTTCCTTTTCCATTCTACCTAGCACTGATACTTCAAATGTGCTGGGGATCCAAACTCAGATACCCATGCTTGCATGGCAAGCACTTTACCAGTTGAGCCATTTCCCCAGCCCCTCCAGTTAACTTTTATTACAGAGATGTAATCTATAGCTCAGTCTTAAGAAATAAAGATGTTTGGGCCAAGTGTATTTGACACTGGTAGAAAACTTGCTTAATGTGTCATGGAGTTCTCGAGAAGGACATAGGTGATAGTAGATAGATAGATGATAGATAGATAGTTGGATAGATGATAGATAAAGAGATGATAGATAGATAGATAGATAGATAGATAGATAGATAGACAGAGATAGAGAGACACAGAGAGAAAGAGATGATAGGTAAATAGAGGATACTAACATTTCTTTCCAGAAACTTCGAAAGACTTGTGATAGTATTTTAACCCTTAGTTAATTATGTCTTAAATTCTCCACAAGGTTCTAGAACTCTTTGGTTTATAATTCAACTACTATTTTCTTATGGAAAACAATGCTCAGAAATTGATGTACTAAACAGTTAAGATCATAAAACCAGAGCTACAGTGCAGAGGCACAAGTAAGCCAAGTGGTACATGCTCTTTTAGCTTTTAAGTGATGACTCCTGAGGTAAGTGATTGCCCAAGCTGTAATGGGTACAACAAGCTCGTGCTTGTGTGATTTCTAAAGCCAAGTTCTTATTTGAATGCAGAGAGGGATCCTTTCTGATAAATCTAATTTGCTTGCTGGACATGAGTCACACGATAACCAATCTTGAGCAAGTTCTCAAGGTTCAGAAAACATAAGCAAATGAAATTCCAAGTAGAAAGGCATGCCACTTCAGCAAACAATATTCATAAATATTCAAAGATATTTGGGGCATGTGAAAATTTATAAGTAACTCTTGCAGCTTATACAAAAGGTCATAGGCATAATTATACATTTGGACTTTTATAATCTTATTTTAATCATTGCTGGGTCAACAGTGGGCAAAATTTGAGTGCTGTATGAAATTAAGACTAGCTATTCTTTAGATGTACCCAAACTAGGGGCTACCTCAATGAAGAATCTAAGATGACTATTACCACCATACCACCAATATTAATAATGTATTGATTCTCTGCCACCTATTCTGACCACAGATTTGAGCAATGTTGATCCTGGAACGTAGTAGTACATCCTATTTCTTCATAAAGCAGTAAATGTCAGGATGACATAAAGGTTAATGTTGCAGTATTAGAAGTGATTTTACTTATCAAACTTTATCATAAATACAGCTAAATAACGACAAAAACTGAATACCGAACATGCTTTTGTTTTTACACAAATTCAGTTCTTCTTTATAACCATATTAAGAAAATACTTTTAAAAATATGCTTAGTACTTTATTCGAAGGCTATAATGAAAAGCAATGCAACTGACTGTAGCATGGGAGACTTTGACAGATCCTAACAGGTTTTCCTGCCTGCTGGTTTGCAGGCATCTTGTCTCTGGTCCTTCATAGCCTACTAGGAAAGCTGAGGTTCAGTTCACGATGTCAGGGACGTTTCCGCACTCGTTTTTGTTGTTTCAAGAACTTTTACACGCACGATTATGCCCACAGGTGACAGGAAACCAGTGCTTCAAGAGGAAACTTGATCACATCTCCAGATAAAGCCGGTATTCTAATCAAGTGTGCGAGTGCCTGCAGGCTTCATGCTGCTGCCAGGAGCACATAGTTTTTGGATTGGTAAGAGCTGCCAAATGACGCTTCGTGAAATATAAATGGAAGAAAGACTCGGAGCGGGCAATAAAACCCTCCACCCTTTGTTCCACGAGCACTGGGGAAAGAAGTTCACCAGCTACAGGATATGGCTCTGGAGATCCCAATAGGAGTCTGCCTCCTGTTTAAAGGTACTCAATTTCCTTTTTGTTGTGTTAACTTTATGCCACTGTAAAATGCAA
Source organism: Acomys percivali (assembly GCA_907169655.1). Taxonomy (NCBI): domain Eukaryota; kingdom Metazoa; phylum Chordata; class Mammalia; order Rodentia; family Muridae; genus Acomys; species Acomys percivali. Next base: position 26,215,364 of record OU015756.1, on the reverse strand, counting down.
AGATTTAGTTCTCTGGATTTGAGGGTGTTCCTGGCAATTATCAGAAAAAGGGAATGTGTGGATTACTTGGATTTTTATGGACTATATGCTCTTTTTTTTTCTCTTTTGATTTCTTTTCTGTACTTTCTTTCTTTCTTTTCTTTTTTTGTAAAGAGGGCTGAAATGGTTGCTTTAAGCAATCCCAGAGAACTTGGTAGCAGCTACTGCCCTACAGTGAGCTGACTGTGCTGACAATTAATATGTAAATGGAGAGTCCTGCTAGCACTCAGAGGAAGGATAGCAGGCTACCAAGAAGAGACTTGATACCCTATGAGCATATACAGTGGGAGGAGGTCCCCCTCAGTCACAGTCATAGAGGAGGGGAGTAAGGAGAAAATGGGAGGGAGGGAGGAATGGGAGGATACAAGGGATGGGATAACAATTGAGATGTAACATGAATAAATTAATAAAGAGAAAAATATGTAAATATGTGAACTCTCCTAAGAATGAGTGTATGTCAATATTCTGTAATTGTAATATTGTCAAGGGAAAAGCTCAGAAGGAGACCCTGCCAGGTTCTCGGTTTGACCAAGCCAGAACAGAAAACGGGAAGCCTAGAATTAGAACCACTTTGGATCTGTTGCTTGTGCACAAAGAAAGCTCACCTGTGAAAGATGTTTTTCCCTCCCACAGCAATGACGGCGGCCCTGACTGAAGAGGCAGAGGTGCACTCAGTCCCTCCCAGCCCAGTGCAACAAGGCAACTGGACAGTCAATGACACAGAAGGTATTTCCCTTCCACTCTGTTTCAAGCGACTTCTTTAAAAACCTCTGATGGAAAATTGCACTGTGATAGAGAAAACACTGGAAAGACTTTAATTAAGAGTTTATTAGATAAGCAGCTATTTCAGAAAGATGATGATAAACTGAAGTGACAGGCAGATGTGCCAGCCGAGGGTTGCCTTTTTTAAAAGGAGGAAGCAAAACAAGGATGAGAAAAAACTGTATCCAGCTTTTCCCCTGAGTGTGAGCCATGCCGTGAGTTCTACAGGGATTCTGCTTGACTCCCCGTGACCTGGTCACACCCTGTATAATTGCATATGACTTTGACATTCTTGAGGAGAGACACTGTATTTTGATCTGTGACAGTAAGCTTAGCAGTCACAGACATGATAGCTACAAGAAGCAGTGTTTTCCCCCCTAATCTTGGAAAGGTCTTTTCTTGTTGCTTATTGTCATTTTAGTCTACTCTGAACCTCCTCACCTCTCCCATCAGTTTTGTCACTGGTGGTGATCACGTATTTAGCTTTCATACCATTGTGCACACAACAGAGGCCTCGTGGCACAGCTTTCAAACCCGCTTGAACCAGAGATGAAGTTGAAAAGCTCCTTGTCTGTCAAGACCTGTGTCTGACTAGCTACGACTCTGTCACAGACGTCTCTCATGGAAAGATTATATAGTTTGTGACCCGGGCACAGAAAGTCGTCTTATCTTGATTTCAAGGGCTAGCCACTAAAGGGAGATGAAGCCAAATAGTTCATTTCAAATATGAAAGAGAGTAATATCTAACTGTTCTTCATTTTTGCCAATAATTCTAAACACCTAAAAGACGTGTTGTCTATTTTGGTTTTGGATATCGATTTGTAGGACAGGATGTGTAGAAAATTTAAAGGCATGGTTTCATCTCCGTGGAGGATGTTACAACATGTATCCAGTTCTCCCACTGTTACCCCTTTTTTTCTCTCATGTTGGTGAATTGCATGCTAAGCACCTGTCACTGTGCTTACCCCACCCTTTAGCTTTTTACCTTAAAATGCACATCTTATATCTTCTTAGTGTTTCAGTGAAGTTACAACTTATTTTCTTCTCCACAAGAGAAGAGTTAGTCTCTCTGGGGTGCCCTTTCTTTGGAAATGGTTTCTTTCAAATTCCCATATTTTCTAGAAAATCCTTCTTATGATTTGGTGAAGTGAACTTGGGAAATCTTGAACTAAGAGGACCCTGGCACAACTTGAATGAGAAGTTCTCAGTCTCCAAAACAATTCCTAAAGAGATGATAGTGCAGTCAGAAAACTGAATGCCAATTTTAAGTTCTGGTGTGTGTTCTCAAAGCAAAGTGATATGGTGTCTTTTTGCTACCTTAGTATATAGACATTTAGTATTTTTCACATGAAAGGGAATGCTTTAAGGTCTGTTTTGGGTTTTGTTTGTTTGTTTGTTTTTCTTTTCTTTTCTGCAGACACTTCAGTAGGATTCCCCTAGCCCCTGTAGGAATGCACATACGGTATAGCCTGACAGATGACTAATAGTGAGGAGGTGTGCCTATGCACTTAATACACCACAATATGCCACTAACTCTGCTTAAGAAAGTATAAAACTATGCGGTTTTCTCTGAGTCTTTCCCATTACACAAGCGCCCAGGATGGTGCCATTAGGCTTTATGTCTAGCATGCCAGAACCAGTAGCATCCAGAAACATAGGTGATTTTTCCAAGACACTCATTCCTGACATAGGTGTCCCCTGAGAAGGTTTCTCATCACTAACTACATACTGTGGCCATTTTTGCAGTCTTAGGACAAAAGAAAGAAAAATCTGTTTTAGATCCTGCCCTGGTGGCTTTCCTACAGTACCTCTTTACCTTACAGAACTTTCACTTAGTAGGTGGCGGTGTCCCCATTAGCTGTGCCCACCTGAGCCCCACAACTGGTTCCAGCTGCATTTCAGTCACAGCAGCCCCTCTCTGGTCAGTCAATGAGAATTTCCCCTCTCTAATGAGCACCTCTTGGCGGTCTGTGGAAGGCTAAAAGAGGGGATGTTCGTCTTTTCCTCCACAGAGGCAATAAACAACTCTTTTATTATAGAGCAAAGTTACACCCAGGTCTCCCCTAGGTGCCGCCACAACTGTGCAGGGGAAATGCAAAGTGACATGAGGCCCTCTGTTCTAATTAGTATTGGGTACAAGTCTGGGAAACATTGTTCAAAATTGCCTCCTAAGTTAGACCCAGTGCTGCCACCTTTTGACCAAACTCATCTCTATGCTTTGGTGTGTAGTTTCTAAAAGAATGGGGCAATCATTAATCCACCTCCGCCCGTAATTAATTAACAAGGTACATATAGACACGAACCCAATCTTTTAGATAAAACAACCCTCCCTCGAGCCAAATCTGCATTTCAAAGAACAAAGCGCCTCAAATATTCTTAAAATAAAAGATCTCTTTATATGTGCACTGAACATGTATTATGAAAGTGGATACACTGACCTGTTACTTATTGCGTCTCCTTTTTCTAGCTGACTACGTAGAAGGACTTGTAGCTTTGAAGTTATCCCACCCTTGCCTGGAAGACCTTAATAGTTACTGCATTAATGGAGTATGTGCATTCCACCATGAACTGAAGAAAGCCATTTGCAGGTAACTGAAAAGTCTTAGAGACAGAAGAAGGTGACAGGCATAGACAGGCATAGCTCCGTCTTATACAGTAAAGACAGTGCTTGGTATCCAGTTGGTATGCACTTTCCTGGTGAAGACTGTTTCTCCTGCTGTCAGCATCTCTCAGTCACCCAGAGTTCTCTGTGTAGGGTTGAGACGTCCTGAGTCCTACCTCAACCCTAGTCCATATTAGCTTGTCTATTGATGTCGTTGTTCGGGTCAGGGTTGGAGAGCTATGTTGGCAAGACCTCGTGGGTGTTGCTTCTCATTTCTAGGAGACACAGTCTCACAGCAAACTCCCCGATCCTCTTAAATACACGGGAGGGCTGAGGAGGAGAGGAGTGTGGGGAAATGCTGTAACTATATCATAATCTCAAGAATAATTTAAAAAGAATAGGATGATGAGATGTCAAGAGAGTAGGGGAAAATAGTGCTTGATCTGAATGTGACTGTCCATCATCTTTGAATATGAAGAAGTCTTTTTTTTTCTCCTCATGACGTATCCATATTACTCAAAACTGTGATTCCCAGACTATAGCATGCCCAGAACCTGGAGCTTGTCAGGAATCCTGATTTTAATGTTCTACAACTATTGAACCAGTCACTGCATCCCTAACAACATGCAAAGGTGACTAATTTTTTCAGGTTTCCAGGATGAGACAGACCCCCACAACAACAGTTATTCAGGAAGATCAAGTCCTGAAGCTACCATGATACCCCCCACCCTGACCATCACACTGATTTGATGTTTCTTGACAAGCACTCTCCCTCCCCCTCTTAGCAATGAGGACGAATTGCAGAAATGACTGGTGAGGCGCAGGCTGTTTCATGGAGGGACTGGCTTCCGTGTGCCTCTATAAATTTCTTTCTTTTCTCATTCTTTGAAACGAGTACCTGTTAGTCATCACAGGCTTTACAATTGTATATTCTTTTCTCTCTTTAAAGATGTTTTACTGGTTACACGGGAGAACGATGTGAGCATTTGACCCTAACTTCTTATGCTGTGGATTCTTATGAAAAATACATTGCGATTGGCATTGGCGTTGGGCTGTTGATTAGTGCTTTTCTTGCTGTCTGCTACTGCTACGTCAGAAAAAGGTATGGAAAATACAAAGCATGAGACTGGTTGTGTTTGTTCACATGACAAATAAGTATTGAGTTTTTTGCTGTTGGTATGTGGTAACATACCAGTGGTAACATTTTTGGCGCCTTTTCATAAATCCAGACAAGTGGTTAAAAACAAAAAATAACAACAACAACAACAAAACCTTCTGATGCAACAGAACAGTGGGAATTTCCTTTCTTGTTAGCTGTTCTGTGTTTGCCTGAGTCAAAGTTCTAAGTGGGAAGGATAGCGACCCTCTAGAAGGCAGAGATTAAATATATCCTACTGACAGCTATACATTTAGTGTTTAATGATACACAAATAGTATTGAGTAAAAAGAATTTTAAGAAATGAGTATCAAATGAATGAAAATGTGTGACAAGCATAGGCTTTTCCCTACGGACATCAGCAAAATTGCGTACTGCTAAAAACTCAATATTAAGAAATTAATCCTTAAGCAAGTTTACATTAGTTATGTATGTAACATTTTTAGTTTCCACACACTAGTTATTGTTCCTTAAATGAACACAACTTAAAAAAAAGTCAAGAATTAATGAGAGACAGATTAAGAGCAACTATATTTCCCTTCTGGTACTTTTACTATTCTCATTTTAAAAATGAGTAAAACTTCATGACCAAAATTAGAAAAGTTTGTTTTGCTTAATAAATACCTATGAAATAATTGAATGCATGTTATATTCACTTTATGTTTGCCAAAGAGATGAAGAGGAATAATGAGAAAGAGGAGGAAGAATGCAAGGAGGAGGAACAGGAGGAGGGGGACAATCTGTAGACATTTGTGAGATGGACGTGGAAGGTTGGGCTCTGTAGGAGAAAAGTCTGAAGGGGGGATGATTCAGTGTGTGGTGGTGGCAGGGTGGCATCTAAGACAAAACCTGTAGTGAGCCAAGGAAAGTAGACAGCATAACCCAAAGCTTCTAAGCAGAGATGTGGCTTCAGCACCAGGGTAGTCTTGGGCTGGTTCCAAGGAGAGAGATAGAGATAGATAGATAGATAGATAGATAGATAGATAGATAGATAGATAGATAGATAGAGAGGGAGGGACTGACAGACAGACACAGAGACAGAGACAGAGAGACAGGGAGACAGAGAGACAGAGAGACAGAATGTGGATGGCACCATAGACCCATCCCAAAGAGGAGTTGCTCTTAGCTTTAATATCCTGTATTAGTCAACCATGGGTCAAGGTGATCACGGTGGGCTCAGATTAGGGTCTTCTAATCTCTTAGAAACTTGTTGTCAAGGCACCGTGTTGGCTATGGATAGTCCTCTAGAGCGGGATGCCACTGTGCATGGGTTACTTCCTACTACTGAGTGATGCAGCCACCAGTGGATAAATGGCATCTAGATAGAGTACTGAAGGCAACTGCTACAGCAGCACACTTGTGTGTGTAACCTGCTACAGCAGCACACTTATATGTGACACCTGCCACAGCAGCAAACTTGTATGTGACACCTGCTATAGCAGCACATTTACATGTAACACCTGCTATAGCAGCACACTTGTGTTTGACACCTGTTATAGCAGCAAACTTATATGTGTAATGTGCCACAGCAGCACATTTGTGTGTGTAATGTGCTACAGCAGCACACTTGTGTGTGTAATATGCTACAGCAACAAACTTGTATGTCCAATCCTTAATGACCAACACAGACAACACTCTAATGGAAACCAATGTTCTCTCTGTTTCAGGTGTCTAAATATGAAATCACCTTATATCATCTGCTCTGGAGGGAGATCATTGTGAGACCTTATAAGGCATGTTCATCAAGACATTTGTCAAAAGCAATGGGGACTCCAAGAGAGATCTTCAGATGATACAAAGTGTGACAAACTAACTTGAAAATAATGGAGGTTTGCGTCGCAATGAAGTAATTGAACATTGGTTCTTGGCTTTGACCATCTTTGGGTGCCATGGAAGTCATGTAAATGAGCTACAGTAACAGAGACCAAGTGCACAACCCTACTTTGGGTTTGTTTTTGGGTGGTGGTTGTCACTGCAGGAAGATTTGTTCTGTGCTTCTGGACCAGCTCAGATGGGAGTTTTCACTTTAGTTGTCCACCACTCCTGTGACGCCACTCCTGGGTTCTTCATCTACTCAACATTTTGGGCCACTTGTCTCAATGGACTTAATCCCAAGCCTTCTGTCCTCATGGTATTTCAGGTAATTTGGCTCCTTGGCTGAACCAAGAATGCATTAAACCTAAACGACTGAGAGAAAACAGAGGCAGGCATATATCAATTGCAGCCTATGACAACAGTTTGCAAACTTTATCTGGGAAATTTGGAATATGCAAGTGAATTCCCAAGGAGTGGAAGTTGCCTGGACAGCCAGTCCACAGTGGGCAAAGCAGCTGTTTCTGTCTGGATTATACAACCTGTGTTGGGCTCATCTGTCCCCTGATACTTGTGCTCACCATCTCTTTTCATCCTTCCATCGGGAGGCTTACTAGCTGTCCGTCACGTGAAGTCCTAGAATTCACCTAATGGACTAACAGCCTACAATTGACCCCAAAATGAAAGCTGGAAACTAGATATAGGAACGACAAACAGCATGTGGAATGTGAGCATTTTTGCTTGATTGATAACGTATTGGATGTAGGTAAAAATGGAACGATGGTAAAGATACTTGCTTGGGAATCATGATCCCTCCTTGGAATTGTATTCCTGCTCCATGATCCAGTCTTGGGCAAGTCTCTAACTTTCTTTGGGCTTTGGTTCCATATTCTACAAGACCCTTGCACTTCTAAACTTGAGCTATAGAAGAAGAAGAACAACCACAACAAACTCCTATATTTGTATGGCAAGTGAAATTATCCTTAATATTTCCATTATCAACCCCATCTCTAACCCCCAAATACCTCTGAATATTATCCTTAGTATATATTGTAATGTTCAGTTTGTAAAATAATAATTTATTTTGAAAGGAAATACAAAATGAAATTACAAAGTAATAACAGCTGCTGACTGTGGGTTTTTTTTTTTCCTTCTGGATTTACTCTAGAACTACTGGCTTGTTTCTTCTCCTCAGAAGCAGAACAATTTGATTGTGAGATTAAGTACAATCAGACTTGAATATCATTACAACAGCAGCCAGTCATGAGCCCCACACATATATCATGGCTTTTCCTCCACTCCTTAAGAAGACTACATTCAACTTTCCTTTGAGAGAAGGTGTTTCCTTGGCTTTGTTTTTCCTCCAGAAGGAATGTAATGCAGCTGCTTTGCATGTCAGCACATTCTTCGTGTGCTGGCTTACATCACGCCAAGGGGTGTGGAGTGGTGGTTCCACCCAGTGACTCCAGCAACCACACCTAGAAAGCTACCTCTTCCTGAGCATTTCAAAAAGTTGTAAAAAGAGCAAGGAGAGTCCAGGAAGAAACACACTGGAGGCCTACTTTTAATTAAGCAAAAACTACCTCCCTCTTGAGGAAAAGAAAAAGAAACCCCTGGACCTACCTCTAGGGGAAGTGACGTCATAAATGGTCACACACACTTGCTGTCTGTAAGTGCTTACACAGTTCAAACACAATAACCCAAAGTTAGAACATCAGAGAGTTGTGACTTCCAGATAGCCAAAGCAAAATGTTAACCAGAAATAAACAAAAACAAGAAACCAGTGATATGCGTTCAATCTTCTTCACTTGCAGAGCACTGTTTATTAACGATATAAAACACACCCAGCAAAACAACACAGAAACCTAGACCACAGTTTATGCAAGCTATTTATGGGCTATTGTATAAAATGATCTTGTAATCTTGCTACTGGGATTGCTTTCGCAGAAAAGAGTCTCTGGCACACCTGTGGAACAGAGCAAACATCTGGCAGCATCTGGGCACATGGGAAAAATGGAGATACATATACAATAAGACTCAGGAAAGAACAAATTAATAAAGCCTTTTCCTCAGAACTACATTCTCAACTTTGTAGGTGGATGATACGATGACACGCTTCTACTGTCTATGACAAAACCAAACTGTCCAAGAAGTTCAACTTCTTTCATTCCCCCTCGGCTTCTTCCTGTGTCTGCCTCTCAATTCTTTCATTGTACATTCTTAGGTCAGCCACATTCATGAGTACGTCTTTATGTAGTACTTTCAGACTATGATAAGGATGTGGCAAACCCTGTAGTATTAGTCATACTAAGGTAATAACTTCACAAAAAAATTATTTACAACAGCTTGTCACTGTATCCCCTTAGTTAGCTTTTTCTATAATCATGCTTTCATAGTTATAAAATAAATTCATCTTTTGGAATTTCCTGCTACCATGCAGATCTAATCCTTTAATCTTGACATGTCCATTTTGGTGACGTCAATAAGATTTCCCTTCATTATGTTTAATTGAAAAAAAAAAGCCTAAGACAAACATCAGCAATTTAAACTGTTGATGTTGAACACAAGGACAATTCATGTATGCAGAAGACTTGTGAGTAAGCCATTTAGCTACGTTACAAAATGTTGCATGCTATCTGTGTGCAGTATAAATATTGATAGCTCCCAACCCACACTCCTGGGAAGGGTTACCAGAATCTCTATTGCAAAATACCACTCTTTCTGGATTACATCATGGGCTGATGACATCAGATATGAGCATCTGCCAAGATACAGTGGAAGTGTTGAAATTGAATTTGTCAGAGTCTGGCACTGCCACTCTGGGTGAGTCCACATTTCTGCCCAAACCTTTGGCACAGATCTATCTATCCAGTAGTGCCTCTAATACCATTACCTTTCAAGTCCTGGATAGTATTTCTGTTAATTATTCAAATCAATCGGTGACCGTGGGAGACTCTGAGCAACTAGTGACCTAAGAATTCCAACCTTGAGAGGACCCATGTTTTTAAAACAAAAATGCATGCTGTTCATTTTATTTTACTTCATTCAGTAACTGAATGTGAGAGGTTGTGGGCAATACCTGCCACTTCTAAAGAAACAGCTCATGGGGTAGGAATGTGATGACATGATAAGGATGTGGACTGCCTTGTTCTGTCAAGTCTTATCTGAACACCTCCTGCCCTTCCTTTCTTGCTTTTTATGCCTCAGATACAGGAGGCCAGGTATCTGCATGGAAATGCAGTTAAGATCAAAGGCAAGCAGCTACTTCTAACAGGGTGGCTAGTCTTGGAGGGAGTAGCTAATGAGAAGCCAGGGTTAGAGGTGGGTCTGTAATTCCAGCACTTGGGAGACAGAGGGCGATCTCAAATCTTCAAAGCCAGCTTGGGTCACTTGTCTAGACTGTCTGAAAGACAAAGCAAACAAACAAAACAACAACAACAACAATGACAACACAAACACAGCAAATTAAGCTGCAGATCTTTCTGGAAAGAATAAGCTCTCTAGACCTTTAAAATTGCTTAAAGGTATTGAGTCGATATAAAAATTCTTTAACAAATCAGGTGGGCATATTGGTTTACCAGTGCTACCATTTATACACCAGACTTTGGAAGCATTGCTTTAAGTAACCCAACAAATACATGTTTAATTGTGCAGACTTGTCCAAGGACACACAGCTTTCAGCTCTTTGGTCTATGCCATAGCTAGCCGATGTTTCCCAACAGTGGAACGTCCATGTTGCAGGTTAACATCTCAGTGAACCTAAGAGAGGTAGCCAAGTGATCTACAAATGAAAAAGTTCTTTTCTTTATAGTCTGTGTAATAGCATTTGTCATGGATCAGCCACAGAAATCCCCTGTCATCTTCAGATTAAGTTATGCATACCATTGTCAGGGTAGGGCGAGAACAAAAATGAAGGACCTGCTGGCAGGTGAGTCCCTGAGACTGTAAATAAAGCCTGGTTTATCCTAAGGACTTAAGAGACAAAGAGGTCACTTGACAACGTTTTATGTCTTCTGCCGACAAGTGCTGTTTGGCACTGCTAATGTCACTGGGCACACTTGACTGGGATTGATGACAAGAGACAAGAAGTAAAACATGCAAGTTCTCAGCAGAATTTAGTAGAAACTGCCTTCCTCTCCATTGCCTTCAGCCCTACCCCTCCCCAGATTGCCCCTCAGATAAAAATTGGAAATTTTGATGGGTTGGGTTAAGACAACAATTGAGAAAATATCTGTGTAATGGCTGTCATTCTTGTTACAAGGGTTCTCATGCAGTCCTGAGCCTGTCTGACTCCATGGGGTCCTTTGGATACGATGTTCTGTTAAATGGAGAAGTCAGACTGTAAAGTTGACTTTCTTATTTCCCTCCTGGCTATAAGAAACATGATGAAAATGTGACAGTCTCTAGGCAGATCCTACTCACAGACATTATTACCTTTGGCTTCCATGTGTTTGTTTTAAATCAAGCTCACGTGTAGAAACCAAGGTATTTTCCAGTGAGGAGAAAGCAAGAAACTGTCTCTTCTTGCATAGCTATGGTTAGGAGTTTGTCCTCAACAGCAAGGGCCTCTGGTGCTTAAGCTGCCAATTCAAGGTTCCTAGGAGCCTGCCAACTCCGTTGTTTGGATTTATGTGAAGGTCTTTCCTCATCTAAATTCCCTGCGTTTAATTAGCAAGAGGCCTGTAGAGGGCCCTGTTGCACTGCAAACCTCACAGGCCAGAAGCAACCTCAGATCAAAGAGTTGCCCAGGAATGCACTTGGTAGGAGAATACACACTCACCTGGGAGCTGGCAGGGTGGCATCTGATGACTCAGACACTGCCCTGCCCACACCCTCAGCCGCTTTTGGCTACAGTACTTGCTAGATGTGTCTTCTCAGCACACTAGCCTGCTAAGGTCACCTCCCAGTTCAAAGCCTGACACCGACTTCTAATTGTACACCATACTTAGTGATAACTCTTTACTCAGCAGTGTGCAGCTTGCCTCCCCTTCCCCTGACTGTAATGAATAGCACAGATCCTCCTAGGGCCTTAGCATCTTTAGTAGTTTCTCTATATAGTGCAGGCAGAGATGAGCAGGGCAACGATGGACTATATTTACATTCTTGACTAAGTCCCAGTGGTGACAGTAACAATAAGTGTCATTCAGTAAGATGAGGCACAGTGATAAGCAACTTACATAGCATCTTCTGGTCCCCAGGGACAGAAAGGAGGAAAGCACTATTGGCTCTAGGACAAACTGATCAGCAGAAGTGTCTTCAGCTTAACAGACTGAGGTTTAGCTCTGTCCTCTACACTGCATTACCTCAATCTTGTTTTTTGGGAGTCTGGCTTTTGTTGTGATTCTTTTTTAAAAAATATTTTATTAATTTATTCATGTGACATCTCAATTGTTATCCCATCCCTTGTATCCTCCCATTCCTCCCTCCCTCCCGCTTTCCCCCTACTCCCCTCCCCTATGACTGTGACTGAGGGGGACCTCCTCCCCCCTGTATATGCTCATAGGGTATCAAGTCTCTTCTTGGTAGGCTGCTATCCTTCCTCTGAGTGCCACCAGGCCTCCTCATCAAAGGGATGTGGTCAAAAATGGGGCACCAGAGTTCGTGTGAAAGTCAGTCCCCACTCTTCACTCAATAGTGGAGAATGTCCTGCCCATCGGCTAGATCTGGGTAGAGGTTCAAAGTTTATTTCCCGTATTGTCCTTGGCTGGTGTCATAGTTTGAACAGGACCCCTGGGCCCAGATCCGTCCATCATACATAGGGACATATGCTTAACCATGTTCATAGCGGCCTTATTCATAATAGCCACAACATGGAAACAACCTAAGTGTCCCCCAGTAGAAGAATGGATAAAGAAACTGTGGTACATTTACACTATGGAATACTACTCAGCTATTAAAAGCAAGGAATTCCCGAAATTTGTGGGCAAATGGATTGAACTAGAAATGATCATAATGAGTGAGTTAACCCAGAAGCAGAAAGACTCAAATGGTATATACTCACTTATATCTAGACACTAACCCAAGGGGCATGTCCCATGAAAGTCTTGACTTACCAAGAAAGTGGGTCAAAGGGGAGGACATCCTATTGAGACTCTAGGTGAGAGAAGCATGGGAGAATGGGGAAATAGAAGGATCCAGAGGGTCCTAGAAACATACAAGAAGAACATTCTTGTGATTCTTATTGTTTGGTTTTTACTTCTCTTCACTCAAGCTTTGCCACTTGTAAGAGGATGTCATCTGTTTAGAGTATAAACACTTGGTGATCACTGGGCACTTTATTATGACTGTCCCTTGTCAGATTAGGAACTAAAATTTAGAGAAGTTAGGCAAGGTGTTTAACGACGTTCTTCTACTAAGTCATGGAACTTGGGAGTGATCTCAAGTCTGTCTATTTGCAAGGCAGGTGGGGGGCTGACCTTTCTGAAGCTACTGTATTTATCATGTCAAGGCCTTGGCTAACCTTGGTCAAGGCTGTCTGAAGCATGTCTACCATAGTAGTCTGAATTCCAACTGTTTGCTAGCTTTGTGATGAAATGAGAATTTGCACTCTTCTTAGCCATACTCCTTTGATTATAAAGTGGGAGAATATGCTTATAGAACCATTTGAGAATGAAATTAAATTAGATAGCTGATGTATGTAAACAAGCAGCAATAGTGCCCTTTCAATAGGTATTTAAACTCTCACTATACTAAGTTTATAATGAGGTGACATATATATATTTCTAAAAATAACCTCACTAAAAAGTAGAACAAAACGATATACAGGATTTACTGGAAAATTGGAGTTACAGAACTATATTTAAAAACATCATCAACGACATAGAAAACAAACAAGCAAAGTGGATGATGACCATACGGTTCTCTACATTCTAGAAGGCTGAGATATACTTAGGTCATACCATAAATAAGAAACTTGTCTTGAAAGTGACCTACAGTTTGCTTGTGAAAGCAGGGGTTGGTAGAGTTATAGATTGTGAGTTATTTTCAAATAACTGAGGCAGGATTATTGACTTGGGTGGGATTTTATAAAGGCAGATAAAAATGGTTATGGCTCATAACACAAACATGAGCCAAGGTAACTGGTTTACGTGTGCATGAGTGTTTATAATTTGTGTATTTCCATATATCTCTGCTCAACAGTTTTGTGTATCTCTATAGTATTTGTCTCAGATGAATCCTGCATAAGCACTTACAAAAGTCTAAGAATGCACAAATTGTTCCATTATGTCAGAAGAAACTCATTCTGAAACAAGCATTAGAACAAAACCGTGACTTGAAACCATCACAGACTTTGTCTCTCAACCTGAAGACTTAGTTGTAGTTATTAAGCATTTGAAGTGTTTTGCCTAATACATAAGATCTGAGGAATGTGGAGGAAATTGTCATAAACTTTGTTATCTACCCAAAAATTGGTAACAGTGGCAAGGACACAATTCCAAGACCTCATAGTACTATAGTTTCAAATTCCTGTTATCGTACGTATTGCTTATTCATTCCTTTATCAAGCTATAAATGAACAAAGGACTTCACAAGAATTTTCTTAGGTAAACTAACAAACATAATATAGTTTCCATGCTGAAGTTGCTGACTTCCTGAGCTAATGCAGAAGACCAGGTCTCCTTGCTTCCTTCATGATCCATCCACCCCATCTTATGCTTCTGAGAACACTGTTAATGCTTAATCAAGTGTTCCAACAGTGGAGGAATGTTTTACTCTCTTTGACAAACTGGACGATAAATTAGCCCATCCTGGTCTGAAACATAGTTGATAATAAAGCTTGTATTCAGCAGACATGAGACCCTGGGGTGGACTCCCGAGGAGATGAGCCCAACCTGCAGCAAGAATCTGGTAAGCATGTAATGGAAAGAGGGTCTCATCAGACTAAAGGAAGTCAGTTGGAAACAAGAGGGGTGTCGTCTATCAGCTGCCCCATCTCGAACCTGTAACCATGTGGGTACCACAAGCACCAGAATAGAGAACTCTTGAGCTGTGCCAGACAGGCGGAGCCTCCTGCAAAGCGGGAGTGGTGCTGAGTCCCACTTTGCTGAGCGGGTAAGCAGCCTCCTGTAGGTAAGCAAGCATAGTATCTTTCAGATGCTTCTTAGACCAGCTCAGCCCACATTCGTCCTCCAGCGTTTTGTGATTGCTAAGAAAATATAGGAAACCCTGTCAAAATAATAGTTGTTTATTTGTTTTTGCTTCCCAGTGGCCAGGGCCCTTCTGAAGTTCACTTAGATTTTTCCCTTTACCTCTGCTGTGTGTTTAGGTTTAGGGTGTTGTTGTTGTTGTTGTTGTTGTTGTTGTTGTTGTTGTTGTTGCTGTTGTTGTTGTTTTTGAAGATCTAAGTTTAGGTGGCAATTGGAACATTCCACCACCCTCAATACTAGGTATTGCCTTTAAAGGAGAGGCAGCCATTTTCACTAACTAGATCAGGGAAAAATCAGCCCTGGAATTTTTAGTGGCACTCTTTGTCAGAGGCAGCTTTATCTCTGCCTCCGATTGCACTCCTAAACTAACAGAATGAAACAGTAGACTTGTTAAACTGCATTTACATGACCATAGTAGTACCTGACAGAACAATATGACAGGGCAAGCAAGGGTTGTTTATTTTGAACCCCAGGTTCAGAGAAACTTCAGCCCATCTTGGAGGAGAAGGCATGGCTACTGGACTGGCTCTCTCGGTGGCAGCGTTCATTGGTGGCCAGACCATGTGGCTGTGACTCTTCTCAGGGTGGCAGAAAGAAATCAGAGGAAGCAGATCAGAAGGAGAAGCAGCCCAACCCAACGATTCGTCTTACTCCTGCCAACTACTAATGGTTCAAAAGCCCGCAGATTAGCCCCACAAGCTGCATGCAGATAGTGTTCAAAATGCCTGCTGGTAGGATTTCCAATTCAAACCATAGCACAGTCTCTTAGTCAAGCCAGACAAAGAAGTTATAGCTGTGCCCTAGGTCTGTAGATACACCAGCTGTGACTCGAATACTCACCTTTTTGTAGACCATAGAATTCACTCCATGGTTAATATGGACAGTCCAGAAATTTTTGTTGCTTTGAGGTTTTGCAGGACAGATACATATAAGGTTCACCTGGTCACATGGACTTTTTGCTTCAGCTCATTGTTTAAAGAAAGCTCAAAGCAGTAACAATTTATGACTCCAAGACAGTTTTCCAAGTCCAAATGTGATCAGAAAAATACAAGAGTAATGGTATCATACTTCAGCGTGATGGTCAATGACCATAGCCCTTCGTGTTGTTTGGCTTGAGGATGTGGGTAAAGACTACACTCAGTATGTCACAGGCGACACAATGGCATATGTTTGCTAGATATTTCCATGAGTACTTTAGGGGGGAAATATCTCTTCTAACCTTATAAATTGATAGTGGTTTTCATTTTTGAAACATGAGCTACTGGCTACAAATACAAATCCAGGATTTGCTTTCTCACTCGTTGCCTTAACTGGGGAAGTCCAGCAGGGCTTATACACATAGGCAACTGTTCATGACTCACAATTCAGATGGGATAGTTCCCAACAAAGCCACTCTGAGCTGTATGTGGGCTCTAAACTGCTCCTTCAAAGACTCGGCTTCAAGACTCTCTCTCAGTGCATCCAGGGACTTGATACAAATATTAAAATGTATAAGATAGCAAAGGTTGTTTTGGTTTCTGGAAATTTTATAATAAATTAGGAATAGAAAGAATTTTAAAAGCTATTCTGAACATACGTAGACATAGAGGAGCATAAATGCTTATCTACTCTCAAACATAAAACTGAATATTTTTCTGTATGAATAGTACTAATAAAATATTAACATCACAATAAAGAATTTTTAAAAACAAAGCTGAAAATTGAAAATGAATGCATTGCATATCTTAACACGAAAACTTAAAAGTTAATTTATTTAACAAATATATATATTTAAGATTGAATGTTCAAATCACCTAGGTAAATACTTTTGTTATTAATAACTTGATTATATATAGCTTGAAAAATTTGTTTTATGTACTACTTTTATTAATGACATTTTAGCCCTCAGATTATTTGAATTTCAATCTTATATATTTCTTATCTATCCCGTGAGAAAATTGTGAGCAATTTCTGAAAGATGTATTATAGTTACTTAAAATCAAAATCCTTTAATGATTCTGAAAACTCTTTAAATCTATGTCTATTCTAGCTAACTTCATCTAAATACTTTCCTGGGGGGAGGGGGAGGGGGCGGGGACAACCTAACCATATTTGCTGGTATTTTCCTAATCAGAATCTGTAGATCATGTTTAAGAGTTTTAATCTTCAGGTGACACCATTTGAAGGTCCCTTGCCTTTGCTACTGTACCATGGAAGAATGTGTTTGCCACGAAGATGAGCTATGTTTGTGTTAAAAAGCTTGGGATTTTCATTAAAATGCAGATTCCCAGGTTTTAATACAAATGCAGAAAATCAGAATATCATTAGGCATACATACCTAGGAACCCACATTTTCAATAGTATGCCCACACCCCGTTATCCTTAGGAGCTGCTGGAGATATTTGATGATGTACATGGGGTGGGGGGGGAGTCATTCTCTTTACCAGGAGAATATTGCTCTACCTCTGTCATTTTTAATTTATGTTTTTAAAATATGGAAGAAAATCTGAAATACTCAGCACCCCAGGTTTTCTAAGAAATTGCTTCTAAAACATCTTACTTGAAGTCCATGGACAGAACGTTGATGCAAAAATCCAACCACAGTGAAACTTTGGCTTCATTCTTTTGCAATACACTTATTCTAGCTTGGTCAACAGCAATATGACCCAAACAGGAAGCACAAAACTTATTGAAGATAAATTACGTGTCCTAGCTTTTCCTGTGTGTCACCCATATGAAGTTCCTTGGATGTAAGTGTTTGTGGGTGTGACTACCACAAAACCAACCAAACAAACAAAAAACAATGTGACAAGAGTTCTTTCTAGAACATATGAGATAACCAAAATTTCTCTTTACAATAAGTAAAAAAAAAATGTTTCAGTGTTAGAGCTGATGCCAAATCCTGCTGTGCAGACATGTGGGAGGGTCTATAGCTTTTTTTTAAGCCCATTTGTCTTAGTAAATTGTATTATTTGTGGTATAATTCAAGCAACACCTTTTCAGAAGCATGAAGGCTATTCAGCTTTCAGATTGATTGAAAATTCTAAAGTACAAAATGAAAAAGCTTCAACTTGGACAGTTCCACTTCAGAGAGAATATTCATTTGTTGTAAGCATAGTTCTGTTATAATAAAACTAAATATCATGGGTTCACCATGTTTCCTGATTATCACAGAAGCAAGAGCTCCAAGCTCTCAATGCTGTGCATGGAGTTCAGGCTTGACTGTTTGCCTTGCTGTGTTTGGATCTCACTCAAATCATCTTTTCTTGCTGTACCTCTTCTGCTCTTTTGAAAATTCACTTCATCCCATTTCATACGGGCTTACAGCTAACAATTTGCTTTGATTAACTTTAATTAATCAATTTATTTATTTATTCAATTTACATCCTGGTCATAGCCCCGTCCCTCCTCACCTCCCAGGCTCACCCTCTCTCCCCGTACCATATTCCTCAGAGAAGAGGATCCCCCCTTCCCATTTATTCCAGCACATCAAGTCACATCAGGACTGAGCTTGTCCTTGTCCCCTGTGGCTGGCAAGGCTGTCTTGCAATGGGGAAGTGACTGAAAAGCTGGCAAGAGAACCCATGTCAGAGACAGCCCCATTCTTATTACTAGGGGATCCATATGAAGCCTGAGCTGACTGACCATTGCCTACATCTCTGTCAATGCTGGGTCCTTGGTTGCTGGACCCTCAGTAGGCCCCTCAGAGAAGACATTGAGGGATTGTCCAACCAATACCTGGCCTAAATCAACACCGACCTTGTAGGAACCCTGGCACGAATAATGACACTCTGCTATGCTAGCAAAGTTGTCTTCTGCAAGGCTCCACCAAGCAACACCTCAAAACAGATGCTGAAACTCAGAACCAAACATTAGGTAATACTTAGGAAGTCTTGTAGAAAAGTGGGGGTGGGGGTGGGGGAGAAAAGGACCAGGAGGTGACAAGAACGTCACAAGGAAACCAACAAAGTCAATTGCATGGACTCTTAGTGAGGACTTCGAACTAAGACTTTTGAATGTTGAACCCATTAAGACTGTGAAGACCCATAGAATGGATGAAATGCATTTTGCATTATGAGACAGGCACAGACCTCATGTGAAGTCAGGAGGAGATTCTTATTATTCAAGGGGTTATGTCTGAGTGTCAACTAGTGGGCTAGCATTGTGATGGTTAATTTTCATGACCAGCTTTGTTGGATTAAGAACATTTGGAGGTTTAGTAAGATACACCTCTAAGTATGTTCATGACTGAGTTTCTAGAGGATATGTCGTGGGCACTCTGACCTAAGCAATGAGGCAATCCCTTTATGGTTTAGTCACATGAGGACATACTCTGATGAGTGGATGGGGTCTTGTAGAGAAATCAGATCAGGGACCACTCTTTCTCTGTGCCTCCCCATTCTCCCCTTTCTCATCTTTCTTACTAACACCAGGAACTACTACACTATCCTGTTCCCCTGCCCTTGCCACAGTGTAGTGAATCCTTTGAAGCTCTCTGAAATAACTCTTTCCTCCCATAGAGTGTCTCTGACAGGCATTCCATCTAAGCAGTGCAAAAGTCATTTACGCATTAGTATCTTATCCATATGATCAATGGTATAACCAATGTTTCACCTTTGGGAAGACTGGTGGATGGTAACTGACTCCTATTTCTTTACACAGCTTCCCATAGAGCTTGTAATTAAGACCTATAACATATGGCTTTCCTTTTCAGCAAATCTAAGTGAAACAATGTTTCACTTATTTTTCACTTCGCAAAGACCAAAAATTCACTACCGAAGAATCTTATTGAAATGACTGCAGTGAGAATGCAGATATATATATATATATTACAAAAGAACACAGGGTGAAAAATATCCCATGTAAGTAGGACTGAGAGTAAAACAAATCAGACATTTAGTAAATAAATAAATGCAACAATTTGTAACTAAACATGATCTGTGGCAACATATGGTAGTTAGCATCCTGTAACTTAGTGCTATGAGGTGATGACAAGGAAAATTGAGGAAAAATTCTAAAAACATTTCAAGCATTATAATATCTTGTTCAAAAAAGAATGGAAAAGTTTTCTCAGAAAAGATCTTGTTGCAAATTTCTAAAACTTAGAATGAAGCTAAGCATGCACTTACCAGGAATTATTTGTGCATTAAGGAAAAATGATATATTCCACTTCTAAAATAAGAAGACTAAGTAAAATACACCAAAGAACACTTTTTTTTTTTTTGCTCAGTAATGCAGAAAAGAATAAAAGAGTAAGAGAAATATGGTGTTATGTAGAAAAAAGTGAGGAAATAGAGGTATCTTGAACATAGTATGGTGTGGTGTACAGATAATTGTAAATAATTGAAAATTAGTGATTGGAGAAAATAAATGTAACATATAAGAGTTAAGTTACTCAAGAAAGATACACATAGCTACCAAATGACAGAACACTGGATTTCAGGTGATCTCTGAAGAGAGGCAAAGTTCAGTGCATGATGTTTTAACTCAGGTCAGGAGAAATGTTACTTACAAATGCAGATGCTAGAGCAGCGGAAGCTGTAGCTATCCCAAACTTTTAGTTATGCAATAGCCCAAACTTCGTAAAAGCAGAGAGAATTACCAGGAGAAATGGGCAAATGTGTCATCATAGATATTTACAAATCCTTTCAAAAATTGCATAAGCAAACAAAAAACTCATAAGTAAGATTTTTGGTAGCACAATCAATAAATTTAATTGAATAACATGCACATTATAACATAGAAATCCCAAAGGTCAAGCATAAGTTGGCATTTACAGTCCACCACAAAGGAACATTCAATTGGAAAACTGAGAAAAAAAAGTGGAAAAAATGGAAATTAAACCAATGTTCTGTGACTCAAATAACAAGAAAATCACAAAAACATTTTTAAAAAACCCAGAAAGCAAAAACTAAAATTAATTAATTTTTTAAAATTAAAAATAAAATTTTAAAATTAAAATCAATTTTTTAAAATGCAAGAACTTCTGTTTCCTGATGTCAACCTGAAAAGCCATAATCACCAGCCACATGCTTGCAGGTCAGAAAGCTAACCAGAAGAGAACCAGTTATCAAAGAGCGAGGCTGGCGTGAGAGGACTTTCTTTCCTTTTAGTTTTGATATTTTCCACTGTGTTCACTTGCCAGGCCCAGAAGGGCAGGTGAGAAGGTCCAGCAGATTAGTGATGCATGTGGGGACTTTGGCACCATATTAAAATCATGTCTAGATGAATGTGTGTGTTGGGGGTCGGGGACGTGTGGTAAGGGATGCTAGGACTGAGAAGCCTCTGGAGACTGCACCAGTAGAATAAGGTGTGGCAGGGTTGTAGGACCTAACATAATGCCGCTCCCCACACTGAACAGAAGGAAACATAAATTAAATCCTACACCTCAGATTATTTTAAAGGTATTTTCATATTTTTAAAACAAATAAACTGCAAGTACTTTGCAAACACAACATCTGACAGACAATTTTAAAAATGGGAAGCAGGGTGTTATATAAATAAAATTTTGCAAAACTACAGAAAACAGATCACGCCAGGCTCTAGAACTGGTAGGTATCAAACATGGTCAAATAACATGTCGAGATAAGTTACAAATGAAAATTTGAATATGAAACAATGGGCCAATGGAAAATATGTAGCATGCGTGTGCACATGCACACACACACACACACACACACACACACACACACACACACACACGAGTATGCAATCGAGAACAAATCTCCAGGCATTCTAAGTTTGCTTCCGAATGGGAGGAGGAAGCAAACAAAACTGAAGCAGGGAACATGCAAAATTCAGCATAAGAGAAAGGACTCCAGTGGGGGACAGCCCAGCCCTCTTTACAAAATGTGCCATCTTGGACAAGCTCCTCATCTCTAGTTCCTCAATTTCTTCACCCATGATTGAGAAAACAATAGGTGAGAACTCAGAGAGGATTAATTAACATATGAGTTTGTCTATTAGTTAACAAAGAACTAAGGTATGAAAAGTGCCTAGGATGCGGCATACACAAAAGACTACATTAGTGTAGATATTTTATGTACACTTTCATTTTTTCATTAGAAAAACTTGAGGTGAATGAAAAAGTTATGACTTTAAGGTTAGCTATATAAATAATTAGTGCGTAAGCCTTTGAAATGTCTAAGCGCTTTAATTTATCAAGAAATGATAGATAGAAAGAAAGAAAGAAAGAAAGAAAGAAAGAAAGTAAGTATCTGGAAGTGGCAGGCGTACCTGTGAACACTGCAAGGTTGAGGCAGGAGGATCAGGAACTAGGAACAGCCTTGGTTATACAGTGAATTCAAGGCCAGCCTGGCCTATAGAAGACTTTATATATAGCACATACATAGGCTCAACAGAGAGAGAGAGAGAGAGAGAGAGAGAGAGAGAGAGAGAGAGAGAGA
>OU015756.1:26169845-26184594 GCA_907169655.1 Acomys percivali | reverse complement strand
AAAGAAAGAAAGAAAGAAAGAAAGAAAGAAAGAAAGAAAGAAAGAAAGAAAGAGAGAAAAGGCATATGGCAGCTCTCTGAGGTAGCGTACTTAAAAAGGTTCCCTGTAATGTTGGGACATCAAACAAAACAACAAAAATGGATTGCAAGAATTTTAAGACACTGACACCTTACGCAGCAAACTTTAGATACAGTCCAACACTTTATTTATGTGAAATTCCCACTAAAATGCCCTTACCTCCGCTTCTTTTACCAGATACACTCTGCATCAGCAAAACTATACATCAGTAAAATCACTTGATGGCAAATGGAAAAATATCCCTTGAAGGCACTCCTGGTCACATGTATGAAGGGAAGACAGTCCACACAGGCTTAAGATAAAGGAGAAGGGCTTGGTGCTTTCAGGAACACACGTACAAAATTTGTAAGGTGAGCTTTCTCCAAAACAGAGAAATCAAGGCCAGCTCTGGGGAAACATACATATTCACACAGGGAAGACATCACTAAAAGGCAGGCACATGCCTGAGCATGCTTAGTCCCAGGCCCTAATCACACGATCAATGGAAGAGATGGCTGACATAAATATTTCCAGGCAAGAATTTTATATACTAATCTGTAAAGTTTTCTTCATATCATTTTACAAATGACCTGGAGTAATTTTGTAAGTTTGCCTAGTTTCTTGTATGTTTCCTGAAGAGCCTAAGATGAATAAGAAGATAATAAAATTTGAGGCACATTAGCAATTTCTTAAAGAGGAGTCATCTTTCTTCCTTGTAAATAGAAGAGCCTTTCTGTAAAAGTGCCCCTGAGGTACTAGCTAACAAGATCTCAGGAGTGACAAGGAGTTGAGTAATTGTGATGGGAACGTCCAAGTAAGACAGAAGATGAAAAGCCCATTACAATATGGTAAAAGAAAACAGGCAGAATTATAAGTAATGTGCTCCATTCTTTCAAGAGACAATAGCTGAAGCAGAACTTATTAAATCAGGGGCTCTGTAGAGGAGCAGCCCATAGTGCCTATTGGAGTTTCCATCTCCGGCCAATATTGGTAAAAATAACTGGGCAAGTGTGCAACACCCACCACATGAGGAAGAGCAATCAGCTGAATTTATCATTCCTAAATCTAGGGGGGAAATGGCCATCTGAAATCAGAAGACATACTGAAAATATCAAACAAAGGCCAGAAAAGAGCCTCTCCACCCGACATTACAGATCACATTCTGGATGTGGAGAACAAAGGAAAACTCAGAAAGTTGCACGACAGAAGCCCAAAGTCACATACACAGGTAAATCCTTCAGAATTACAGCCAGCTTCTCAACAGAAACTCCACAAGCAAAGACATCATAGGATGATGCATTCTAATGCATTAACTGCCAACCCAGATTACTATATGCAGCAAAACTATCAATAGTCGAAGGAAAAAGATAAACTTTCCATGATAAATACAAACTCAAGGATTTCATAGCCAAGAAGCAAGAACTACAGAGAATACTTGAAAGAATTCTTCTCTCTGCAGGTAGATGGACATGCCCATCGTGCTCCTGGAAAGTCTTAGGAAAGTCCAAAAGAATGGTGGGGCACACCCCTTTGGAACAGGCACAGAGATTTTCTCTAACCAAAGTCCACAAGAAAGATTTCGACAAGGCTTCATTCTGCGTGGGGCAAGGGCATTTATACCACCCTCTCTAGAGTTCTTAAATGCATGTTCCTTCTTGGTGCCTAATCATAAGAACAGCATGAGTTTTCTAGTGAGAAAAACCCATTAAATGAGGGAGCTTCCAGGACTTTGGTTCCAAAAGACCTCTTGTTCTCATTCCATGCTAGAACATCTTTAAAAAATAAGGAACAGAAAAACATAAAACTCTACAAAATCAACCCAATGATTGGAATCAATAAACACCTTTCATTCATAACATTGAATGGTATTGTTCTCAATACCCTCAATCAAAAAACACAGATTAGTATATTATACTTTAAAAAAACAGATTAATATGTTCACCGCCTTGAGGAAATGCACTTAGCAATCAAAGAAAAATACATCCTGAGAGTGAAAAGTTGAGAATGGGCATTCTAAACAAATAGAACTAGAAAGCAAGTAGGCGTTGTAGTTTGAATATCTGACAAGATATACCTCAATCAAGATTAGTCAGAAGTAAAGAAGGTCATTACACACTTATTAAAAGAACAATCCATCAACAATTCTAAATATAGACACATGGATTATCCAATTTCATATAACCAGAAGTACTGGATGTAAAGACAGATTAACCCCAATATAATAATAGCACGTCTCTTTAGTATCCAACAACAAAAACAGAAATGTTGGGGCCAGTGACGTCATAGATCAAGTTGATCTAATGGGTATTTACAGACCATTCTCATTTTAGCTAAACACTGTAGATTTCCCAGGAGCTCTTGAAACTGTGTCTAAAAGAGGTCATATGATAGGCCACAAAACAAGTTTCAGCAAACACAGGAAATTTGAATAAGATCGTGTATTTCTCTGAGCACAAGGATATGAAACCAGAAATCAACAGCCATAGAAACCACAGAACATGCACATATTCATGGAGGCTACACACACACCACTGAACGGTGTGCTGGTTGGTTTTATTGTCAGCTTGACATGAGCTTGGTTCATTGTGAAGAGGGAACTGCAATTAAGAAAATGCCTCCATCAGATTGGCCTGTATGTTAGTCTGCGGGGCATTTTCTTGGCTAATGACTGATGGAGGTATAGTAGCCCACTGTGGGTAATACATCCCCTGGACGGGTTGTTCAGGGCTGTATAAACAAACAAACTGAGCAAGCCACAGAGAGCAAATTGAGAAGCAGTACTCCTCCATACCCTCTGCCTCAGTACCTGGCTCCAGATTCCTGTTTTGAATTTCAGTTCTTGCTTCGTATAAACGATAGTACTATATGCTGTAAGCTGAAATAAACTCTTTCTTCCCCAAGTTACTTTATGCATGTTGTTTTATCACAGCAATAGAAAGAAAATTAGGAAAAATGATGCATTGGTCATTAAAGAAATCAAGAAAGAAATGAAACAATTCCTAGAATCAAATGAAAAGGAAAACAAAGCTATCAACACCTATGGGATACAATGAAAGCAGCTGTAAAAGGGATGGACACACACACACACACACACACACAGGTGTGTGTATGAAGTGTAACTCAAAATAAGAGATATGTAGTTAAGGTTAGAGTAAACTAACTGTATTTATCAAAAGCCATTTGATAATTTTGCCTTAATTCCAATTATCAAGGGAAATCAGCACTGTTAGTGCTGCCAATTTTTGGCAGCAAAAATTCTGCTAACAAAACAAATTAGTTGTGCATTTATTATTAGTCAATAAATTTAGAGATCATGAGAAGATGCAAACATTGTGTGTGTGTGTGTGTGTGTGTGTGTGTTTCTGAGAGTTCACTTATGAATATCAGTAAGGACATACTTACCTGAGAAGAATGTGATCTAAGTGGCATTTAAAGGACATACCCAGTAGCTGCAGAGATGTGTATGAAATGTTCATCAGAATAAATTCTTGGGGAAAAAGACTGATAAGAATTTATTATGACTTTAGAGTACTTAAAACGGACATTGGAGTTAACCTTGAAACCAACAACAAAAAGATAACTGGAAAATCCTCAAATATTTTGTAACAAGCACATTTCCAAATAACACACAAATTAAGAAAGGCTTAAATGAAATCTTAAAATATTTTGAACTAAGTGAAAATAAAAATTCTACTGCAGCTGTGTAGAATTCAGACCAAACAGTGTGCTGTGGGGGGCTGGAGCTACTGAATATGCATGGGCTGACGTTAGGATCCAACAACAATCATGTATTAACTTCCATGTTATGCACATCAAATGCAAGTAGACTTTTCCTATGATACCTGTGGCTCTCAGCTCCTACTTGCTGACTTACCCAGTGGGAGTCATGTTGATTTCTCATCTCTGGCTGTGCAGTGCTTTCTCAAAATGATTCATCTAATGTCTGGCCACTGTTTTAAGCATGTTTGAGAATGCTGCGGAGTCTTCAGCAGCACCATATTTTGAGGAGTATTCCTGGGCAGTGCTGATGCATGTTCAGAAGTAGCGTTGAGTGGCTTGGCTAATGGGCATTCTTCTCTACCATCACAAGTGTCTAACAAAACTGGTCCAGGAGCTAGTTGAGATAATGAGCACCTGATTAATGCCTTAGGAATCTCAGCTGCAATAATTATTAACATTCTCATGCCTGATCGCCACCAGATATAGGACAACCTCGTCCAAATGTCAGTTCCTTCTCTTCCTATAATTTGCAGCCTGCAATTCAGCTTTAGTAATCCATAAATTCATCCAACAACTATGTGCTAACTGCCTTCTGTATATAAAACACCCAACTAGAGACAGCAGGATATCCGGACACCAGTAAGGATCAATTTTTTAAAAATATTAGAATCTCTCATTAAAGACAATAACACGCTGTGGAAATGATTCATGGATCATAACCTCTGGGCCCTCTACCTACAAAGCAAACGCTCTAGCACTGTGCTATCCCACAGACCACAAAAGCAGCTTTAAAGTCAGCACTAATATGAACAATAGCTGATAACCACCACGGAAGATCTTTCATATGTCAGGCAATGTCCTAACACTTCTTTTTACTATGTTCTTAATCCTCACAACTCTTTTTTTTAATCTCTCACAGAAATATGAGACATCTTCCCCAATTTCACATAATTATTTAGTAAAAAGTCTACAGCAAGTGTAGGCAGCTAAGACTCTGTAATTATTGTCCATATGTCAGGCAAGCTCTCCAATAAAATGAATAAATAATGACTTACAGGATTTCAAAGTTGGAATAAAAACCATACAAACCTGCAAAACCAAGACTTTCAAATCAGATAATTTTGGAAGGAAAACTTCATTATACTGAAGTTTTAGTATATAAATACACAATAATAGTACACAAGAGAAAAAGAGAAACCCCAAAATATGGAAGCCAGTAAAGAAGATAGTTAGAGAAATATTTTTGTTATAATTTAAGTCTTATGTTTTTTAAAAATATAATTTGTTTGGTGTAACATTTTGTTGGTTTGCTTTCTAAAGAGAGAAAGAAGAAAGGGCTTATAGTTGGGTTGGTGGGGGAAATTAAGAGCATCTGGGAGGAGTTTGAAGAAACACAAAAGCTGAAACATCAATGGGCGCCTTGCAGAAGATGGTCCTTGAATGGTAATCACACTGCAAGAGGTTGGAGGCGGAGATGGGGACAGAAAGCCACTGCAGCACAGGGAATTTGAGTATGACATCAAGGGGAAAAGAGGGCGGTCAAAGGTGCAAGCAGAGGGTCTCTGTGTGGTGGGTAGAGGAGACATACGCACGGTGAGCTTACTGTATGGGAGAGTGGAAGAAAGCAAAGAGCTTACTAACTGATTGGGTGACACAAGGGAAAAGGAAAGAAAGAATTGAGTAAAATGTCAGAGAAAACCAATGTAGAGGAGCTGGTACGTGAGAGCTGTGCACGCAGAAAGGACACTACAGTTTAAAACCCCTTACGCTGTTCTAGCTTAAGGACAAAACAAATTCATTCATTATGCTTTTCAGTTTAGTGTTTGCATGGTTTCCTAAAAGTGCCTCCCAAACTATAACTTATAGTTCTGTTTTCATTATACAGCATAGAATAAGCACAAATGTCTTCCAGGTTAATGCATATTTATCAATCAGTTTATTCACCCGATAGGTATTGTAGAGTGCCTGGGCAAGCTATATACCAAGTTAAGCATGGAGAACACATGACTTAAAGGGGACCCTGTGAGTCCCCTAACAGTTAGAAAGGGGGCTGTCTTGAGCTCTGTTTTTGGATCCTTTTCTCAGAGCTTGGTAGCCTTGTCTGGCCTCAGTGGAAGAGGATGTGCCTAATCCTACTGCAGACTTGGTGTACCAGAGTGGATTGGTACCTAATGGGGTGGGGGCTCCCCTTCTCTGAGGATAACAGGATACAGGAGTTGGGGAAGGGGTGTGACGGTGAAACTGGGAGGAGAAGAGGGACAGGGGCTGTGATCAAGCTGTAAAGTGAGTAAAAATAAATAAATAAAAGTTTTTAAAAAGCAAGAAAGAGACATGGTCACCACATTCTAGAGCTTTTACCTTCAGGTTTAAGAAAGAAAGCATCAAACCTGCGAAGAAGTGTTGAGTCTTAAGATTGGTAAAGGCATGGTGTGATGAAAGACATCTCAGGGACTGAAGAGTCAGTGAAGATTTCAAGAGAAAGAAATACTGAAGATGTGATTTTCATTGAAATCTGACCAGGATAATCAATGAACAGAGGTACAAAAAACAAACAAACAAACAAACAAAACAAAAAAAAACAAAAAAAAAAACAAACTGGAGCTAGCCGGACGTGGTGGCGCACACCTGTAATCCCAGCACTTGGGAGGCAGAGGCAGGCAGATCACTGTGATTTCGAGGCCAGCCTAGTCTACAAAGTGAGTTCAGGACAGCCAAGGCTAACACAGAGAGACCTTGTCTCAAAAAACAAAAACAAAAACAAACAAACAAACAAAAACTGGAGCTAAAGTGGCATAAAAATATGCTTTACATAAATATCACAAAAGTAAAAACTTGCATGAGACCCATGCTTCAGTTTGGAAATTTCCCCTCTGTGCTGCCTACTCTTATGTCAACTGGACACAGTCCAGAGGCATTTGGGAAGAGGGCACCTCAAATGATAAAATGTCCCTACCAGATTGGTTTGTGGACAACTCTGTGGGATGTCGTCTTCACTGGTGACTGATGTGGGAGGGCCGACCTAGTTGTGGGTGGTGCCACCCTTGGGCTGGTGGTTCTGGATGCTTAAAAAAAAAAAAAACAGGCAGAGCAAACCATGAGGGCCAAGCCAGTATCAGCATTCCTCTCCTCCATAGCCTCTGGACCAGCTCCTGCCTCCATGTTCCTGCCCTGACTTCCCTGGATACTGAACTACAACTCTAAGAGAGAATAAACCCTTTTTATCCCAAGTTGCTTTTGTTTTTGTTTGTTTTATCACAACAATAAACCCCTAAACTAAGACACCTTCTAACATTAAATGTGTGTATTTTCCCTTATTAGACATAGGGAGACTTTCTTCATGACTGTGGTCTGGGTCCTACATTAACAAGACATTGTTCTTCATCCACAAAAGGATCGTGTTTTGTTTGTTTGTTTGTTTGTTTGTTTGTTTGTTTGTTTTTTCTTCTTCTGGTTTCTAAACCCCCGTCAGTGTTTCCTGAAAAGATCATGCCCCACAAAATGTAAAGAAAGAGGGAAAGAAGAAAGCACATATCCCTGGAGAAACAATATATTTTAGAAGCTTCGGGTGGCTAGCTCATTGAGTGGACTGCTTTGGCATGTCCTGGGGCTATTACCTGTGCTATTTCTCTAGGATGCCCAGTCAGCACTTCCGAATACAGCCTAATCTTGTTCAGTTCTTAAAGAGGCATCCATGTGGCTCCATCCTGCTGACAAATGACCGAGATGGCATAGGAGAGCACAGAGTTCAGACTGCCACATTCAGGGAAGGACTTGATTTCTCCTCTCAGTCACTGAGGACAGTACTAGGAGAAAATAAAAGGTCTGAGGTTCAAATTACACTTACATATTTTTAACCTTGCTTTTAAAGGTAGTTTTTTAAAAAAATTTATTTCTTCGTTTGTAACATTTTTATGGCATTTCCCAAATATTTTAAGTCAATATTTTTAGTCAGTATATAAAATAATAGATGTAATTATGCGTTTTTCATGTATACATCACTGTACTTTGTTCTTATTAGCATCTCTCCATCACTCTCTATAGCCTGCCCTCATCCACACATCTGGGCTCCTTCGCCCACTAAATAATTCCCTTTTTGTTATTGGGTTTTTGGGTTTTTGGCTTTCTAGACAGGGTTTCTCTGTGTAGCCTTGGCTGTCCTGGACTTGCTTTGTAGACCAGGCTGGCCTCGAACTCACAGCGATCTGCCTGCCTCTGCCTCCCAAGTGCTGGGATTAAAGGCGTGCGCCACCATGCTCGGCTAATTGCCTTTCTGTTTCCATCTCTTTCTATTGCACACCCCCCCCCCACATTCACTCACACACTTACACACAGAAACTTAAAACTAGGTCTTACATACTTTTAATGTAACTTTTTTAAAATAATAAAACACTTTTCATAAACACATGAACACTGAAAAGTAATCTAGTAAATGCTTTGGAGATGGGAACCAATCATCTTCCTCAAAGGAAGAAACAGAGAAAGTTCATCACAAGAAAAGATAATGAAAACTTTCTGCAAAGAGCTGAGACAGATCTTTGAAACTAATTTGATGCCATATTATTCTAGAATCATGGAGTACAATGAAAACGCTCATACAAACACACACACACACACACACACACACACACACACACACACACACACCACATGTATGGCAAATCTCTCATGGATTTTCTCTTTCATTCAGCACCTATTGATTGAACGTTTCCATAATGACATTGTAAGAGGTACATCCCGAAGCCCCAGCACTCTTAACTCTGTTACAGACAAAGTAAAGAAAGGGAACCAAACTCATTTTTGCAAATACATAAACTTAGAAGACAGAGGCCGGAAGATGGACATAAGCCTGTGATGAGACTGAGTTATAGACTCATACCATGTGTCAGGAGAAAGAAAAGGAGGGAACACCTAGTAAATATAACCACACCATCCTTGACTGACTCAGCTGTTGTTGCATATTGGGTGCAGGAAGGTATTCTTCGTGGAAACCAGTTATTGGGTTGGTTTCAAAACTCAGAAGGGAAATTTGTTTTCAATATATATTGAAACAGTAGAAAACGTAAAACCAAGAAACTTTTAAAAAGTAACCTAATGCTAAACCGCATCGATTATAGAAGCAAATCCTGAACATCAGGCTCACTAAATGGAACAGGATAGAACACAGTATGATTTGAATCTCACCCTTGTTTATGAGGCAAACGCCTTGGACAAATCTCGGCACCCTATGTCACCCTTCCTTCCTCTCTTCTTCTCCCTCCCTTTCTCTAGCTCTAGCTTTTTGAAATGTGGTTTTATTATGTAGTCCTAGCTTGCCTGGAGCTCTCTATTTAGACCTGACTGGCCTAAAACTCAGGGTCATCCTCCTGCCTCTGTACCCCCCATCCCCCAGTCCTAGGATTACAAGCATGACTCATTAAGTTTAGCTTTAGAAACATGCTTAATCTTTTGCTTTAGTCTCATGCTGTAAAATGGAAATATAAAATGTTTCTTGCAGTTTTTTTTTTTTTTAGGAAGATACAGGAAAATCTATTTATACTATTTAGTGAGTTATAAAACATTGCTTGTGAATGCTGGTTGCTCTTATGGGTTCTAATTTTTAAAAAATATATATTTATTTATTATGTATACTACGTTCCACCTACAGGTGTGCCTGCCCACTAGCAGAGGGCACCAGATCTCATTATAGATGATTATGAGCCACCATGTGGTTGCTGGGAATTGAACTCAGGACCTCTGGAAGAGCAGCCAGTATTTTTAACCTCTGTGCCATCTCTCCAGCCTTGGCACACCTAATTTAAAGAATGAATATCTACTTTTGGTTCTAAGTATAAATAAAACCATGGCAATTATGTTTTCATTCGTTTACTCATTCAATCTGTTAGCAGCCGTCTACACTGTCCAATAGATACTCAGACAGAAGGTGCTGTTGTGAACGCGTTAGGAGCCTTCTACAGGGCCTCCTTGTAAGTTATCAAATGAGACAACAAGAAAATTCAGTTAAGTATTCAGTTACTTAAAATTTAAAAGTTTTTTGGTTTTACATTTTCTACTGTGCTGAATAAAAAAAAATCCACGAGAAATTTGCCTAAACACCATTATTGTCTACTGATCAATGGTAGAAATATGAAATTGAACTGGCTATGGTGGCAAACTTTTAATCTCTGAGCTTGGGAGGTAGAGCTAGGCAGATTTCTGTGAGCTCAAGGCCAGTATGGTCTACATAGAGAGTTATAGGACAATGGGCTACATGAGAGATCATATCAAAACAGAAAAAATTATCCACAAAAATCATGGGAAAATGTTACCTAAAGTTTAGATTTAATTTTTGCATTTTGTTTTATTTTATTAGTTATTATTCAACTTACATTTTAAAATGCAGAAGGCATAAACTATTTGTTCATATTGAGTTTGCTTTTTAAAACCCTCATGTAGTTAACATGTGGCTAAGTTTTGGAGTTTTTTAACTTATTATAATTTATTCAGATTACATCCCTATTATTATCTCTTCTCTTGTATTTCCTGTTCCCACCCTCCCTGTTTCTTCCACCCTATTCCCCTCCCCTAGACCTCTGACAGAAGGGACCTCCTCCCCAACCATATGACTACAGCCTATCTGGTCTCATCTAGATATGCTGTATCCACTTCCTCTGTGTTCCCCCCAGGCCTCACCACTAAGGGGAAGTGATCAAATTTGGACCACCAGAGTTCATGTCAGAGGCAGTCCCCAGTCTCCCCACAACCATGGAGAATGAGCTGTCATTGGTGGGTGGTATCTGAACTGGGGGGGGAGGATGGTCTAGAATCTCTGCATGCATTGTTCTTGGCTGGCGCAACAGTTTATGTAGGACCTGCCTGGGTCCAGATCTGCAGGCTTTGATGGTCTCCTTGTTGAGCTCCACCCAGAGCCCAACAGCAAGTCCCAGCATCTGTCCAGATCCATTGCTGGGTAGACTCTAAATGTACTATCTGGTAGAAAAGAGTGCGTGTTCAAAATCTAATGTTTTAAATATTAAATAATTGATATTCAACACTTTCCTATATCTGTGAGTGCCTTACTTTAGTTATTTATTTTTCAGGTGCTGAGGCAGTGGGAAGGCAGCCGATGCAGACCTTTGGTTAGGATTGCCTTAAGTTTTTTTTTTTTTTTCTACAGAAACTCTGTTTAGTATGAAATGGTTATCTCAGCATCTTCTTCAAGAGTGGACACATGTCTATTATGTATTGAGTTCTTAATAGGTGATAACATTTGCTGATTGTTGGTTTTAATTCCTGCATTATCAAAGTCCTATTCAGAAAATGTCTCCTATGCCTTTCTGTTGAAGCGCATTCCCTGCTTTTTCCTTTAGCAGTTTTAGAGTATCTGATCCTGTGCTGAGCTCCCTGATCCATCTGGAGTTGAATTTAGTACTGGGAATGAGATTAAGATCTAGTTCCAGTCTTATGTGTGTTGATATCCAGCAGTGTTTGTTGAAGATGCCATCTTCTCTTCCGTGTGTACTTTTAGCATCTTTGTCAAAAAGCAGGCAGCTATTGCTCCATGAGTGCATGTGTAGGCCTTCCATTCTATTCCACTTGTAATCATTTTTTCCTTCCTTCTATTTCCCTCTTGCTTAGCTAAGACCTCAGACACAGGATTGAATGAGTGGAGAGTGCAGCCACCCTTGTGCTCCTGATCTTAGTGGCAATGCTTTGCATCCTTTTCCATTTAACAAGATGGTGGTGGTAGCTTTGACATATATAGCCTTATTATGTTGAGGAATGCTCCATCCATTCTCAGTTTCTCCATGACTTTGCTCATGAAGGGATATTGAGTTTTATCAAAGGCCTTTCCTGTGACTATTGAAATGATGTGATTTTTGTCTTTCGGTCCGTTTATGTGAAAAATGGTGCTTACTGATTTGTGAGCCAATTTGATCATGGACACTCTTCTGCATAAGACTCGAACTAGGTTTGTGAGTATTTTGTCAAGAAATTCTGTAGCTTGATACATATCTACATTCAGCAGGAAGATCATGGTGTAAATTTATCTTTTCTTTCTTTCATAATTTTTATCTTTAAATGGCTTTGGTATGAGTGTGACGCTGATTTCATGAAAGAATTGAAGACTACTTTATGTAATAGTTGAGCAGTGTTGGTGTTAATACTTTCATATTTCTGGTGGAATTTTTTCAGTGAGCCCACCTGGCCCTGGGCTCCCCACGCCACCCCCTTCCCCCAAGCCATGGGAGAAATTTTACCCTGGAAGTCAGGGCAACATCTGACAGACCACCCCTTATCAGATCAGGAAGCTTCTGTTCGGCAGAGAAAACTATTGATGGAGTTAAGAAGCAATTTCGTGTGTGTGGGGGGGTAGGAAGCAGGGGGGATCTTCAGAAGTTATATCTTGGACTGAGTATTAATAGTTAGCGCATAAAACTAACTTTAAAAAGTTAAACATTAATAAAATAAATAGCACTAGAAAAGGGGGCTAGGTGATTGGACAATGAAAAGAATAAATGCCAATGGCTAGAAAACACAATTTTCAACATTATTAGTCACCAGGGAAATGTATATTGAAAGCATTTTAAGATTCTACCTCATCCCAGTCAGAGTGGCACCATTAAGAAAACAAGTGACAATAGATGCTGGCACAGATAGGAAAGGGGGGCCTTTGTACACTACCGGCAAGAATAGAACCTAGTGTAGTTGCTTGGAAGTCAGTCTGGAGATTATGCCATCTTGGGCATAACACACACACATTCACACACTCACTCACACACATACATGCACTCACTCACACACTAGATCACACCACAGAGATGCCTGCCTGCATATCTACCATCGCTGCTACTGTTCTCACACAAGCTAGGGAATGGAAGCAGCCTAGATGTCCATCAATCGATGAATGGATACTAAGAACATGGTGTACATGCACAAGAGAATTTTAAATCTGCAGGTAAATGGATGGAGCTGGGAAAAATGACACTGAGCAAAGTCACATAGGCCCAGTGGATCATAGAATAGAACACATGGACAGAAATGTGAGAAAGAGATATATAGGAAAGAAGAAGAGTTACAGGAAGTAGGAAGGAGTTAAGAAAGGGTAGAAGGAGAGAGCACACATATGAAAATTTGAGCAAACAATTAATAAAAGCACATGCTACTGTGCCATGGTGAATTCAGTATCTTTTAAAAATGAATATATTTACTAATCATGGTAAAATTCGGTATTATAATTAAGTAATATTAATTATGTACATATAATCTGTAAATTATATTAAGACCCCTAATTTCTTAAAAATTAGGAATTACTGAGTTGGCTGATGTTTTAGAATCATTTTTTAGTTGAAAAATTATAAAGTTATTGTATTTTCCAACTATTCTGCATGCATTCAAATCTTTTCTTGCATCTTTAAGAGGAAATATGATTATACTTTATACTATGTATATATATTTAAATGAGAGATTAATGAAAATTGTTGTTAATTATTTTTTAAAAATCGAATACTATTTTGCGGAGGCAGTGACAAATCTTGCCTGATGTGTCATGATGGAGTCATTCTCGAAAAGTAATGGCTACAAAATTGAGTAAACATAGCACCAATAAAGAAAAGATTTCCTCACACCATGTTAGAAGCCAGCCAGCTCAAAGGCACGTGCTGTGGAAAATTTTGAGAAACTTGCGAGGAGTTTTCACCCCATGGCAGGCGCCAGCCACAGAGGGAAAACCCCGTCTTGTCTGCAGATGATGCTGATGTCGCCCTCTGCCAGGTGTTGCCAGCAGGGTACCATTACTTTCCCACCCTATCCTTCCATTTGAACAGAAGGCACTCAGGAGGATGAAGGATCTCCTCTCCTCTCCCTTGCATTTCTTGCAAGCACCTGCCAGAGTCACTGTGAGAAGCTGCTGGTCACAGTTGATGGCCTGCTCTGAGTTTTGCTTTCATTCCTAGGGCACTTGGAGCTACTTCTGTTTTCAGCTCTAATCTGTCAGGCCAATGCTACTTTGTAACCAGGTCTCTTTCCCTAACTTCTCATTTACCCAGCAACAGTCCATAAGACCACAGCCTGTTACCAGTATGATCTTACTGGGCTCTGGTCATTGCTGTACAGAAGAGAAATTACTGTGAAGCTCCTTGCCATCTGCCCTCTCAACAGACTCAGGTCAGCAGAGAAAGCTTGCCCATCTCTAGTCTCTTGTTCATGGATTCCTCTGAAATCCTAAGTATTGATCAACTACCAGCAAGCACTTCCTGTGAGTGGGCCCTTGCTTATAGGAGTGGGAACTTCAGGAAGTAGAAACACAATGCTTATTGCCTCCATGAATTAGCTACTATTAATTCACCTTTGTGAGCCAAGCTAGAGAGACCGAGCAGGCTATTCAAGGATTTCCATTAAATGTTTAAATCACAGACAGTCAAAGAATGCAGCATTTCTTTCCAAAAACAAATTGTGTGGACATCGCATCCAAAGGCCCTGAGTTAAGGGAGAGAAGATAACAAGGAAAAGAATGCAAAACAATCCAGTTTCTGATTTGAGCTAGAAAATCAAGAAAGGCAGTAGCCATAATCATACATATTCCATTTTCCATACAAATCTGTGGGCTACGTTGACTATCCTTAAGCCATCCAGGGAAATATAACAGAAAGATGGGGCGGGGAGGGTGGACCTTTATGTCTGTGCAGAAGTGAAAACAAGACTTACAAGGAAAAGCCAAAGTGTATAAATTCTTTTTTTTTTTTTTTACCAGAAGTGCGGGGGCCTGATTTAGCGTCTGTGAATCTAGGGAAGAGGTGCCTCAAAATCATGTGAACTTAAGCATCCCAGGCCTTGAGAAGGACCATGCTACATAGACTAATTGCGACTAGTTCCTCAAAAAGAGCAGCCATTCCCTCAAGTGTGACTCCATCAGCAACCGGATGGCGGGGTGGGAGGTAGGGGGATTGAGAAGAAGAAGAAGAAGAAGAAGAAGAAGAAGAAGAAGAAGAAGAAG
>OU015756.1:26152247-26167331 GCA_907169655.1 Acomys percivali | reverse complement strand
TGTGTGTGTGTGTGTGTGTGTGTGTGTGTGTGTGTGTGTGTGTGTGTTGTCATGAAAGTGCTTAACTCCTTTATTACAGTGCTTAATTATAGTTCACCTGTTTCAACAGCCGCCAAGCCCATTTCCAAATGAGCTGGGTCAGTTTCTGTTTTCCCAGTCTGTTGAGATACTTCTGGTCTCTAGAAAAGTTCCTGTTTGAGTTACACATTGTAGCTCTGCAGTCTGCTTTGTGCTGTCTCCTGCTAAAGCATATAGAAAAAAGAAAAGAAAAAAGAAAAAAGCAAGGGCAAGGCCACCTATAATGTCAGAATTTTGTGCCCTTCCCCTAAGCAAAGATTGCCTAGGAATCTTTGAGGGACTTTGCCCCTCAAAGGAAAGTGACATTTTAGATTTAAGTGTACTTTTATTGCTTTTGTGGAATGTCTATGCATTTATGAGTAGGAGAGTAGAGTTCCACCATCTATCCCCACTGCATGAAGTTGCAAGTACCTACATACAGTCATTTCACTACTATTATATTTATAAATGTTTGATAGCAATGTTTTTGTTTTATGCATGAGGGAACTGATCCATGTTTCCATTAAAAAAATAGATGATAAGCTGAGAGATGTCAGGTCTAAGTTGGCAAGCATTTTTAGTTTAATGAACATTAAGTAAAGGGGTGAAAATAGCCCAGTTAGGAATGGTTTTCTGAATAATCTGTAATTTAACAGCTGAACTGTCCCTTCCGGTCTTGGAAGATCACAAAGAGGCTGAGACATGTTTATTTTCATTCATTTTCGAATGGGTTTTTGAGGATATTTATGAGTGACATCTCTATGGCAATTTGGTCTAGCTTCACCTTAGGTTGGGA
Organism: Acomys percivali; assembly: GCA_907169655.1. NCBI lineage: Eukaryota > Metazoa > Chordata > Mammalia > Rodentia > Muridae > Acomys > Acomys percivali. Next base: position 26,166,478 of record OU015756.1, on the reverse strand, counting down.
GAATTAAGCAGAGTAAATAGACTTTCTCAAAAATACAAGAAGCAGAATCCCAGTGAGACAATGAGATTGCCTTCTGTTGACCCTGAGAGTTTATGACTACCTGGTGTAACCCGGGATGGCACACCTGGTCAGAAAGCATGCTGCTGGGATTCTCCTGTCTGCATTGTGACTGGTTACTCCGTGAGCCTTCTGCATTGTCCTGTCATGTGAGCAGCTTAAATCATTGGGGTGTCTGGGTTAGCACTGGAGTCCAGATCCAGGAGTCAGGACAAGAGCTATTACCAAATGCCTGCCCTGGGCTGGCATTTTAAACCCTATCACCCTCTTCTACCCTTAAAAAAAATCACTGAATAAAGCCAGATACACAGTGCACTTTTGACCAATGCAGGAACCAAGACTCAGTGAAGTCAAGTACCTTACAAAGATTTAGAGACTGGGGGCAAGTGAAAAATGTCAAGGTCACTCTTTAGCAGATGCCAGTGGGTCCAAAGGCTGGTGGGGAGGTAGAAAGAATAGGTTCTATTAGAGAAACTCCAGCATTACCTAGGACTGCACCGGGCCTTGCAACATGTTCTAAGTGGGCTCTCTGGCTCCCGGCGCCAAGCCAAGCAGAGAAAACATGCATCTGTTCTTTCAACCTGGGCTAAAATAGTTGATTTTTTTTGTACATAATATTCACATTTGTATTCATATAGTTCTTAGGAATTTCATTATAAAGTAATCATCAAAGCTAGCTGGGTCTTTTATTTCTCTTATTTTCCAAAATGTATACTAACCTAGGTAACCAGGAAGGGATTATCTTAAAGTTTTATTCTTCGTGTCTTCATGTAATTGTGGATTTTCCTGTCCAGTTTTGTGAATCTCCCATTTCCCAAGATGAAAGGCAGATGTGAGGAGTCCTATCTAGAGAGATTATAAATGAAGGTGTGGCATCCCCATTTGCACTCTAAATATAGGCTCATGCAAATTGTCTGTTAATGTGGCCATAACTGCTGTTAGGAACATTCCACTGGGAGACAATGGGAAGGCTCTGCAAAGCTGTGACAGGTGAGGACCTTAGCGAGGAGTGACCTGACAGCCTTGGTATGGCCAAGTAATCCTGGGGCATTTGAAAAAGAAAATGAGGCGATGAGACAAATTCGGTGTCCTCTGGCGACACAGTTTGTACAAGTCTGGGTGTCTAGTTAAAGAGTAGATTAAAAAAAAGTTCAGTTGCACTCTAGGTTAAAGTCATGGTTTACTTAAATAGCATACTATTTCTAATACGCAAGATCATCTGACATTTGTTCAGAAAAAAAAAAGTTAGTGCTTAACCTCTTAGGTCAAAATCATGAGTTATAAGTATGAGATACGGAAGTTGTGGGCACACAGCTTGGGTGTACAGAGACATCTGTTATGTATCAGAACTTTACAGTTTCTAATTGGAAGGCTTAGCAATGAGGCACACATGCCACCACTGTGCTGACCTGTTCCTTGGACGCTGTTCTCATCAGACCTCGTAGTAAGGAATGCTTCTAGACAGGGTTAGTGGGGACATGATGGAAGCAGCAGGTTATGTAAAATACCTGTGTTGGCTGCATTTAGAATTAGATTGAAACCTTATCTGTTCCTCACCAATACGGTTTGTCCTTAACCAGCGCTTCTTTGGGTATGTACCTGAGACAGAAGGTATGCCGAAATTACCGTCAATCATTCCTGAAAATCCAGTGGTCAGCACCAATTAAATCTAATACATTCCCCACCCTTTGGACCCCTGTTTCTCTTGTTATAGAATCTATTCACTGGCAGCATGCTTATCCAATTTCATGTACATCTGAGTTATGAGTGCATGTGTGTGTGGAGAGGCTGGGGAAAGGAAGAGTTAGAGAGAGAGAGAGAGAGAGAGAGAGAGAGAGAGAGAGAGAGAGAGAGAAAGAGAGAGAGAGAGAGGAGGGAGGGGAGGAAGGGGAGAGAAGGAGGGAGGGGGAGGCCAAGGGAGATGAGAGAGAGGCAGAGAGGCAGAAGAGAAGAGAGACTATGGAACAGTGACTGCATGGCGGACAGCCAGTAGGGGAATGAGCAGTTATCTAACCTAAGCTCTGCACCTCCCTCCACCTGACCTTCTTGGACATGTGCCTTTCACTAGAGTCTAATTCTCCAACGTGAGCCAAGTCTATAGACTCAGAAAGTGCATCTTCAGGAAGAAGGTGTCTTGAGTACCTTCTAGTATGTGCTTTTATTATGTAAGTTCTTCAGGTGAAAATGAATAACCATCAGGACTAAAATGACCCATTCATACTGAGATACAGTAACACATGCCTCTATTCCCAGACTGAAAGTGGATGTTTGAACATTTGAGAGAACTTGTCTTTTAAAGCAACATCAAAGGGTGTTTAAATGACTTTATCTACAGTCATGTGTGCATTCACTGAATAAAATTTTATCCTTGTGAAAAATTCATGTTTGGCCTTCATCATCTACAATGAAAGCAAATTGGTTAGCATGCTTCTAGAAATGTCATGAAATATTCTTAAGCTTCAGCCATCACCATGACTATAGTAAAAAGTCACCAAACGACAACAGTAGAATCCAACTGTTGATCTTTTATGAGGCTTCTCTTTCAAAATTAAACATTTACATCATTGGTTTGAATTGCTGGGGGTAGAAGCAAGGTGTAAGGAAACACATGATAGAGAGTCTCATCTTTAGAATTCTAAGTCACTAAATTTCTGAACACCAAAAGTCCCCCAAGTTAGATTACCTCAAGAAAAAAAAATCCAATAGAATTAAAGCAATACTCTATAGATGCATTTTCAGCTTTTAGGAAAACCACGAGTCATCCTTAGAATTCTAAGCCATAAAAATCCCTGAACACCAAAATTAATGTTTTACCCCTAATACAAGAGTCTTATTTTCCTTTATTATGGAAACACTTGTATGATGCATGAGAAATCGACCATATACCATGTAAAACACATGTTTTTCCTTTCTGTTTAAACTCACTCTTAACCTGAATTGCTTTAGCACTGTATCATATACCTCAAATACATACTTCAAAGCATGGTCTAGAAGTTACTACTGAAATTGTGGGATAAAATTTAATACATACACTTGAAAAGCATGTCATATTAAATCTTTCCTTGCCACTTGCCAAGAAAATTTTCTTGGACTTTTTAAAACTCAAGATTGAAGGAAATATTTGGATATAAGTATTGTATCAATCCCTTGTGCTGTTTTATCTCAAATATAGTTTTTACACTCATCTTTAAATGATGCTTAAGTATATATATTAAATATAAGTATACACATAATATACACATAATATCTGAAATACAGATTGTTAGTGCAAAGTACAGAAAGTAGATCTTTCCATGACATCATTTGACAGGGTTTTTGTTTGTTTGTTTGTTTGTTTTGAGTGTTTTAACCAAGAAAAAGCAAGACATTATTAAACCATGAAATTAACACAAAAAGAGATGTGTCTTCGCTTCCTTTACTTCTTCTAAGTGCACAGGATCCAATAGGTCTAGTGTTACTAAGAAACTCAACAGTCCCTCCTTGGGAAAGGGTAGCAGAACTAACAGTTCTAGATCAGGCTAGACCTTGTGACCTTGAGAAAGGGATTCTAATTGGCTTGGGCTCCCTGTTTGGACCAGGCAAGTAGTGTGACTCATACTAAATTTTCTGTTCTGGTCTAAATATTCTGAAAGACTTCACTGGGAAAAGAAGGTGCACACCTGTCATTCACCAACATCATTTATTTAAGACTATCCTTATTTTCTTGATTGTTTTCTAAAGAAGCAATTTTTTTCCGGCACCCTAGGGTCGGGAATGTTTTGCTAACTTGCCTTTCTCTTCCAGTCACGGAAACCCACCTCTTTTGGTCTTGTAGATGAGCCCCTCAGTGTCACCACTAGGAAGCAGGTCAGAAGAAACTGGAAGCAAGGAGGACACTTTTGTGTGTCTGGTATTCTGCCCTGGCTGTTGGACAAACAGGTCCTAGCACTCCAGGGCCCACGGCAGTCAGGGCTATCCCCATTCCGGTGACAGTGCTCAGACTCTCCCACGCACACGCACGGTCCCCACCATTGCTTAAGGGTGTAGGTTGGGCCCTGACTCACTGGGAAGAGGCGAATTGCATCCTGTGAGTCAGTGGTTCCGTTTCCTGCTGGCGTATTTGAGATTTCACTGAAATGCAACCTCCAAAACGTGAAGGGGGAGATGAATAGAGAACATCAGATTCCTGAACCCATTTGGACCTGTGACCCAGATAGTAGTATCTGCAGTGATTTTTGTCTTTGTTTTTCACGGTGAAGTTGAAGTTCTAAGGCACCAGTTTGTATAGGTCATCTACCTATGTCACCTTGCGTAGACCTCATCAGGAAGTTAGTAACTAGTATCAATTGCTGTCACCTCATCTGATTTTGACAGAGATGTGATCCAAAATATTTAACCCCAGGAATGACTTTATTAGCAGGAATCCTTTGTAAGGAACCAAAAACGAGTAAAATATTTTCATTGAATCATAGTTTGCTTGTTATACACAAACCCACAAACATTATTAAAAAAAACTTAAAACTAGGTAACTATGTGGATATGACATTAGCACTTTATTAAAATAATGACTACTGGGCTGGGGTAGCAGCTACTGATAGAATGCTTGCCTCATATAGGCAATGCTCTAGGTCCAATCCTGGGGTGGGGGATGGGTGCAAGAGTGCAGGAGTAGATATTACGGTCCTCAGTGGGTGAGTTTTTCAATCCTAATCACCACATCCATTTTTCTATTCAAGTTTTCAAAGTCTTGTGACAGACATAGCGAGGGACCAGTGAAGACCCCTGCTTTTAATCAGCTCAGCTGTACTTGGATATTTAGAGCCAGTTTGGCCATTCACTGGTGGGAACTCACATTTCAATATGATTATTTATTATTTCACCTGCAAAATATCCTGTTGGTGGATTACCACATCAAGTCTCACAGAAACCATCCTAAGCGATGGACTGTCTCCACAGGAGTGTCACAGGCCAGGGAGAGCCAGTGTCCGTGGAGGCACACCTTGGGCTAAGCATCACACCATCTCCAAAGAGAAATATCTTACCAGTGTCCTGGGCAACTTGGAGCTTATTATAATAAGAGACAAACCAACAACTTCTAAAATGCTTACCAAAAAGCAGCCAAACACTGAACAGCAGCAGCTGGGATCAGCTGCAGCCTGCAGCAGATTATCATTTGGAAGCATTTTTAAGCAGGAGATGTTCACCTTGGCATCAGCAGCTTTTCTTCCCCATGTGACTTCAAAATTAAGGATAATGAGTTTAGACAGAGAAATTAGTGGCTGCCTCCTCCCCGCCCCAAACACACATACACACACAGACACACAGACACACACACACACAGACACACACAGACACACACACACACACACACACACACACACACACACACACACACACACGCTTTCCTGGAGAGAGAGAATTGAAATGTCTCCTCCCCGGGCCTTTCATTGACTAAAGAAGTACAGGGAAGAAGGCAAGGACAGAGTCATGTACTATTAGGAGTCTGGTATGTGTTGAGGAGACTGTTTAGGTTAAAGAGTTTAATTCTTTGGTACAGTGAGCGTTAACACCATACGCTGAGAAGTGGGACAAAACTGATGTGGACAAGAGTTCAGCTTCTCCTCCAACTCACACACCTCTGCCTCAAACTATGTGAAAACCAGTTTTCATCTCCTGACAGTACGTCTCAGACTTCACTCTTTCATTATCGCATCATCATCTTCTTCTTCCTCCTCTTCTTCCTCTCCTTCTTCTTCTCCTCCTCCTCCTTGTCATACTGCTTTTACTTCTCCTCCTCTGTCATTTAAGAAAGATAAACTTTGGTCTATAAAAGCAGTTCCTACTGCATGGAGAATCATGACTGGGAAGAAGATGCTTCTAGAGTAGTAGTTCTCAGCCTGTGGGTCGTGACCCCTTTGTGGAGGTCAAATGACACAGAGGTCATATACCAGATATCATGCATATCAAATATTCATATTATGCTTCATAACAGTAACAAAATTACAGTTATAAAGTAGCAGCAAAAATAATTTTATGGTTGGGAGTCACCAGGGCATAAGGAACTTTATTAAAGGGTCACAGCATTAGGAAGATTGAGAACCACTGGTCTAGAGCTTTCAGTGATTTCAAACCACTGAAAGAATATAAAACTGATGCTATGGTCACTTGATGAGTGATCTTGTATAAGACATTTAATTTGCACACACTGAACTCACTTGGGGTTTATACTAGTCTTTATCATGAGTGGGATTGTTGTGTTAAGTTTGAAACCATGAGGCAGGCCTTGATGTTCAGAACACCCCCATGTGCAATTTGGTTAATAATTTCAAAGTTCTTCTGATCAATGGAAAAAAATCATTTTTTCCTCATATGGATTAAATGATGCCTTTAAATGTCAAATTACAGAGATCTTATTGTATACCAGTAGAGGGCGCTACCAAGATAGTTTATTCACACTACAGGATAGAAGTTGACTGTTGGGAATATTTAGGGCAATCTCTGATAAGTCAGGCATTTCTGAAAAAAGAAAAAAATTCACTTCAGACTCCTTAAAACTCTGTAAGAGAAACATTAAGATTTGGGAAAGTGATTTACCCTTTCCAAGTAACATAGTTCAAGTTTTCTCAAATCACTATCATGTCACCATTCCTTTTGCCTATGATGTAAATAACACTCTGCTTTAGGTAGCCTGCTGTGTTCCAATGTGATAGTCACTGTATTATTATATGTTTCTAAATTCAATCCTGTGGCCCCTTTACCATGTATTGTTGGGAGAACTTATTCAACTCCTTATGCTCAGTTTTCTTATGGCTGGTGGAGTTAATAGTGCCTTCTTTAGCATCACTGAGAGCATGAAGTGAGATAGCATAGACACAGAGAGCAGAGCAATGTCTCCACACGGTTTGTGTTGAGGCTGGCCAACTGCTACTACTACCACCACCACCACCACCACCACCACCACCACCACTACCACCACTACCACCAGAATATGTATTGACAGAGGGGAAGACTTCCTATTGGGACTCTGGGTGAGAGAAGCAAGGGAGAATGGGGAAATAGAAGGATCCAGAGAGTCCTAGAAACCTACAAGTAGAACATTATGATGGCCGGATCTGAGCCCAGGGGTCGGTCCTGCTCAAACTATGGCACCAGCCAAGGACAATACGAGCAGTAAACTTTGAACCCCTACCCAGATCTAGCCAATGGACAGGACATTCTCCACAGTTGAGTGGAGAGTGGGGACTGACTTTCACATGAACTCTGGTGCCCCATATTTGACCACATCCCCTGGATGGGGAGGCCTGGTGGCACTGAGAGGAAGGACAGCAGGTTACCAAGAAGAGACTTGATACCCTATGAGCATATACAGGGGGAAGAGGTTCCCCTCAGTCACAGTCATAGGGCAGGGAAGTAAGGGGAAAATGGAAAGGAAGGAGGAATGGGAGGATGCAAAGGATTGGATAACAATTGAGATGTAATATGAATAAATTAATAAAATATATTTTTAAAAAAGAATAGGCATTGACTATATCAGAGTAACTCGTACAGTGCGCAAATGCACAAAGATTAAACAGGAGGGGCAAAACACTCCTGTGTAAACAGGTATATAATTAAAAGTCACTTCTTATCAAGCTTCCCAAACAGGTCAGAAATGGCTTGAGTAATCCTGATGCCTAATTTCCAACATTTATCTTTTTACTGAATGAGACAGTTGTTTCAATTTCAGTGTGCTGGCAAAGCCTGGGAGCTAGGGCTTGCACAGGTTGGCATGCCTCACCAGTTTCCTCCTGCCTTAGATAAGGTATACCAATGGCTGTAGTGTATCCATGGGTTCAAAATATTTGAAAATAGTGTCTGTACTGAACCCAAGCAACACAGTATAACAGATATCATATAGCATCTACATTGCATTAGATTTTAGATGTAATCTGGAGATGACGTAAGGGATACTAGAAGACAAACTCAGGCTATATGCTAATCCTGGACCATTTCATGCAAGGGACTTGAACATCTGCAAATTTACTATCTGTGGTCGACCCTGGAGCTAATCCCATGAATAGTAAATGGTAACAATATTCTCATTTTATCTAGATTATATTTTGTAAATTAAAATATATTTACAGGAGGGACAACTTGTTTTCAATTATATAACTGTTTCCATGAATTAGTTTTTGTTATCACTTGGATAAACTTCTTAAAATAAAAACAAAATGACGTGAAAGTTGCTTTCATTGGAGCATTATTTATTTGTTTTATTTTTTTCCATAACTAGGTTTCTACCTTCTACAAGCAGTTATCAGCACAAAAGTGATTCCTTCATGTATCCCAGGAGGATCTGAAGATAATTGTACAGCTTTAGGTAAGCCTAAAATCATGAAAGTAGCATCAGGCTGTTCACATTTTAAAATAAATGTAAATATAAATACACGTGAATGAAACACAAGAAAGAGACACCTGCCACATCAATTTTTAACCTAATCATTAACTATAGATCTGGAGAAATTACACGAAGGAACAACAAGGGAGAAAAATAAGACATGTAGTTATAGAGGCTTGAATTTTGGAAAGACAGAAAACAAGGAAAATCATACTTAGTATGAAGCCATTATTGGAAAACATTTGAAGGGTCAGATCCCATGAAGGACAGGAAAGTGTAAACTTCATACACAACACATTTTCTCTTGATAGAAGTATCGTGTAAGAGGAACAAATATTCTCATATCCTAGTTGTAGTGTTCAGGAAACATTTATGGAGTGCTTAGTGTGAATCGGCGTCATGTTAAGGTAGAAAGACAAAGGCGAGTGATGGGCAGTAATTGTTCCCCCAAGGGAAACATGGTCCAAGAGAACGACTTCTCTATGCTTTGGTCTGAGCTAAATACTGACTCCAAAGCGTGCTCTAGGTTTTCTACTTCTTTCTTGCCCATCACCTCCAAGCTTTCTGGAATTTTGTCAATCACCCTCCACCACTGTTTTTCTTTGGGGATTATTTGGGCAGAGAAGAGTACTCCAACCAGCATGATTTCTTTGGATAATTATAAATATTTTAGACAAATCACTTTATTTATTTATTTATTTATTTATTTACAGCATCTCATGTGTCCCAGGCTAGCCTCAAATGCATATGTAGCTGAGGCTGATCTTGACCTTCTAATCGTTCTGTCCCCACCTTCCAAGTGGGAGTGCACCACCACCTCCAGCTCATGCCTTGGCACAGATTAATGCTAGCCTTTGCATGTTCTACACAGGCATTGGCTCTGCCCATGGACCTACAACACCACCCTAAATGCTAGTTCTACCTAAAGCTCTAACATCACTGTTGTATTTCTTTAATAGACTGTTTCCAAATTTGTCTTGTTTGTGGTCAGGTGTCCATTCAAGAGATGTTCAAGAGACTTGTTTCTTGGTTGGTAATTTCAATGATTTGGAGATGTGTACCCAATCTAGGGTTATTTTAGAGTTAGTTCTCTCCTGGATCAATGAATGCTTTCATTTATAATTCATTTATTTTAAGAGTAAGGGATTTCAGAATTGCTTGAAATTTACAAATAAAAGACAAGTTTTAGTAAGGAGAAGGGAATGATCCCAGTATGGTGTGTGTGTGTGTGTGTGTGTGTGTGTGTGTGTGTGTGTGTGCATGTATCTGCTGTCTGTCTGTATATATGTCTGTCTTCTCAAAATTAAATTATCAAGATTCATTGTTTAGTCTGTTGTATGTTCAGGTATATGTTTATTAGTTGGATCCTGTTGTACATTCAGGCGTTTGTTTTATTGGTTGTGGAAATGTGATAAGTAGAGTAACTCCCGACCCCTGGGAATTCCCCAGTGTTGACCCCAGACCCTGTCTGCTGAAGTTGCTTAGAGAAAGGATAATTACACATCCAAGTCCCAGAACACAAGTCACTGAACTTTCCATTCCTTTCACAGTTCAGATGGAGGACAATCCCCGTGTGGCTCAGGTGTCAATTACAAAGTGTAGCTCTGACATGAACGGCTACTGCTTGCATGGACAGTGCATCTACCTGGTGGACATGAGTGAAAATTACTGCAGGTGAAGTGATTAAAATGAAGATTCTGAAGCCTACATTTTCTCTCCTTTTTTTTTTCCCTGTATTTACTATATCTCTACGGGCTGTTGAAACATACTTTATGCCTATTATTACAAACTTTATTACTTCTTTGAGATGAGAAAACAAATGGGATATTTCAGTCTGGACAGATTCTTTGGGATGATGGGGGGGAACTTCACGTGCCTCTCCTTTCACCACAATGGCAATTCCCTATCAGCCATTGTTTTAAGAATTGATTCTAAATTAAACAAACAGACAGAGAGACAGGCTATCTATCTATCTATCTATCTATCTATCTATCTATCTATCTATGTAAACCATTCTAGATGACCAGTGCCTTGGCAGCCACATAGAGTGTCCTTTTGCCACAGCAGTTTGGCCTAGAAGCTATGTGAAGCCATTTTATTAATATTGAGTCAACACTTGAGTTCAAATTTTTAAATTCATTTTTATAATTTTTAACAAACCTTGCTGGTGTCTTATATCACAGTGGGGACTTGGTTCTTGTAACACTAACTCATAGCATGGCTTCATTTTAAACTAACTGACTTTCTTTGCAATTTTGCCTTCTTGCAGATGTGAGGTGGGCTACACCGGGATGCGATGTGAACACTTCTTTCTGACTGTTCATCAGCCCCTGAGTACAGAATACGTTGCGTTGACAGTGATTCTCGTTCTCCTCTTTCTTGTCATAATTGCTGGATCCACATACTATTTCTGCAGATGGTAAGCCAGTTGGTTTCAATGCCTATGCAATAACAGACCTACAAACTGGTTGAAATCTAACCATAGCATGAGAGGAACGAGGTGGCATCTGCACTGTGATTAACCGAGATGCCTTGCTGCAAACACCCAGGCTTCATCCTGCCTATGTGCATGTAAGAAACAAGGGGCATTTGTTTCTTTATAAAATGCAGACAGGAATTCTCATCTTATGATAATTAGGGTTCTCCCTCTACAGAGATAGTATTGCAAAATGATAACTGAGGAAAAAAAATATAGCTAAAAGTTGTCTGGGTCTTTAAGTTGCCTGGACCTGTATGAATAGTTAATAGTGCCCATAAAAATGTTGCCAGTTTGTTTTTCTTAGTTTGAAACTTGGTACAAATTGTTTCATGAGTTTTTCCCAGAAAAGCATTGCCTGGATGCTAATGCCTTCCTATCAGATGTCCCAGACCTTAATATAAGTGAGAGGACACCGATGGAGGAAGATGCTGGAGAATTTCTCCTGCTGTTTCATAGCTTTGCGCTCCTGTTAAGGCCTTGGAGAAATCCCTCCATGGTGCTGTTTAACCAAGTCTGTTTCTTACCTAACCTGGTGGACTTCAAGACTCCGCTCTCTTCGTCTCTTGCTTTTCCCATGACCCAAACCTGAACATTTTTGATATGCTCTCAGAGTCTATGTATTTGTTTCAGAGTTTGCTTTTATATCTGTCAATTATAGTTAATTGTATCTGTTAATGATATATTGTTTTGTTTCTGACTATTTGCAGGTACAAAAACCGAAAAAGTAAAAAATCAAAGAAAGAATATGAGAGAGTGACCTCAGGGGACGCTGTATTGCCACAAGTCTGAACTGCGCCATCAAATTATGAACAGGAATGCATAATGTGCCTGGCTAATGTTAATATTTTATTGTGTTAATAATATTTATGTTGGGTCATGTGTTAGGTCAATAACTATATATTTTTAATACACTGGGAAAGTATTTTATTTTTGACAGACTATTTGCTAATATATTATATGTAAAATATTTAATATCAAAGGAAAATTGATATTTTTGTAAGAATTTCCTGAGTGCAATGCTTTACTGAAAAGCTTCAAAGTTCATTAAGCTGGTGCACTGCTTCGAGCGAGCAATGCCCAGCCTGTTGCTCGGGAGGTGTCTGCAAGTGACATTCCTGTGAGCCTGGTAATACGCTTAAGCCAATTGCATAAGTAATTTATTTCCTACTTGTCATGTCTGATAGTTGATTTGACTCTACCATAGCTTGGCACAGTGATTGGCAAGCCTAGTAATATGGTCAAATCAATTGCAGAAAGTAATTTATTTTCTACTTCCCATGTCTGTGATAACTGACTTGACTATATCATCATATACTGAAACAGTTGTAACAGTGGGACTTCGGGGGGGGGGGGAGGCAAACACAACTTGTGGGCCTCCACCATTCATTTGAGCCAGCTAATCCTGGAGAGGATTTACTATCTCTGCTATTGGGTACAGAGGTGCCTCGAAGAGATAAAGGACAACCCATGTGCTAATCCACCCAAACAGTGGGTATCATACCTATGTAAGCGCATCATCATGTGAGGTTGTTGCTGAGTGCCAGTCAGGAGATAAATCTGAACTCTATTTTAGAGTATTTATTTTTATAGGGAATTTACTAAAGAATTAGTACATTAAATCAGAATCGAAACTGAATTTAGCATAATTTTAAAATATAATAGGATGCTAGTCAGATCTTGTCTAACATAGAAATGTCCTTTTAAAGTTTTATGTTCAAGAGGATTTTTTTTTTTTTGCTTTGCTTTTTGTTACTTTGTTATTGTTGTTGTTATTTTGTTTGTTTAGTATAGCGTCTCACTCTTTAGTCCGGATGAGCCCCAAGCTCACCGTAACTCTCCTGCCTTAGCCTCCTCGGTTCTTGGATTATGCGTGTGGATTATGCGTGCACATTACCGTGCCAGGCTTCAAAGGTGGTTTTTTGTTTTTTGTTTGTTTGTTTTTGTGTGTGTGTGTTTTTTTAAACTAACAAACAGTTAAGTCAACATCTTACTCAGATTTTAAAGCTACTTTTAAAATACATATATCCAAACACAGGAACTGAGGAAAAATACGGGAAAAGTAAATCACAATGTATTTTTTCCAAAGGAGAAACCTAGTTGATAGATTTTAAAAATCAGATAACTATGCATTCTCATGGAAGCAAAGATGAAATGTGGCCCCCTTTTCATGCCACTGCTTTGCTTTTATGGAAAGACAGAAGGTTGGTCTCCATTTGCAGCTTGTGGGTCTCTGTGACTCACTGAGACTGTTCTGGGCAGTGGCCTCGGAGGCATGCTGGCTCGCCTTTGCTTTTCCTGGGAGGCTGCCTCCCTGCATGCTCACTCTTAGGTGGAAACTCTCTGGGACACATACCAGGTCAGGGAGGGCCTGTCCTACCTCCACCTTTTTCCTGGCATAGCTCAGGCAACAAAGAGAATAGGAGTTTCCTCTGACCTCTGGAGGGCAAGGGAACAAACCAGTGTTGCCCATAGAGACACTCATGGAAAACCTTGGGAGCTTCACAGGGATCTTGTCAAAGGCCTGCCCTTAGTACGAGAGAAGCAAGCAGATAAAATGAGCAATGCACAGACACACATTCCTGTACTCATGTGTGTGCACACACAAGCCCCATCCTTTACAGAATTACAGCTGTTTGTTTTTCTGTTAACCCCAAACACACTGATTTTTAAAAAGACGAAGGAGAATGAAAGTGAGATGTAAAAAGTATATTTCTTTGCCATTTGATGTAGCTGAAGCCTAGTGTGTAAGAACACATTTTAAATCCCATTGACACCAACTGGATATAGAGAAAGCTGGTCTATTTTCAGTGACTGTGGCTTCTCCCGACAAAAGTTTAAAGCTTATCAAGAGCTGGGATTAAACACAGCCAGTTAATTTACAGAAGCCGAAGGAGGCTTTTACATATTGCTTTATTGTTCTACTATGAGCATTTCTACATCACTTGATGTAAGAAGTTTGGGGTAGCTTTGTATATTTTTTAATGTTTTTTTTTTTTTAAGAACTCAGGAAAGAGTTACATCTTTGTAAGTTTTTGTTATAATCTCAAATCTGGGACTTAAACTCAGAGCCTTACACATGTTGAGCAAACATTACTGTTGGGCCACACCTCTAGTCCCATAAAAACATATTAATAATGAAAAAGAATGATGAATATTTCAGGTTTTGGGTGAACATGCTTTTAAAACTCATTGTTTTAGTGAATATTATATTAAGTAAACATAAAAAAGGTTAGAGTCAATTTACGTGTTACACTGATTTCTTATTATATTGTGTACACACACACACACACATACACACACACACACACACACACACACACACACACACACACACACACA
>OU015756.1:26120078-26134399 GCA_907169655.1 Acomys percivali | reverse complement strand
GAGAGAGAGAGAGAGAGAGAGAGAGAGAGAGAGAGAGAGAGAGAGAGAGAGAGAGAGAAAGAGGGAGCGAGGACGGATGATCTCTCATTGGCATCTTCTGGGGAAACAAAGATGGTCTTCCTTTAGGTTATACTGAAATGAAAGAAGGGATCAGGAAAAGCCTGAAAATTTCAACCTTTTCCTTCCTTTAAACTGATGTGATATCTGATGTTATGTCATTCTTTAAGGTAAAGAACAAATGAGTGTGCACTCCATCTTTAGGTACAATAAGGCCTCCTTGAGGCCTGTGACCATGATAGCTGCATCTGAAGATAAGCCATCTAACAGGCAGCCTCACTACCCTTCTCATTCCAAGACTATCCTTGGAAAGGAATGAGATAAAGAAGGAACGACCGACCACCAGGCCCCCTGCCTTATTCAGCTCACATCCTTGTTCACTAAGGTCTACATGTGTGGTAGACTCCGAGAGTTTAGCCAAAGTAAATTTACTTGAGGAGAACACATTTCTATTTTGAATTTTAGAATCCAATGTTACTGGTTTTGTGACCAAACATTCTTTAGGAATACTAACTAGGTAACTGGGCAGTGGAGGAGAATATGTCTGGAAATAGTTGTTCTTGGTGTGAAACTAAGATAATAATTCCTTTAAAACAGCTGACCGAAGAAAGAATGTTTGGGGGTTTCAATAGGGATGGTCCTTATAAGCCCATATATTTTAATGCTTAGTTACCAGGTATGGCACTGTTTGAAAGGATTAGAAGGATTAGAGGGCATGGGCTTGTTAGAGGATGTATGTCACTGGGGGGGGGGCCTTGAGATTGCATAAGCCCATGTCAAACCAAGAGGCTCTCTCTCTGTCTATGGATTGGGATGCGGCTCTGTTACTTTTCAAGCACTATGTCTGCCTGCATGTCACCACGCTCCCTGCACAATGATAATTTACTAAATCTCTGAAACACAATAAGCAAGTCCCCAGTTAAGTACTTTCTCTTATCAGAGTTGCTTTGGTCATAGTGTCTCTTTACAGCAATAGAATAGTGACTAATAGTGTCATGTTGGGACCCAGTGTATGTGGGGAGGTTGGGGGGTGGGGTGGGAGTTAGTGCAAGTCTTTTGTCCAAATCTAAACACCATTTATAAGAATGGGAAAGTATTAGTCTACTTTCAAGTTCTACTTCTAACTCAAGTTATTTATCATAATGACCATAATTACTTTAAAAGGTGCCTTGGAAAATTCATCACAGCAAATCCTCCAGCTGAATTGCTATGGTTGGAATCTCAGAGTCCAATCTAAAATTAGTGTTTTGTTTGTTAATATTCTTTGCTGTTCTACAAACACCAATCTTAGGTTATATGTTTCTCAAAGTCCATCCACATCAATCTCACATTGTCCTTTCGAATGAGGTTATAAAAAGTGATGATTACAGGGAGGAGGAGGGGGCAGAATCCCTATGTAATCTAAGAGCGGGCACACATTGGGTATCGCTTTCCTTTTCTGAGGAGGAACAGGACGGTGATCCAGCAGCTTCTTTGAAAGCCTGGAAAACTGACTAAGAGGACATACTCATCTTGGCATGCAAACAGAGAAGGAGAATTCAGCTGCTGCCGTGTTGTTAAGATAATGATGCCAACTGATACTTGAAACAAAGCTGCAACAGATTGTACTGAAAGGGAAACAGATCTCTATTGGCAGCATTGGTACTTGAAGGCAGAAGTATAGTTCTTTCTGTTCCCTAATGGGCTGTGTATTACAAACCAGAATGCTTTGTCAAGAACCACTTATGAACATTTCCAGAAGAAGTACAATCATCATTTATTACTGCAACATTGCAATACTGAAACATGGTTAGTAATTAGCTTTAAGATTAGACATACTTGTATACTCAAATACCTATATTAATATTTATACAAACTATATTTTCTTCATAAAATGATGCTATTCCCTAAGAGTACCAGACATCAGATTGCTCATAAATTGCATGTATTTGAAGAGATGCTCCTGAAATTTTATTAGCAGAATGGAAAAAGATTAGACCTGGAGACCAAATAAAGAAATAAATTTTATTGGACAAAATGTTGTCATTATACGGCAATGGATTTCAACTCACTAGTCTCATGTCACCAGTTTCCCAGAATTAGAGCGTTTCTTGCTAGCATTTCTTCTCCTAGGCTTGAATGTGCTTTTTATAATTTAGAGAATTCTGTTTCAGAGATGTTTTAGGTTGAAACACAAAGGTGCTGCTGTGAAAGTGAAAATAAGCCTATGATGAGTCTTAAGACCCAATCATTACAAGCATCGACAAGCATTACAATGACAGTGTTCTCAAAGCAGATCAGGTTGTTTTCACTAAGCAAGAAGTCAGTTAGGGTGTAGTTGCAAAGGCGAGTAACTGGAGTCCTGCTTAGGTCCAAGGAATCAAATTTGAAAGGGCATTGAACATTTTTGATAAGTACTTCATTGATTGTTGATAACATTAAATATTAAATTTTTCTTAACTTTTCATGGCAAGCAGAAGTGGGCCATACTTAGATTTTGGAGGATCTAACATAATTGTCTCTTTGGAAAAAATATCAATAGAGTATCTATCAGAATGATTAAGCAACGTCTCCACAGATACATAGTGGCAGTGTGGTGATAATGATGATAGAATCATATTAAATGCTATTTTCTGAAGCAGGGGCTCTCAATATAGCCCAATCTGCCTCAAGCCTAAGCTCTTCCTACAGCAGCTCCCTAAGTGCTTGTATTATAAACATGTGCCACCACACCTGTCAGGGTTACAGAAATGTTGACCTGTTAAGGTTTCTTGAATCTCTGGTTTCAAAGGCCTCTAACAGACCTTCATGTTCAATCTGTCCAAAATTATCACTACAGAGATTTATTTTTTTTAATTTTTTATTTAATGTATTTAGGTGTTTTCCCAACAAGTATGCCTATATACCATGTGTGTGCCTGGTGCCCAAAGAAGCCATAAAAGGGCATCTGATCCCCTGGCACTAGAATCACAGATGGTTGTGAGCTGTGACGAGGGTGCTGGAAATAAACCTGCATCCTCCAGAGGAGTAGCTAGTCTTCGTGACCACTGAGCATCTCCAGCCTTTTCTGTGAGGATTTATAATGGCATAGCTTTCATTTCTGTCCCATCTGGAGGTGCTTCTCTGACTACCCCCACAGCTGTACCCCCCCTTTCTCTCTTGTTTAGATTTCTTTTCTCCATGGACATCTTACATTTTATATATTTATATACATGCTTAATTTCCCTTTCCCACCAGAGTATTCAACCAATGACAGCAACATGTTTGGCTCCTTGCTCTATTCCAGGTATTGAAAGGATGGTCATGGAGACATGAGAAATCTTGGCAAGTGCTCGCTCAGAGTGTATGAGTCGACATCCATGGCTATTAGTTCATCCCTCAGCACGCACATATTTTTAGGTGATATGAGTGGGAACTGAAATGTGAGGTCGTAAAACCCCAACTCACCCCATACTTTTCATGCCTCAACAAGGTGACTTTAGCAAGTAAACTTGGACCCGAAACTGTAAGACAGCTCAAAAACAAAAACAAAACAAAAAAGAAAAGAAACAAAAACAACAACAACAACAACAACAACAACAACAACAAAACAACAACAAAAAACATGGTCTCTGCTCTGGCCCGTGCTCGTGACTGAGCCAAGTGGTGACATCATATTACTCATCTGTCCCAGCCCTTCAACGCAGCCCTTGGCATCCTAGACAAAAGATACCCAGGCCTTTGCATGGTGTGGCTCCACCTGAACTCTTGCCACTTTGATCTTTTGCTTGATCATCTTCTTCACTCGGGCAAACTACCAGACACAAAGCCACATCTATCTGTTCTGAACTGTTCCCTTGACCCTGTTCAGTCTTCAAGTCTGTGTTTTCTCAGAAGCCTCCCTGGACTCGGACATGTAGACTGGCTCTCTTTGAAACACTTTAAGGAACATTCCAGAACATTTACCGCAGTTCATTTAACTTTGTGGCACAATTATTGTTTTAAACTGAACACTTGAGTTTTGTTTTATAGGATCTGCATGTTATTTTTATGCCACTAATAATTACAAAATATAGTCAGTCAATCAAGACATAGTGTCTGAATGAAATGACTCTCTCAAGAGAACTCCAGGAAAAGGGTGATAAATCATTTACTATATACAGTTATGAGTGCTTTTGAAATCCTAGACCGTGTGATGCATTTAAAAAACAATGCTGTATTAGTTTTTCTCATTCCATCATTAATTATAACCCTCAAGCACTATCTGCTTATTTGGTTTAGTCCTTTCTGAGATAACTACTATTATTTAGCCATGAATAGGGTGCACTGCTTATGGTGGGAACCAGAATACGTGATGAATTCTATGGCTTCGCATTGGACCACTCTCAGTAACAGAGCCCCTTAAGTCTCCTTTCCTCCTTGAAGATTTGAGTGCTTCCAAACATTCTTGGGAATTCCAGAGTTTGTTCTTATTTTTTGTTTAAGAGGTCTTTGGAAACAAAATGATTTATTCAAATATCACAAATTCAATTACATAACACTTAAAAGGCCTTTTCTTTCTCTGTCCCAGCTTTAGGGCCTTATGGGACAAACCGTGTCTTACTTTATTTTCCCAGTGCTCTGAATCCACAGTTCTAATGACCACAACGGCAGCTGCAGATCTCTCTCTTTAACGTGTCACACTTGCCTTGGCACTTGAAGTGCAAGGCTTAGACATGCCTTGGCATGTAACCCGAGTCTGCTCTCTCTGCCTTCCCTCAGGCCGATAAGATAGCTCTCAGCCTTTGAGAAAGCCGGATCAGCTATAGAATTTATGGCATTATTTGCTTTGAATCAAAGTTCACAGCTTGCTCCAGCATTCCTCATACTGGCCTGGGTTCTTCTAAGTTGTCCCAGTCTGTGCTAAAGTAAACCCCAGGTGAAGTTTATAGTCTTGATTAACAGGAAACTAATTGTTGAAGTCAGTGAAAGGCCAAAATTCCTTCTGTGTGAAAGTCCACTGCTCCTTTGAAGACATACGTTGAAAGTGAGTCACCAATGTGAATGAGTTCACTACCTACCACTATGGTTTTGCCTCTGATTATGAACTTTTTTTTTTTTTTTTTTTTGTAACAGGATCTCATGTAACCCAAGAGGGCTTTTAACTTACTATGTAGCTGAGGATGACCTTGAACTTCTTCTGTATCCGTTGCCTTTCCTATGAGTGCAGGTACTATGGGAGTGCCTGCAGTTAATGCAGACTGAAAATCGAACCCAGGGCTCCCAGAATGATAGGCAAGCATCTTACCAACTGACATCACAGCTCCAGCTCTAACCATTAATGTATAGAACAACTATGTTTATTTTGAAATCACTGTGGAGTTTTTGCACTCTGTGTTTCTCTGTTTGTTTTAGGTTATATCCAATTCTGATATTCCTTGCTTAGATTAGGATGCTATGCCAGATGGGAAATTACAAGCTTTATGGATGATGAAATTAACATTTTTTTCTTCTACACAGTCTTCAAGAAAAAGGGTAACATTTGAGAAGTTTAGAATAACCGAAAATTCCCAATTTTTTTTTCATTAAAAGTAGTTATTAGTGAGCTGGGGCGCAGTGGTGCACCCCTGTAATCCCAGCACTCAGGCTGATCTTTGTGATCTTTGTGAGTTCGAGGCCAGCCTGGTCTACACAGTGAGTCCGGAACAGCCAAGGCTACACAGAGAAACCCTGTCTCATTAAAAAAAAAAGTAACTAGCTCGTTCAGAAGTGAAGAATATGAGTCGTCATTTAGTTTTTAATTTTTCCAGGCCTATTAGGTAAATATACACCCAGTTAGAGCAATTAGACTTTAATTATAAGTATAATTGGAACTTCCTGTGTATCTTGTCAGACAGCTCATTGTATGTGATTCAGTGGGTTCGGTCTTTTTTCCGGCTATAGCCAGTGCTGATGGTATCGGGTTGTGAGCCAGAATACTGTGGTATACGGAGACCAAGAGCTCAGCAGAAGGTGGGGTGACTGAACTCCTCATTTATAGAAAAGACACACTGGGGGGTCTACTATGTTCGAGACTACCAGTTGGAGAAAGACACGTCAGCGCATGCTCAGTCCTGCAGCAGCAATCCGCTAAAGAGCCGCCAATGCCATGTCTCGGGGGCGTGGGAACAGATAGTGAGGAAACTGCGTTGGGTGTCAGAGGTTCTGTCTTGATAACAAAATACTGGGGCTGAATATTCTATAAAGAATATTTTGGAGATTAAAATCTAAGGTCAAGTAACCCATCTGTCCTGTTTGGCTGTACTGTCTGTATCACAACAGGCACAGAGGTACGAAGTAGTAGGTGAGTCATATGAATAAAGGATCAAATACACGGAACCCTCATCTAATGACAAAAAAAGAATACGCCAAGGGGTCAGCATTAAGCTATCACCCCAATAGTGGAACTACTTCACACTACACACCGTAGCTTCTCTTTCTGTGTCTCTCTTGTTTGCTTTCTTCCTTTCTCCCCCTTCCCCCCCCCCACATTTTTTCCCTTCTTGAAATATATATATATCGTAGTCCAGACTGGGCCCGAACTCATGGAGGCCTCCTCTGTAAAACCTCTCAGGTGCTGGGATTATAAGCAGAGGCCACACTTAAAGCTACCACCGTCTCAACAGTAGCCAACGTTTCACCACACGACACAATAGCAGATAGATCATCTCTGGAGTCTATCTATAGAATTCAAAATTGTGCCCTAAGCGATGAAGAGTGCCGGGGAGGAGATCCGCGGATGTACAATGAAGAAGTGCAGACGGCAAACGCAGCGTGTTTGAAGGGGGCATGCATCTTAAATAAATGAAGGGAGAAACGTTATTTTCTGGCAGAAGGGATGCCTTTGGTGGGGATCAGAGACCCGAAAAGGTGTGACTCCCTCCTGAATATGGAAGGTAGCCAGTGTAGCTAAAGTGTAGTGAAAATAGAAGAAAGGGACCGAAAGGTAAAGACAGGGTTGTGTGAAGCGCTCACTTACTATCACCAATCCTTTTGGGGAGTAACGGGGCTCTGTGGCATCAGTGTGGACAGATAGAAGTCAAATCACACCCAATCTTACTGTTAAAATTCATTGTTTCTTCCTGGAGAAAAGTCTCCAAGTAACTAAAGTGACACAATCCCAGTTATAGTATAATAGATGTTTCTGGAGATTGTAAATGTACATTTTGAAACCAAGTTGTTTTTATTTTATTTCCAAGTACTTTTGAGTTCCCTTAGAACAAGCATTTTATAAAACACAGATATGGAAACTGAAAAAATAATAATAATCCCATCGTGACTAACACCGTATTTTCATTATCCACTCATCCATTAATGGACATCCTAAGTTGGTCCCATTTTCTTGTTATTGTGCATGGGTGGATCCAGAAAATACATTAATTGAGGTAGCCTGAATTCAGAAAGATAAGACATACGTATTTTCTTTTATATGATGATCTAAGACTATAAAGTATACTCGGATACAGGCAAATGGTTCTAATTGTGGGCAAAACCAAAAAACTAGGAAAAAAAAAAAAAAAGGAGGCCAAGATAGGATAAAATTAACATCTAAGGAAAGATGTTGGCCATGGAAAGGGAAAGGAGGCTAAGTAAGAGAGAAGGCAGGAGGGATTGGGGCAGTTGGGTGGTGGGTGGGGCTGCAGGAAGGAGAGGGGGCCCGAGGAAGAAGGGAACTCAATAAAGCGTACTCTATTTGGAAATGCCACAGTGATATATCATACCTTGCATGCTAATTTTAAATAGGTGTTCTAAATGACAGTTGTTAATTTGAGGACGACTGGGGGCCCTGTGTTATCTTATTCATGTATTCATTTGACGTGGACACACACTGCTGAGCTACTGAACACTGCTCGTGAACTCATGTTGTGTTGCTGTGTGTTTTAATTTAAAACACGGGAGCAGAACACTTACAAATCCTTTAGGGAGAGGGCCTCTCGGGGACTCCACCTTTCCCTGAGGACTTATACTCAGAGAATAGTCAATGGGGCGGGGGAGACACTTCCTTTAGTGAGGTAGCAACTGCTAAGGTGCCCCTGGCCCTGAAGGCAACCCCTGAGAAACTCACTGAGTCATGTGCATGTAAAAAGAGGCAGGAATGTGGAAGTGGGGCTCACTGGGAAAAGGAAGGAATGGGCAACAGTAGGGCAAACAAGAAGATGGAGTGGGAAGTGAGCACCACCACAGCACGTTACCTAGATTTGCAGAACATCATAGGGAAACCATTATCATATATGATTAATATGCACTAATCATTTTAAGTCCTTCTATAATTTCAGTATCTTCTATACAGAAAGCATAACATAAACTCAAAAAATTTCTAATCCTGAAGAGGTAACTTTGAATTCAGACAGAATAAAAAATTAGGGAAAAATGTCAAGTGTGTGTGGAAAAGGCTTGGTGTGCAGAAGTGACTCTTTGGGGGAAACTTTTCCAGTGTGTGTCCACTAAAAACTGAAATGGTTCACACAACATACAGAGAGACTTCAGGTCTCCAGAAGTGACTAACCAAGACTGCATTCCATTGCTAATTCGAAGAGGCAACTTTTGGCTTATAGCTAACTTAGTGCTATACACTTTGTATTACTTTTTTTTCCATTGGCAACTTCTTCCTTCCTATCCTTTCTTACGAGGAGTCCTAAGTGCTGACAAGGAACAATGCTCTTTATCCTGAATTGCTCTTGTGTTTTCTTCCCTCCCTGGCATTGGTATGTTGGACTCTCCTCCAGCACCAAGCCAGTTTCTAGCCGTGGTTTAGTGCTTAGGGAACATAGCCACTCTGTCAGGACACAGAACTGTTTCTGTTACCCCAAAGCTTGGTGTGTATCCATGGGTGTGGGAGTGAGATGGTTTAAAAGCTCTGTGCCTTGCTTTTCCCCTTTCTCCCCCAATCCCTGGCAGCATGCCCTCTGATGCCAGTTGACTCATTCTTTCTCCTGAAGCCACCGGCTCCCCTGGATCTGGTCCATGTTTTCCCCACCTTCCCATTTCCTCTGCCTGGAGCTCTTACTCCAAGACAGAGAAATGCTTTCCTAAAGAGAAGAGTGATATCATATCCCTTTCCAAAACTGTTTATCTTATCCCTGGGTCCATGATGCATCGGGCAAGTCTAATTCCCTTTGTATGAGAGAGATGTCATTAACTGTGTCACTGAATCAAATTAACTTTAAATGCACAGTATCATCTTTGTGATGAGGACAGTCCTCGGAAGAATGCTTTACAATAAGGAAAATGAAGTAAAGAGTTATCCTACCTACCCACTGTCTTATGGAGTAAAGGCTTTTACCAATGCCATTGCCAACATGGGTAAGTCTGTAGTAGGCAAGGCTTCTGGGGCACCTGAAATGCCAAGTGTTCCTCTCTTAGCATATAGTAATGAGTTTCCTCTCTGGGGAAGATGATAGTTATATTCTGATTTATCTACTTCTGTGATTAACCACATGTTAATAAGAAACTAAAATGTTTTTATATTGGTTTTGAAAATAAGAGCACAGCTACATACAGGGAAGAAAACAAAAACGACCCAGAGATAAGCAAAGTTACCTCTAGGGATCACAAAGATCACATTTTTCCAAAATGAGTTTCTGTGTTCTCATCCTGGGTGGGCAGGATCAGACACTGGAGTAAGGATGAGATTAAAAACAAAACATCTGGAGCCAATGGAATCACAGTGTTCCCAGGTGGGCGTAGAAGGTGGATGTCATTTCCTTTTCCATGAAGAATGTCACAGCTGCCTCAGCAGAGAGTGAGGCAGGAAGGCCAGCGGGGGGGGGGGGGGGGAGAACAAAGGAGGATCTATGAACAGAACCCCCCCCCATCCCTGCATTTCTGGGGTTCTTCCTTAAGTGCTAAGGAAAACCACATGACACAACGTGCTAGAACCCCCTGCACTAACCGATTTACCAACGTGCTTATGGGGAACTGTGAGGAGACTGCTCACTGGCCTCTGAAGGGTCTCGCTCAACCTTTTCATCTGGTGCAGGTAGACATGTTGGCAACACCACCTTTTCCACTCATTGTATAATCTTACGGTTATTGATTCCATGCGTGCATGCTTGTAATGTGTTCTAGGAAGCCACAATGTACACAGATGCAACCCGGTGCTCAAAGCTCTGCATCTGCGACTCTCTCCCCCTTGAATGCTGTCCCCCGTAAACCTTCACATGGCAGCTGTCTCCTTGTTAGTTTTCATCCAGCTCCAGTGAGAGCTACCTTTTCCCCAGCAGCACACACAATCACCCTCACCTCAGCCTGCCAATCACTTGATCTTTTCGGTCTTATCACCAGTTGAACTAAATGTCTCTATTTATTTTTTCATTGTCCGTACAATATGTGTCTATGCCACAGCTTATCTCCATCTGTAAAAGCTCCTTGCACAGAATAGGTACTGAGCTGATATTTGTTGCATCATTGTATGAGTGGAACAAACACGATGTAAGGGACAATTGCATGTGATTGTAGATTATGCCTGATGCCATTATTTTATTGGAAGCCACAAATAAGGCTTATGTGTTGCCACTATATGACCATTCAGTGGAAGGCTGCCACAGATGCGAGGAGAAAACGTGAAGTGAGTCAAAGTGGCTTGGCCGTTTTATTAGCTAAAACTCAGAAGATGAGTAAGCTCTGAGGAGTGTCTCTTTGGACTGCTTACTCTTTTCTCTTCTCCAGAGAAAATATTTTTATTTGCATCACCAGGAACCATCTTAATTCAGTATGTGTGTGTGTGTGTGTGTGTGTGTGTGTGTGTGTACATGCACAGATGTGAATACAGTGAGTACATGTGTGTATCTAGAGGCCTGAGGTCTATGTTGAATGTCTGCCTTTGTCACCTTCAACCTTATAATTTGAGACATGGTCTCTTACTGGAATTGGATTTGTTAGACCCACCAGCCATCAAGCCTGAGGAATCTTGCTCTTTGTTTCCAATGCTAGGATTACAAGCATGTGCAGCTGTGACCAGCATTGTCAGGATGATGAACTCAGGCCCTCATGTTTACATGAAAAGAACTAAATCATCTTATCCAACCCAGGCCCACTGTCCTTCTTTCCTCTTCCATTTGTTTATTTATTCATTCATTCATTCTATTGTTTGTTTATTTACTTCTCAGAGAAAGGGAGGCCCCCCCATAGGTACCAACGCACCCTGGTACATCAAGTCACAGCAGGATTAGGTGCACCCTTTCCCACTGAGGCCAAACAAGACAGCCCAGCTGGGGGAAAGGGAACCAAAGGCAGACAACAGAGTCAGAAACAACCCCTTCTCCTATTGGTAGGGAACCCACATGATGACCAAGATGCACATCTGCTATACATGTGTAGGGGATCTAGGTCCAGCCTCTGCATGTTCTTTGGTTCTCTGTGGGCCCCTCTGGGCCCAGGTTAGTTTACTCTGTAGGTCTTCTTGTGGTGTCCTTGACCCTTCCATCTCCCTCAAGCCTTTCTCCCACTCTTGTACAAAACTCTCCGAGCTCTACTTTATGAGAAAAGTAGTGGTTATACGTGCTTGGATCATAGACATAAACAGTGTATGTAGAATACAGTGTGTGAAAGGAACTAACCTTCAGTGGTATCCGCCATGGATATATTGTAATCACTGCTCCAAGAAACAACCCTATTGAACACTCCATAACATCATTCAATGAGAATGAGTTTCAATTACTCTAAG
Source organism: Acomys percivali (assembly GCA_907169655.1). Taxonomy (NCBI): domain Eukaryota; kingdom Metazoa; phylum Chordata; class Mammalia; order Rodentia; family Muridae; genus Acomys; species Acomys percivali. The sequence continues at coordinate 26,122,701 of OU015756.1, read as the reverse complement.
ATCACATAACTTAAAATTAAAACTGATTTTTATTCCAGGCTTAATGACATTCCATATGGACAATGACGAAGAGAAAGTAAAGCCAGCCCCATTAGCATTTTCTCTGCCCCTTATTGTGTGCTTCATATAGCATTCAAACATGACGGCCTAAAAACCACAGAGATGATGGGAACATGGGTGGAAACATATCTGTTTATTGAGTAATCACTATACCCTTTAAAGGGAATACACCAGGAAGCTAGGCAGCCTACAAGCTGGGGTCTGCAGTGTGGAGGTGGGATGAGAAAAGAAGAGATGGGAGTTGATTGTAAGCAGAAGCCATGAAAGGAGGAGATAGTGTAATCCTGTCCATTCATGAGCTCAGCCCACAGCAAGAGAATAAGCTAGGCCTGGATCTGTATCTCAGTCCAGTGTGCCTGGCTGTGGCTCTCATTGTCCTTTCCCCAACAGGCCCATTCCTGCTCCAGCTTCCTGGACTAGCCACGCTTCTAGTGGTGTTGAGGGAATTTACAAGAAGACATGGTGGGTCAAGGGAATTGCTACCAAGACTGGTGTCTTGAGTTGATCTCTAGAACTCTCATGGTTGAAGGAGAAAAATGATGCCTACAAGTTGTCCTCTAGCCTCTATGTGTGTGTACCACACCCCCTCAAATAAATATTATGTGTATGAAAATATTCAAACATTTAAAAAATAATAATTGTTAGTGGCGACCTGTGTGGTAGATGAACTTCAGCCATGAGTAGGGCTGGCTCCTCTCTGAGCAGTACATCCTTCAATCCTTCTGTGATACCCTAAACATGAGCTTACATAGTTCTAAGAGTCAGAGACCTCTCTACTCACCCTGCTGGGAAGCTGAGTCTGTTTGCAATGCATTCCCATTTAGTCTTACTATTGGACTCCAACCTCAGAGTGAAAATTTTTGACATAGATAGTGCACCTATACAACCATGACTCTGAAAACATCACAAAATAGATTTTTCCACCTCAGAAAGCCCTCCAGACTTCTTCCCCATCAGTTTCCCACTTCCCTCAGCTACCATAATTAGGCACTGGGTGAATTGCTCCACTTTGTGTTTATGAGTTTCTTGTCTGTTTTCACGGCATGTGAGAGTTGATCTGTCACCAGTAGATCATTCTTCTTTCTGGATGCTAGTCAATTGTAGAACTACACCACAATTTGTTTTCATACTTGGGCGTTTAATGTACATTTGAGATTTGTTCAGTTCAGGGTCATTGTGGGGAAGAAGGTGATGCCTAGACTGTACATGGTCTTTGGTAAGTGCTTACTAGTGGGATGTTTGTTCTCAAATAGAGATTTTCTTAACTTTACTACAAACTATCAGTCATCCACAAAAATGAAATAAGTGCTTAAAGTTTCTCACTTAATAAAATCACTGAAATCTTCAAAAGTTAGAAGATACCACAGAAGTTACAGAACTCTACCCTCAAAGACTGTGCAACTATTTTAACCTCAACAGACAGCCCACTTACATTCTCTTTCCCTTCATTCACGCTCTGATAGCATGATAAAAGTTCTGGATTTAAAGAGCTTAATGCTCCAGTATGAGACCATTTCCTAGGGTACATTGTGGTTTAAAAAAAAACTCCACATAATACACAATGAGTCCCCAGTCATCAAGGGCTGGTTGTAATAACCTAAGAATAGCAGGCAGCTCACTTCCCAGTCATTGGTTCTAGTGCCATAGTGCTGACAACAGAGAGAGTAAACAGTCAACAGTATGGCCATGACTCAGACACAATACAAGCCATGTTTATAGAGATCCAAGGCTGGCTCTTTCTTTGAATCCCACATAGTTCCTCCTTTTGAAGTCAGGTAAAGCTCCTTGTGATGAAAATGAATTAAGAAACATGGAGGAGAAAACAATACATGCAATGGGTGAGGTGTAAATGACAATTGTTCAAGAGAAAGGATTGTTACATCTGATGCGAGTCCACCTCGGGCTGTGTTCTAACAGGTCACAATCCTTTGTATTGAAACTGGAAAATGAACACACAAATGCTTATTATTTCCTGTTTATTTTGTGAATACATTAATTGTACAAAACCATGGCTTTTGTTACAACATTCTAACATGCGTATAAGATGGTTTAATTATGTTCACCACCCCTTGACTCCTTAAGGTTCCTGTCACTTTTCCTTGATCTCCGATCCTACAGAGGCCTGAACTCACAATACTGTCTGGTCCCACCAGAGCTCGAGGTTGCATGAGCTACAAATGTCCAAATATAAGAACGAGATTCCCTGTAAAATGGAAGGTTTTATCTCAGAGGAAATTGCCACACACTACTTTACCCCTTCCAGCAACTCTTAGATTCTTTCTGCTCTCTCTTAAGTAATATTTTTGCACCTTCAAAGGGGGAGACAAAGAAATGTGATTTTGTTTTTAAACTCTACTAGAGAGCCATACGCTGACCTCTCTTTATTTCTGTTTCCAGAACACAGTTGGTGGTGAATCTTGGTGGAATTTTTCTGTTACAGAGAAAGAAAAGACAGAAAACGTGAAACAGAAATTGCCAATGAGACACGCCAGTAGCACGGCCATAAAGACAACATGGGTAACAATTTGCAAAAGCTGAAATCCTGGAGCTCACAGACAGCTTG
>OU015756.1:26107354-26120068 GCA_907169655.1 Acomys percivali | reverse complement strand
TTTTTTTTTTTTAACAATAATTAAAATGAACAACAATAAATCTGCAAGTTAATATGGAGCTTTCAGTCACCCTGCATGACCCTCACTTTGAGGGACAAGGACAGCTAGCCAAATCTGCTAGAAAAGTAGCTGGGGAGGTTTCCACCCTGAGGGAGGAATGGTGGTGCAGTGGGGATGTCTGCACCTCTAATCTGTTTTGACTGCTTTTAGCACCTGGTAGAACCAGTTCATATGCTGATCAAAGCCACTCAGCCTTGCTACAGTCTCTCTGACTTTACAAAGACCACAGCCTAACATGAGAGCTCCAGCTTAGCCCAAGAACCTGATACATCAGCCCTTGTCTTGACCCTTGGGACAGTGATCTGGTATAGTGACCTGGACAACAAACATGATTCTTTGGTGGGGGGGGGGGCTTGTTGTTGTTTTAATCATCACTCACATTGTTGTTGGGTTTTTTGTTTTGTTTTGTTTTGTTTTTGTTTTTGCTCTTTACTGTCCAACTCTTTCAATGGCCTCCATGCTTTGGATCCAAGGACAGGCTCTTCAGCACATATAAAACTAGCACTCTTGTCTTTGTTCACTGATAACTGTAAGAAATAGGAAAGCAGCATCCCCTTCATCCTCTCTTGCACAAGCAAATTCCCAGTGAAGAGCTGTGTTATTAGCCTTAGACACACTTGTCTTTACATATAGCTATGGCCACATAACTTCTATTGCAGTCTGTTTGTATTACCATCCCTTCTAGATTACTTTCATGAACCAAAAAATTTGTTCTAAACTTCCACCTGTTTTTAGAGTACTGTACTCGCTGTACACACTTGAATCATTAAGCAGGCAGGTCACTCCATGCTATGTAGAGAACAACAATCTCACGAGGATCACTCTCTTTCATGGAATCCCCATCAGCAGTTTCCTTCTTGAGAGAGGATTCGGCCTCCATTATATGTCTTGGCGCACATCGTACGGACCCTGCAAATCTGACACAGCAAGTCTGACATAGCAAGAAGGCACATGATTCCTTATCACAGATGAAGAGGTAGCCAGGTAGGAATCTTCCCCCAGAATGCTCCATCCTCAGGCTATTCAGCCTTAGTTTCAGGCTTTGCTGTCCACGCCTAGGATCATGCAGTCACACTTCTCAGAGTCATCATCTTTTGTTCTGTCAGCACTTATTTGGGTGCTAATAGGTTGTACAACACTGTTACTGGGAAGGACAAATGTCTACTCATCCTTGATAGACTAAAGTTGACAGACTAAAGTAAGAATACCACCAAAGTCCAAATGCTGTACAAATGAGTTTATTGGGACTACTTAGAGCAGTATGGGTGGGGGGGTTATTTAGAAGAGGAAAAAAATGCCTTAAAACAGATGAATCCCAAAAAAGCATACCCCAGCATGGGTGATGGTCACAAAAGTAGGAACACTGGAACTCACTCACTATATGACTTTCAAGCAGCTCCACAGGTCAGAGATTTGTCGTTTTCAAGCAGGCTAATCAAGCCTTTCCTGGACAAAGGGGCTCATCTATTTCTTCCAGACAGCTCAAAGTTGGGCATAGAGGGACCTAGAACATCTAGTAAGTGTCAGGGATCTCCTGAAATGTATTGGGTTGTGAACTTCCTGAGTTTTAAGGGGCCTCCAGACTAGACCACCATGGTTCTGAAGGAGCTTCCCTCCATGATGGAATGGTTCTTCATGAAAGAAACTGCCTCACAATAGTGGCCCATCAGCTTCCATATGTAAGACACGCTGTCTTTATGTTCAAGATCCCCAGCTATTTTTATTATTATTCTATTCTACAATTGCCTCCTTTATATCTCAACAATTTCTGTGTTGAAATTCTTAGAATGTTCTCTTCAGCTGGCTCTAGAGAAATAGTTTCTTGCTTCTTCGCATGAAAGTATACATATAAACAGTGTAAGTTGCCAGATAATCTCAAAGCCAAGAATTGTACGTAATCTGTGAACAGGACACACAGTGACTCTTAACACATGTTGACGTTTGTGGGAAGGGTGCTACACATGACTGTCTCTGAAATAAGTCATGTCTCACAGAACCTACATAATCACAGTTCTTGGTAGGAAACAGTCTTTCTGAAAACATGAAGAAACAAGAACAAGATGTGAAAGGATAAAGACTAAAGAACCTTCGCTCACTGCCTGGGCAAGGCTTCCCATTTCTGTGTGAGATCCATTATACAGAAGAGATGTCACCAAAGAAGAACATTTGCTGCTGTGAGGATGAGACTTCAGATCTGCCTTATAAAGCATTTTCTTATAACTTGGTCAGGTTACTGACTGTGGTCCAGGTGCTAATCCCTAGCTGTTCATTGAATATAGGCCTTTGTCAATGTGGTTCCCTTTGCCTGGGATACTAGCATCTTCCTTCCTTCTGCTTCCACTAAATGTACTTACAAGGTCATCTAATCCTCTATACTAACAAAATGAACTCTTCTCATTTGTATCTATTTCTGCACTGCAAGATGTTAACAAAGAAAAAAAAAAAGGCTCCACTCAAGAAATTTCAACAATATGGCTGCCTAAATAAAAACTAAAAAAATGACAATTTCAGCTGACATGTCAGTGCAGTTGGGGGCAATCTTACAAGACCCCACCCAGAACTATAAAGCTGCAAGCAACTAATGACCGAAGAAGAATCAGTATTTTCCAGGGACAAGCTCCTTGATATGTTATCAATTCTAAGTGGTCAGCCTTACAGACATACACTAAATGAACTAATCAAGTTGTATTTATAAATTCACATATATGGCAATAGCAATTAAAGATTAAGAAGCCATAAAGTTTAGAAGGAGTTGGAGGGGCGGGCAGTTGGAAAGAGGAGAATGTAGGGGGATGATGTACCATATTTTTCAGACTATAAGATGCACCTGACCATAGGACACACCCAGTTTTAGAGCCAGTTTTGAGCACCTACTGTATGCCTCGTGCTATGCTAACTGTATTATTTCATAGGGATCAAAGGCATCAGGTTTGGGGTGGCAAGAGGTCTGGTCTTAGAAACAACTTCTCTGCAGGATACATGTGACCCCAAGAAACTACTTCATTGCCTGATTTCCTGTGTGAGACACGACTGAAAGTAGCCGTATCGGGCTTTACAGATGCTCACAGGAGGCAAATTGATCAAATGCTTAGAGCATGGCTGCTCATAAATGTTATCTCAATTGTATGATAACGTCTACTAGTTAAAGAGATTCTTTCCAGTCAGAGAAACCACTTACTGTAAAGTGAATGTAAACCCAAGCTGCTAGTTTCAGAATTGACAGTAAATTATGAATTATTTTATAGTATAGTAAATAATGGAACTGCACGATAGATAATATTATTGACTAACTACTTCCAGTGCATTTAAAATGGACCTTGGAAATAAGGGTGATAAACAAATAGATAAAATATTCTCTGATTCTATTTTTTGCACGTTATTCCTACTTGTCTATGGTTAATTTTCATTCTTAGTAGTTCTCCAGGTATCTTTTCCCATAGCTCGGATAATTACATTAAATATGTAATACTGTTACTATATAATCTTTTCATGTAAATTTGTCTTTGACAAGGACATAAACTCATTCAAATGATAACCATGAAATAAAGACAACATAATGAATATAAATTGATTCAAATAGTATCTGTGGATTAAACATCATAATTCAGCGTTCTTGGTTTGTTTACTAAGTACTTGCTGATTGGTTCATTCAGTGCTCTGAGCACCCTGAGAGTTGAGCAAGAAAAGCCAGCTCCTGGTCCTCAAAGTAACCGGGCACTACTGCCCAAGTCCTTATGTTCTACCACCAAGGACAATTTCTCTGACTACTAACACCACAGAGGCCATTTGAGGCCATGGAGGATTATGGCAAAAGTAAGATCACCATACTCGTGACTGTACATTGGTAAACAGGATCATTGTTCAAACCACCACCTTCCCCAAACATCCCTTTCACCTGACTTATGGGTAGCTGATGGGTCTTAACTACTACAGTTTTAGCTTCTCTCAACCTCTCAATCTACATATGTCTTGGTAAGAGAAATATGTCAGCATCCTCGCAGCAGCCAATCAAAAGCAAAGACCCATTCCCCCAAAACCTCTTGGTGCCCTCACAAACAACCATGGCACTGCACAGAGAGTCTTTCTTAATGCCTCCTTTAGATGGGCTCCTGGTAGTCTCTGCCTGGAGGACATTAGTGTAGATGGAATGTATCACCAGATACAACATAGACTTCTGGTTACTAGATTGGTTATCTGCCACTGGCCTCAGCAGCACTAATTATAAAATCTTAGGTAACAATGGAATTCCCAAGATAGAAGTTTTTCTCTTATGTGAATAAATATTTTACATAAGTCTAAGGGTAATATATATATATATATATATGTATGTGTATATATATATATATATATACACATACATACATACAGCTGGAGTGTCTGTTTCAAGTCAGGAATTCCAGCTCTTTGCTTTTTTTTCCCACCAACCTAACCTGCTCCTTGTAGACTGAGGGTCATTGCATAGCCTAACATGGCTTCTGGAGATTCAGCCAGATGTTCTTCTGCTAGGTAGCTGGAAAGGGTCTGAGAGGGAAGCCAAGGGGAGTGTGCTCCACACCTGCAACAGTATCCTTCAGTAGACCTTTAGGAAAATTGTACCATCAGTTCTGCAAGCTCCATGCAGTTAACGAACAGTATTTAGTCACACCAGTCACATCGACTTCAAGAAATTTTGGAAAATGTAATGTTTGTTAGCCAAGCCCCTTGACAGTGGTCATAATACCAGGACTTGATTACTAAGGAAAGAGATAAAACACATACTTAAAAGAAGTGTGCACACAATTACTGACTTGTTAATTTGTATAGGTGTGAAAAGTCAAACAAATAAAGAAACCTCGCTTTTCCCTTTGAGTGCAGACCATGTTAGTTTATCACAAAAACATATTCACTACCAAAAGACTGTATTTATAGCAGAAATGACCTGGTTTAGTAGAAATAATGACATGATGACATCACAGTAGGAAGCATCTTGCACAGTGGAACAAGAGGCAAGGAAAAGGCACCTCTTTATGGAGTGTGGTGCTTGAAGCAAGGATGCTGGGGGAATGTCAGCCATGCGCCATGGGAGTTGTTTGGGACAGGATGCTAATGACAGGGCTCACACCTGTTGCCTTCAGCATTCTAAACAGCTTAGAGTTCTCACAGGTTTATTTTTCACAAGAAGCAGATGTGTTCAAGCTATAAAATACTGTATTCTGTTTGTCTTATTCTACAGATACCCACTGGGAAAGCATTCCTTTGAATCCACAGTGCTTTTTTTCAGATTCAGTATTAATGATAATAAAAATGCTTTGGTATTTGGAGTAATAATAAAACATCGGATAGTAGTTCAAGCATTTTATACAAACATTCCATTTGAACTCCACAAGGTCCCTTTGGTGTGGACCCTTATCATCATCTTCTGGAGGTGAAAAGGCTACAGCCACAAAGTATTCAAGTGATTTATCCTGGGTGATAAAGGGAACACAGTCATACTAAAATCTGAATCCTGATGGCTTGATCACATGCTACACTTCAGAGAATGACAGCACAGACTGGTGGGCCACTCTCCTAGTGTAAGAAAAGTAGGTGACACCGAGGTCATTTTCTCTCAAAAAAACAGAGAGAGTGCTGGATCAACTGGAATTAGATAGAGCCACTTGGTCTCAGCTCATCTTGTTAGTTTGGGCTTTCAACCACCAAAAATACAAGTAAAATTCAACCGCTATGCAAATATTAGGACATACAGAGGAAAGCAATTTCTTAAGTGAAAGATAAGATCATTAATATTTTACACATCATTTCTGATTTTCTCTATACCTAGACATCTTACATATATACGTTGTGTATATAAGTATTTATAAATGTTGTTTCATATTATAGATGCATGTTTTTAAAAGTTTTATGTAACAACTATGAGGAATATGATACATTTCTTTAATGTCAGTTAACATACATCTGTGCCTTTTCCCTGTCTTTCCTTGTTTTACTCTTTAAAATACCATATATATTTTTAATGCACAACTTCTTATTTACACACTATCATTTTCTCTTTCATCTTGAGAGTGCAACTACCCTCAAAACTATAAACATGGAAATAATTACATAGATTTAGCTTCACCCTGGAAAGTATGATCAAAACTAATAATATATACTACAGGCTTCAGCATTGTCAGAAAAATAAAAATGAATTCTACCTTTCAAATTAGTCCTGCATAGGCACATTTTCAAAGATGTCCCCAAACTAGGTAGATTTAGAAAGACGGGTTTAATATAGTGTGCTCATAAGTTGCCCGAGATCTCTCATGGTTATACTGAATTTCTAAATATAAACTGCATCAAATTTTGCAGCACAGTTTTAAGCAAAATGTATCTTTGAAGCATCCATTTTTCTATTTCAATAACTATGAACATTATTTTAATGATTTGATTAATTTTATATTTTGTTAAAACTGTTTAAAAGTGTTGTCCATCATTTATGTAGGACCTCTATCATGATATCCAGACTAGTTCAGCTAATGCACTATGAAAAGTCAACTTTTTCTGAATTTTGCCAAGGGTGGTGCTTGAGTATCCTAGTGTTTCTAACAACTTGATGTTAAAAAGTGTCATGTAAGACATTTGGCATCTTCAGAAGTGATCAAGACTGGGTTGGTGAGATGGTTGGCGAGCTACATGGTGCCACAACCAATGGTTTGAGTTTACTACTTAGGTCCTACATGGTCCTAGGACCCACATAGTGAAACAATAGTAGATTCCCTAAAAGTGCTCTCTGCTCCCACATGCATGTTGTGGCACATAAATGCAAATGTATACATGCATGTGCACATATACACACACACAGAAATAAAGGTAGTAAATACTTTTTAAGTGAACAAAACATAATAAAAGGTATAGAACAAATCTAGGACTGAACTTAGAGCTATTAGAACTGCCAAAGTCATTGCTGACTGCTTAATTTCATGTCTAAACTAAAACTATCTATCTTAGGAAGAATACTGACTCATACAAGGGTGCTTGAAGACTTCATAACCTGCCTTTGGATTCATCCTTTGTTTTGAGTTATACATGGATAGTTTGTGTGTTCTTTTGTGATTTCTCAGCACACAGCCAGGAAGCTTTGGAATGTAGAAGCACACAGAGGCCATTTCTACTGTGGTTTAAACTGTTCCTGCTTGAGAGACAGGAATGGTTTCCATAACCAAATTAGTAATTTATTTATTATAATGTTACAACATTGCCATTGTCATTGGATACTGAACCAAAAGCCCACTGGGAGCACAGTAAAATCTGGAAACAAGAAAGTTTAGGTGTGTGAGGTGCACAAACGTGAAAGAGAACACCTACACCCATACTGCAGAAATGTAGTGACTACAGGTCATTCAGGCAACTACAACATACCCCTTATTGGCCTTTTGTTCTTGTCAACTTTTAAGAAAAAAGCCAATAGGAGGTTTTCAGCAACTATGAAAGATTGGTCACAACACAATACTAGATTGTGTGGTAAGAAGAGGGATAAACTGTTAAGAAAAACCATAAGAAAACAAGAAACATGTAAACACACTATAGAAAAGCCAAGTACATAAAAAGTGGGTTTTTTGGAAATAAAAGTAGAAAGCATAGAAGTGTTTAATGATTGTAAATGGTAGATTATAATTTGTCTTGAGAGACAGTCTCTTTATGTAGCCATGGCCAACCTGGAACTCACTGTGTAGACCAGACTTGTCTTGAACCACAGAAATCAACTGGTCTCCACCTGCTGAGTGCAGAGATTAAAAAAGGGTTGTGCCATCATATTCAGCTTGACTTATTCATTCTCAGAGAATCATATGTAATGGTGGGTTTCCCTCATGTGTTCAAAAGCAATCATTCCACGGCATGTTTCTGAGGTTATCTGTGCCTTCCTGTACTTGGATCACTTGCTGCTGCAATCAGTTTGGGCTTCCCGTTGAAATTTCTTCATCCTTCCCCCTCGCTATTCAAACAGAACTTGCACACATGTGGGTGTGCAGCCTTGCCAGCTTGTGATCTCTCTGCTTGCAGAAATGTTGACTCCCATCCCCCATCTGCATTCTATTAGTGGACTGATTCTTCGTTGTACATACATCAGTTGTAGCTTTTTCCTTCCATCCATCCTTCCATCCTTCCTTCCTTCCTTCCTTCTTTTCTTCCTTTCTTCTTTCTTTGTTTCTACTTTCCCCCTCTGGTGCTGAATACTGAACCCATACATGGTGGGTGACTGATAGCACTTAGCTGTAGTCTCAATTTTTGTGAAAGCCTATTTTTTTAAGTGCACAGACTTGGACAGCGCTTGGGCAGAAGGGAGAATTGAGTGTACCTTTTGAAGTGCTCTTACTGAGTCCAACAGCTCACTCTTTTACTACACACTAAAGAAAGCCTTGGCTAGTGATGCTTAGAAACAGTGAGTAGAAATTTTACTGAACTAAATGTCTAGGTCCAGTGTCCTGAAACTCCCCACTGCCTTGAAGTCCAATTCAAGACCTACACTTCTCAGTGTCCTCCCTGCCTTCTGCTGTCTGTGCCTCTGGATCATACCCCCATCTGAATTCTTTTACATCATGTAGAAAATTTTTCATTACTTAAGATTTTTACATACTGTTTATCTGTGGCTTGGCTATTTTCCCTGAACAAAATGCCCTTAAACGCAAGGACACTATGAGTTACTTGAAGTTCTAGCCTCTATGCCCAGAATACTGCTCCATGAACAACATAAAAAATTCAATTTTTATGTAAACGATCTCTCCAATATATGGCTGAGGGGAAGTTTTAATGTTTTTATTGTAGATATATATGAGAGAGTGAACAGACAGAGGCAGCTGGAAGTGTCTGGAGTGGAGAGAGAAAGTAGTAGACTGAACATGACCAGTAGATGAACTAGGTCATGAAAAGAGAGATGAAGCTAGAGCAGAGCGCGAGAGAATGCAAGCAAAGAAGACCAAGAGAGGGCAAGGGAGGGGACCAAGAGAGGAAGGCTAGAGGGAGCGAGGAAGAAGAGAGAGGGAGAGAGAGGGGAGAGAGAGAGGAGAGAGAGAGGGGAAGGAGGAAGGAAAGGAAGGGAGGGAAGGAGAAAGGGGGAGAAGGGGGAGAGGAGGAGAGAGCGAGGAGAGAGGGGGGGAGGAAGAAGGGGGGGGGGGAGGGAGGGAGGGAGGGAGGGAGGGAGGGAGGAGCCAAAATAGCAGAGTTGTAAGAAGTGTAAGAAGCTAGGGGAGGGAAGCTTCTGAGGGGAGAAGTTTAGGGTTAGGGGTGGGCTGAGAAGAGCTGAGAGGAGCCAGAATGCCAGCATGGACTTTGAAAAGTGCAACAGGCATTTAGGACACTGAGGGAACCCAGAGGCCAGCATGCTCTTTGATATGCTAACAGCCACCACAGAGAGCAGTTCCTTGCTTCTGCCAGTGGTAAGAGGAATGGTTTCTTTGGTAAAGGGAAGCTGGCTTCATAGAGTTCTGGGAAATCCTGGATTTTGTCTAACCACCATAATTTGGACCTGGTAAGTATTTGTATATTATATTTGTAGTTGTTATTGTTGTTTCTAGGTTTTCAAATTACCTGTTACACTCAGCCCCACTTTCTAGTCCTTGGTTTTTCAAGAGCATGACATAACAGTGGTAAAGGATAATCATTTCATTTTACTTGCTTGTTAAGATGCTCAACTCTAACCTTCAGGCCAGATCTTTACTGCTTTTAAGGAACTAGAAATGATATATTCTTTGGCCTGAACAAATTTCAAGGCAAAAAGTGACAAATTAACGGACATCTAGATGGAGCCAAGGAGTGTGTTATAATATATGAAATGTTATTTACATTGGAGAACTGTGGTCATGTCATTTTAACTCAAAATAGCTCTCAGCCCTACCTGTACAAACTCAGCATCAGCTTCATGGACAAGCACGTGAGACTTTTGGTTTTATAGGGGGATCTTTCAGTAGAATTAACTAAACTTTTTTCTATCCATCTGCAATGGGATTCAGATAGTAGACACTAATGGGTGTGGTTGGTTGGGAGCCTCTGCCCCAGGACTGTCCTTAAACCTCACACAATTTAAGGGAAACTTCTGTTTATCAGACATAGTAGCGTGCTAGCTCACGCAAATCTGTTGACGTCAGCCTACTTTGCAGAATGCAGAGTCCTACATGACACAGGATTGGTTTCCTACTCACGCAGGTGACCCAGAATGTTTGACACAGCAATGGGTGCTGCTTTGCCATGACAGTATGACATCTCCAAACACTCTCCAGTGTATCAAGAGCTGCTCCAAATGTCTCCATGGGAACTAGTGCAAAGTTCACCGACTGAAAATCCTGAAGGTAGTTATTATGCACGCCCTGTGATGAGCTCTGTTCTTCAATGGGCTTTAAAGTGACCATCATAAGATCTAGGCTAGGCTGTGCTAAATGCTCCAGGCATACTAGGCCCTCATCCTACTCACTCTTTTAGTCACGAATCTATTGAACAAAAAAACTCGGTGTTTTACTCCTGTCTTCAGAAGAGGGTCTTAAAATACTACCTAACTTAGCATGTTGTAGAATTAAAGTATGAAAACCTAGATTTTTTATGAGAGCTAAACTGTTCTACCCTACAACTAGGTTATGTGGCAGAAATATAAATGACTCCTTCCAGAATATCAAATCAGAATGTTAGGTCCTACTGCAGGGCGCGGCTAGCATGGCCTGCCATCTGCCTAAGTCTGGCTCCCTCTCTTCGAGAGACTCACTATATAAAGCAGACATTTTGGTTCCACTGCCCTTTGCCCTTTGCCCTTTGCCCTTTGCCCACCTCCCTGCCCTCTCTCCTTCTCCTCCCTTCCCACATTGCTTTCAATAAACCTGCATTTATATATTACCGCTTCCTTGCCATTAGCTCATTCCAATTATATAATCAACCACAGAAAATGACCAAGGAATTCCCATGGAAACAGCCAACTTCTACTCCAAACAGAAAGCAAATTGGTTCTGATGACAGGTATCCAAAACTTGTATAGACCTTAAGACTAAGTAAGGGGCTGGATAGATGGTTCAGAGGGTAAGAGTGCTGGCTACTCTTGCAGAGGACCCATGTTCAATTCCCAGCAAACCCATAGCAGCTCACAACTGTTCGTTTCCCCCATGCCAGGAAATTCAGTGTTCTCTTTTGGCCACTGTAGGCACCGGCACCAGGCACCAAGCACAAGGCACAGATCTGTCGCACAAATATACATGACAAAACACCCATTAGTGTAAAAGAAATAAACAATAACTTTAAGAAAAAGAATAATTAAGAAAATAGGAAGTAAAGTGTAAAGACACTTGCCCTAGCTACCTTTTAGGCATGATCAAGTTACTGTTGTACACTATAAATAAAAGTGATATTTACTGGCTAATTGAAAATGAAAAGAAAATGTAAAAAACAGTAGAATGTAATAGAGCTAGAGCAACAACAGAAATGAAAACCTTTGAGACTTAGAACTTGTGTAGCCCTGTAGGAGGACTGTCTGAGCTCTGTGGACAAGACTAAATGGTTCTTAATCACAAACACCACATCCACTAAAAGAGAAAGAACAGGCTCCCATCCCACCCCAGAATGGCTGGAAGCATCTTCGCCTTCATCCTCAGGCTTGGCCACCCTAAATTGCACCTTCTTTCCATCCTGCTCAGAAGGCCTCCCTGGGCCCTTCCCATCCCCCCATCCTACCCCCAGGGCAGTCTGTGATACCTACAGGCCAAATTAAACTACCTGCTGCCTCCTTTCCCAGGGCGCCGCTATGAATCAATCCCGTTTATCTTATTTGGTAGAATTACTTAATCATATGTGGCCTACACTACTGGGCTCTTAACAAATAAGGAGCTGCTTATCACTTATCAAATCTCCCTCTCTATGATCCTATACCAAAGTAAAACACCATTTACACAAAATACCCCTTCACCGAACACTGAATAGAAGTGAAAGTGCCTGTATTTCATTCAAGAAAGCCTATGTTAGCATTTAACCCACTCCTTGTGATAATGTTGGGGGTTTGGGTTGTTTGTTCGTTTTTAAGAGTTAAAAACATTTACCAGCATCAGGAAAAACACAAGGCAACTGACATCCCAAAAAGGCTATTTGGGTCACAATCAGAGAGTCAGATATATCTCCAGGTCAGGGTAACAGTTTAGAGAAAGTCTTCCTGATTTTCATCAAACCAAGACAAATCCATTTCTGAGCTGCTAGAACATGGAAGTTAGTTAAACGAACCAATCACCCCTCAGTTCATTTTTATCCTAGTTAAGTGCCCTCCTGGTTTCCCATTGCTGTTTTCTTGGTTTTCCTTTTGTTTCTTTTAGTTTGTTTCTTTTGTTTGTTTGTTTGAGTTGCCTTTCTGCTGGTCTATATAGACCTCACATTTGCTCTGTAGTCTAAAGCGGGCCTGGAAGTCAAGATCCTCTAGCCTGGGTGCCAGAGTCATGGATGTGTCATCAGTACGGTTTCCTCTTGGGCTGGAAGTGATGCCTCACTGGACTCTTTTCATTTGAACAGCAGAGGCCCCGCCCACCTACATCACCTTGCCTGCTTTCCCCTTCAGTGAAACTTTCTTCTGCCCTGCAACCCTCTTCTCAAAGGTCACTCCAGTCCTCAGTCTCTTTAACACGGTGGAAAGGTGTGTGTGTGTGTGTGTGTGTGTGTGTGTGTGTGTGTGTGTGTGTG
>OU015756.1:26079594-26105662 GCA_907169655.1 Acomys percivali | reverse complement strand
GAGAGAGAGAGAGAGAGAGAGAGAGAGAGAGAGAGAGAGAGAGAGAGGATTGATTGACAGCACTGCTACTGCCAATGCTGTTTTGAGTGAATTTTAAAAATCAAAGAGAAATCAAGGACTGGTACTCAGGACTCCCCAAAGGTTACTGGGTGCTGAACTTTTTCTCTATGTGATAATAATAATAATAATAATAATAATAATAATAATAATAATAATAATAATAATAATAGATAAAGACAATGAAAAGTAGTTGCTTTGGCAGTCGTTTTTGCATTTTATGTACAGATTTAAGAGCAGTTGTAAATAAGTGTTAAAATGTATCAGCCTCTGCCCCCCCACCCCCAACCTGACACCCCGCCCCTTCAAAAGGGGACAGGAGAGCATAGGGACAAACACAAGCAAATCAGACCTGAAGGGAGTGGCTACTTAAGACATTACCTGTTAAGAGATTCTACTGCCTTGACTTGGCAGGACTTTTTGAACGGTGGAAATTAACGTACGCTATCTGTGGAAAAGAAAATCCAGATGAAAGAAACTCTGTAACTGGAGCAGCTGACTTTGTCTCTTGGCAAGCTGTGAAGTTGCTTTTATGAGTGACTCAGTCAAAATACAAAACAAAACAAAACCCGATAACACATGTCCAATGGCTCCTTTGATACTTTGATATGAGGAGACACACGGGTCTACCAAACTATGCTTGCTTAGCGAGACAAATGCATTCAGGCTCATCTCTTAAGTCTCTCTCCCCTGCAGGCCACTATGCAGCTGGGCTGGAGCTCAATGACACCACCTCTGGAAAAGGAGGACCATTTTTGGGGGACCACAATGCTGGTGGACTTGCGGTTTCTGCAGGAAGCGAGGTCTCTACCATCAGTGAAATGCCTTCTGGCAGTGAACTCTCCACTGGGGACTATGACTATTCAGACGAGTATGATAATGAGCCTCAAATACCCAGCTATGTTATAGATGATTCAGTCAGAGGTGAGTGGAGGAGATGAAAATGTCTGTGAGATGTGGTTGTATCTGAGCAAAGAAGTGTGACTGTTGCATATCCCCTTAAGAGCTATGTGTAGGTTGTATCTTATAGGTCCAAGGCATTAACTAAAGTCTTATGAGTATGTCTGACTTTTGTGACTCTGGTCCTGGGAACAAGTAGTTGAGTCAGAATTCGATCCTCAATCCTTGGTTCCAAGGACTGTGTTCTTTCCCAGTGTGCCACATGGCTTCCATTCTGGGAGCAGAGGTAGTCAGTCATTAACCATTCCTGTGGGCCTTGTAGAGTCCCCTCCCCCACCCTACCTGTCTTCAAAGAATTGCATTTTAACACAAATAAGGGAACAGTAGAAATGATAACTGACCTCTGGAAATGTTAAAGAAGTACGTGTACATTTTATTTTTATCCAAACTAGTCACCCAAGTTTTTCCCCCTTTTGCTCTTATCAGACAGATCTTTTAAAAATATATACCTTTTCTTTGAAATGAGATCAAGAGAGAGAGAGAGAGAGAGAGAGAGAGAGAGAGAGAGAGAGAGAGATGAAAAGCTCACTACCCCCATTTCACTTCGCATTTCGAGGGAAGAAGAGAGCAGTGATAGTCAGATTTAGGAGCATCTATCTGCCTTGGAGGCAGACAAGGCGATCTCAGAGTTCTTTAAGGTCCCTTAAGGCTTTCCTAGCAGCTTCCCTGACTCTTTGTCTTTTGGAGTCTCTCAGAGCTGAGGAAGAGTGAGTGAGGGACAGAGACCTAGACTGGTGTAAGCGACAGGAAGACAAACCTCAGCGAGCACTCTGCTTCACTGCCTTGCTTCTGATTATTCTTGTTGTTGTTAATGTAAGTAGAGGAAAAGAGGATTAGATTGGACCATCAAGGTGTCCAGCATCCGGTCTCTTAAAAACATGTGAGGTTATTAACACTTCTGGAGGTCAAATTGTTAGTGGAGCAAGTGGCTAGTGCTTAGAATCGCTGCTTGGTGTATTAAGCTGAGACTGTTGGTTGAACACATCTGAATGGCTGTTTGCTAATACCCAGGGTGTTCTGTCCGTTGCAACTCTTCGGCACTGGAGCCTGATATTTGGCTTGGACTTCATCTACCTCATAACATATAGTGATATTCATTTCAACCAGGTCCCCTAGGGGGCTTATTCTAACTTGTACTTTATAATAATCAGAAGAAAGTCTCTGTATAAAACACCACATGGCCACTTATTTAACATTAATTCCAATTCAGCTTTTGTTAATGCAATTAAAGTCACCCACTAAAACCATTCCTCATATTTGTCCTATCTTTGTCACCCCTATTAGCCTTCTGTTAATATTTTTGCTGTGTTCTGAGTGATGGGTGCTTGCAAAGCCTTTGGGACTAGTGGTGTTTTCTCTTCTCAGTACTCTCTGTTTGCTAAATACTCTGCCATACACACCTCTTCAAGGATCAACACAACAGAGTGCACAGCATTAAACAAGTCAGCCCTTTGCCTCTCTGTCTTTTAGCATGTAATTAACTACACCTTTTGTAGTCCGAAGAATCTAGATCTGATAAGTTGAGGTGACGGTCTGAGGCATCAGGGACAGGTATTTCAGCACATTTTAAATAGACTGAACAAAAAAACGAGTGCCCCCAAAAGGTATTTGTTATTTTTTTTAAATTTTTACTTTTTAAATAATTTATTCAGATTACACCCCAATTGTTATTTTCCCCACATGTATCTTCCCATTCTCCCCTCCCTCCCTCCCTTTTTCACTCTATTCCCATCCCCTAGACCTGTGGAAGGGGACCTCCTCCGTCACCATATAATCATAGCCTATCAGGTCTAATCCAATCCGGATAGCCTGTTTCCCCTTCCTCTGAGTGCCACCAGGCTTCCCCACCAAGGGGAAACAGTCAAATAGGAGGCACCAGAATTCATGTCAGAGGCAGTCCCCGCTCTCCACACAACCATGGAGAATGTCGTTATTATTTTCAGTAGTAAGTATTTTCCAGCTTTCTCTGCCCTCAATTGTGCCCACTAGCTTCCAACTTAAGATTGTGAGCCTGAGACATGTGTGAGGAAGTAAAATCAGCCAATTTGTCTCACACCACATCTTAATCAATGGCATTGCCTTTCTTTCTTTCTTTCTTTCTTTCTTTCTTTCTTTTTGTTTTTGTTTTTGGCAATGCCTTTCTTAAAATGACAATGATATAATGGGAAAACAAACCAACAAAACAGGTTCATACATGCCAGCACTGTGTTTTCCTTCTGCTTGTCCTAGGACGTGTTTCTGGTCTTTACCGAGCTATTTATTTACCTCTGGATCATGTGAGGTACAGTACAGTACATCTAAATATCCATCCGTAGGTAAAATAAAGTGGCTTGTGACAAGAATTGCTAAGGTACTTTCTGATGTAGATATTCTTTGCAGGTTTGACGTGTGTGGCTCATATTAAGTAACAATGCAAAGGTAGTTCTCGGGGCTGTGACTTCTGTGGCTCCTGTACTGCAAATAACTTTGAAAATGAAAAGAGAATGTTGACAGTCTGACTTGAACTCGTCAAACTTCTTTTTCTCCAGTTGAACAGGTCATTAAGCCCAAGAAAAACAAGACAGAAGGAGAAAAGACCTCAGAAAAACCCAAAAGAAAGAAAAAGGGAGGCAAAAGTGGAAAAGGTAGAAGAAATAAAAAGAAGAAGAAGAAGAATCCATGTACTGCCGAGTTTCAGAATTATTGCATCCATGGTGAATGCAAATACATCGAGGATCTGGAAAGGGTGACGTGCAAGTAGGTTTAGCACAACATTAAATTCCCGATTTCCTACACTATGTCTGGAACTCCCACCTACAGAAAACCATTGACTTTTCCAGTGTGTAAACCAAGGACCAGAAATACGTAGGCTTTGTGAGCCAACATTATGTCTGTACACCCGATTAAAATGCCAGCCCGTAAAACTAGAAAAAAAAGGTTCTTAGCTTGAAGGCTGAAAACAGTAGGGCAAACAGACTATAGTTTTTAACTACTGGAGTAAAAGCATCATTTTATTATATAATGTGTGTGTGTGTGTGTGTGTACATATGCACATACATTAATTTTAAGTCTTAAAATAAAAAAGAACCTTTAAGTATTTATCATAGAACCCTTTTGTGTTGTTCTACTGTCCCCAAACCCTCCCAACCCACTAACACTAAACTAGATGACAGTGGAATGTATTAACTGTGATAGCAGACACTGAAGTCATCAGTCGGTCCTAAAGGAACACAAAGAGTGACTCACTGTGTCTTCTTGGACTATCACACTCACACCCAAACTAATCCCAACTTATTCTTAAAAATCTTTGGCTAGAATGCATTCCACTGTCTCATGACTTTGCAGTATAGGCAATGATGTGGCTTTTCTAAATGAAATTAAGCAATGGCTGCTTCGTTAAGTAGTAAGATAGAGACGTACGTAGGGGACCCTCCCAGCAATTGTATTTATGAAATGTGTGTTACAGATGTCACCATGATTACTTTGGTGAACGGTGTGGAGGAAAATCCATGAAGACTCACAGCGGGGACGACAGTGACCTGTCTAAGATTACGTTGGCAGCCGTAACTATCTTCGTCTCTGTTGTTAGCCTCATAGCTATTGGCATTGCTGTCACAGTCCGGTAAGTACAGCACAACTTGAGAATTTAACTCCTGTCAATACTTCCATCAGGTGCTACTGTCATATTTTACAAGAGTTATTTTGTGGCATGTGAACCACGAGCAGAATAGAATAAAAAATTATATCCCTTTGGCTACCACTGAAATGACGTTCAAAGCCATCTTTCAGACCTAGAATGGTTTTTAGCTTAAAAAATTGATATTTTGATCACGTTATATTTTTGATGATAGCTATTTCTGAAACTCAGAAAGTGCTAGCATCTTCTGTGAACATTTTAAAACTTAAGTGTAAAACTTCTCAGAAACTAATTACGATAATATTAAGCTCATGGGCACTAAACGTGCTTCTTTGCCATTAAAATCAAAAGCAAATAAACACCACCACCACCAGTCTTACGCAGAGTTCTGCGCTTGTAACATGAAGGCATGGTGCTGGTAGCTTTATAGTTTCGACCTATTTTTGTGCTCATCGAGAGTATAATAGTGTGGGAACGTAATTGAGAAACAAAGTGAAGTATTTCCTCCCGGTGGCATGGCGTAGGCAGCAAGGACAAACTCTGTTACTGTGGTCCTCCCACAGCATCTTCCCATCTTCCCTGGGCAACAGCAGATCCCACGCCTCGCTTCAGGACCAAAGAATGCCCACACTACACTGTTGTAGGTCACAGGCACTGATGGGTGCATCAGGATGGTATTGTCTGTCAGTCAAAAGCCAGTGGGTAGGGGAAGCCGGAGGAGGGCCTGCGTGGCTGCAGGATGACTCACTGTTACCAGGGCTTGAAGAAACGGTGGATTCATTATTCTAATTTTAGGTCTTGGTAAATTACTTTCAACAACTGGATCATGTACATGACCCCTCACTTCGGGGATACAGGACTTTTCTGCTGCCATTGTTTACTACAATCTTAAATTCAAAGCAGCGATAAAATGACACATAAAAGCTGGGGTTTTATTTTATTTTATTTTTGTGCTCATGAAGTTTGCTGCTGTGCAGTTTAAATGTGTTTTGCACACCTGGAGTTCCTTCCAGTGCCTCAAGCCAGGCACGCAAATGTAGTTAGGAAGATAACATGAAAAGAAGAGAAAAGGAAAGAAAAGAAAAGAAAGAAAAGGAATGTGAGCTAAGTGAACTTGTAGTTTTTCAGCTTTCAATGCTCTAGGCCTCTGGAAGAATGTGGAATGATTATTATTGTTTTATGTTGGTACTCTTTTCTTTGTGACAGTGCTGGGGATTGAACTCAGAACCTCATACAGGCTGGTCAAGTACTTAGAGGCAGAGCTACATAACATCTCTAGCTGCTTTTACTTTCTGAGGCAGGATCTAACTTTGCCAGGCTCTCCTTAAATTTTGGTCACCTGTCTTGGCCTAGGATTATAGGCCTGTGCTACCAAGCCCAGCTCAATTCTGTCAATTTTAAGAAGTGACATTTTTTCCTGTTTTCTTTCAAATTCTTATTGCATGTGAAACATAATCAACAATAATCTTAAGCCACAATTACTGAATTTTTTTGATAATCAACATGAATATTTTTCTTTAAACATGACAAAAGTTCTTTGGGATTTAGCGATGCCGTATGGTGGACTAACTCAGGAGTCACTGAAAATAACAGACAGCATCCCTGAAATTTTATGCTATGGGGTTTTAAAATAGACTGCAGTGATAAATAAAATTAGAAGTAAGCATTTATATTTGGAAATAAACAAAACACAAGTTGTTTTGTAAACAGTTCTTAAAAGTCTAATAATTTAAATTCACTCGGTAGAAATTTAAGTTTATTCATATAGGTTCAGTTATATGTATGGAGGTCTTTTATTGTACAGCATCAGCCTCCAACAGTTAATTATTCATTCCAGTTCCACATTGTGTGAAAGTTTGCACTTGCATTTTAATGTGCTAGAAATGTGTTTACCTAGTGGCAGGATGATCGTAGCCCTGAGCAAGAATATTGGCAAGCTTTTGCAGTTGGGTTTGGATTTGGGTTTGGTGCAACCAACTAACGTGTGGTGGCTGTCTATACAAAGCCACAGGAAGAAATTCTCATCCTCATGAAAACCCCCATTGCACAGGTGAGTAGGACTTGCTAACAGTGGCATTCTGTGTTCTCCAAAGGCTTCGGAAACGACACTTAAGGAAATATGAAGGAGAAGCAGAGGAAAGAAGGACGCTTCGACAAGAAACTGGGAACGTGCGTGCCATAGCCTAGCTGAAGACAATGCAGGTTCGGGCTTTAAAAGTTCAGCTCCTAGTTAGATGCTATAATTTTGAAAAACAAAAACACTTATCTCGAGGCAAAGGAGGAAATCCAGCCTTATTTATGAATGAGTGTGGATGGCTGTTTTAGGGAAATGTTATTTTTGGAGGAAGATCGCCTTCGGTTTTGTAGAAGGGATGTAGGTGTGGGGAATTCCAGACTTGTTCTCCGCTGAATAGATGGAGGGCACCTATAAGAAGTCAAAGTATTGAGGGAAGTACAATATGTGTAGTAAGAAAGAAACCAATGGGATGGGAGGGAAAACATTCCAAAAAATGGGAGAAATCGGCTGGATGCGCTTAGGAGCTGAGAAAGGTCATGTACCCAGCATGACCTTGTGCGCAGGGAAGAACTTGAAAGTTGGGAGAGCAATTACGAAGATTGGCAATACTGAGAGGTGAACAGGTCACTTTAGAAACAGAAATGGCCTGGTTCCAGTGCCTGTTGGATGAAACAAAACAGTAATGACAGGGTGGAGGGCCAAGGCTAGCTTATCACATGAAAAAAGAGGAAGTGCGACAAGAGTGTGAATGTTCCTCTAAAGAAATGAAGGAGCACACACTTGAGAGAAGTTTGGTATACATCTATAGTTTCATATTTAAGTAGGAAGACATAAGCATGTTGTAGGTAAAAGGCACATGATAAAGAGTTAATGAAGAAGATGTTAAGGGAAGTGGGGGCTGGGCAGGGAGAGGGACACAATGAAAATTGGTCCAGTCCAAAAAAAAAATCATATCCTCAGACATTTAGGAAAGATAATGTTGTATTCCTAACTTACTGGAGTTAATAGTTCCATGAGATGATTGTTAAATATAAATTCCAATATATACCCTAAGTCTACCCATTTGGAGATTTTGTTTTTAATAAACATTCCAAATGGTTATAACTCACGAAATGGGTAACTCTGCATGCCAATGTTATACTCAGTATTCACTAAACCTTAGAAATAAAATGCATCAGCTTACTGTACTTAGGCTAAGACTCAGTGCATGAGTAAAGATGGGATAGGATATAAATATGCTGTGTGGGCATGTGGTGGCTGCCTATTAGCTGGTAGCTACTATTATTATACCCTTGATACTAATTATCCTAAATTAACTGTATATCATAAATACTGAGACACATAATCTTAAGTTTTCATTTTGTCTAACAGCGTGTATTTGGTTGGGAAAACTATTTTTTCTTGACTACAGTTGCTTTTTTATTAAGCAGGATTGTAAATGGCATGGGCATTTGTAGTTTCCCACATAGATAATTTTCTAAGAAGGAATGAAAGATGGAGTCAAGCAAAAGTGGCCGTTTTCTTTGAGAATAGTTAATGTGTCTCCTAGGGCATCCCAGGAAAAAAAAAAAAAAGAAGCCCACAGAAATCCTAACTCTTAGAAATTTTCTTAAAGCCACATTGGACGTCAACTTATCTCTGACACTTTTCTCTCCTCCCAGGATAACAGCGGAGTCACTGCCAAGTCTCACCGGAAGTGGCGCATTGGTTCTCCTTTTCCGTGAAGGAAGCGGAGCCTTCGGATGGCTTCAGACTTTCAGTTGTCACTTTTCATGATAGTCTTATTTGTACATAAAGAGATGTATGGAGATAAAGTATTTTTTCATGTTGTAAATAATTTATTTAATATTTAAATGTTATTTATTTTATAGCTCATTAAAATTTTTTTTAAAAAACAGATTGCGTTTGAGTTCGAATATCAGTTTTGAAGTCTCAATACTTCAGGGCACTTTTCTCCTGACATTTGGTCCATCACTTACAAATTCTCCCTCCCCATCTCTTTACTGTTTTTTGAAAAGGGTCTCATTGTGTAAAAATGTAAAGTTTCTCCTGCTTGTAGGAACTAATGACTGCACCTAGCTTTAAAAAGTACCCTTAAGGGGAAAACTTTAGTCTCTTACTCCTCCCACAAATGCTAGTAATTTTGATAATAATAATTCCAAACTAACCTTTCCCATTCAGTATAAGACATATAAAATTATGTAAGTCTCTCTCTCTCTTCTCTCTCTCTCTCTCTCTCTCTCTCTCTCTCTCTCTCTCTCTCTCTCACACACACACACACACATACACACACACTATGTTGTTTATTCTCAGTGTTCATTGCTGTGATCGGCATAGACAAAGAGACAAGAATAGCCTGAATATCAAAAGTCAGATTTCAAGAGAATCAGGAAGGATTTGAAGAAAAGACTTCCAATCCTAGTGCTGTGCATATTCATGAAACCCTAACACCCTTCTCTCCCTCCACTTGCTAAGGTTCTCTCATAGTACATGAGTGTGCTTGTTTAGTGGATGCTCTCTTTCATGAACATTAAAGCTATGGGACCATAGTCTAGGTCTTGGCTGGCAGGACAAGTCATATGCATATGAAATGAAAGAACCTTTACGATGGGGGAGGGGGAGTGCAGCTTGAGAAAAACACAAGCATAATAGCAGCAATCACATCGAGTTTTGTGAATAGAGGTGCCATCAGCATCAATGCTTTATCTTCCTGATGTGCCAGCAAATTCTTGCCCATTGAACCCAGAGCCATTGGGTCCTAGCCTCAGGCATACATACCACTTAAGATTGTCTGAATACTCAGATACCCTCTCACCTCCTAGGCTGCTGATTTGAATGGGCTGGACTGAATTATGGCATCTGTATCTGTAAAAGGTCCTTAAATGTTTCATATATATAGCCATGTTGGACCTTCGGTTTGCTTCTGTTGAACATTTTCAGCATACATTTGTCTTAATCTTATTCATTAACTATGCACTACAGCTGGTTCCAGTGCAGTGCTAGGGATGCAGGACAGCAAAGACCTGACTTAGACACATTCAGTACAACCCCTGGGGAGATCAGTGTATGTGTGTGTGTGTGTGTGTGTGTGTGTGTGTGTGTGTGTGTGTGTGTCCTGTCAATGCAGCTTCAGAAACAACTAGCTGAGGCATGCCCCAGGAATCCATGAGAGCCTAGGAGCTCTCACCCAGCCCAGTTTGGAGGAGTCAGGGGAGCTCTTCCTCCAGAGATACTACCTGAGGTTGTCCTTTAAAGATGAATAGGAGCTATGCTATAGGCATCATCTACAACAACAACAAAGAAATGACAGTCACCAAACAGCATGCGCTGACAAAGAACATAGCTCACCATTGAAACGGTAGTCAGAAGAGAGCTACAGAAGGCGAGGGTGGTGAAGACAGTCATGAAGGACCTTTAACTTGAGCTAAGATGTGGAACACAACTGGGCAGGAATTAGAGGTGATTAGCAATCCAGATTGGCATCAAGCTGCTGTCTTGGCAAGAGACCTCTCCAAAGCCCAAGGTCAGATGACTGGCTTTGAAGGCAGTTAAAATATTCTATGGGAAAAATTAATGTCTACAGCTGAGAAGAGAAATTTGATAGAGATTTCAAGTCTTATTTATTTAGATTAAATATAAAGTCAAGAATTTTCATTATAAAAAAAACTAGCTGAAGGTAATGAGGTGGTTAAGGAAAGAAGAAATGATCCTAAAGTGATCCCTATGATTCTGGATGTAGAGGTTAGGTAGTCAAGACTCCTTGAGTTAAAAAGCAGAGAATTCCCTGGAGTGGCTTCTAAGTTTGTCAGAATAGAAGCATGCATTTTGTGGCCCCCTGACTGAAGAATGTGTCTTTTCAGTGAGTCTCTAGTCTCCTCTACTGCTTCTTCTACAGTCAAGGTGCTTGTTGGGCAGGGAGGATTCTGTCAGCTTAGGAAGTTGGCAAGGTATGTTATTTTTAGCACCTTCACCCATATATATGATATTTAAGTAACCTACTTATTGCTTGAAGACCTAAATAAGGTGAATTTCTACTTGTGTTTCCTCCATAAAAAGTACCCAATAATCTCTTAAGAGATGACTGATCTCTTATTTGTGATGTACACACAGTGAAAGGTAAACACTGAAGAAGATACATCAGCCTGATAAATCTTAGAGATACACAATTAAAGCTGGATGGTCCTCTTTAGCCAAAATAGTGACTCCACTCTCTGAAAAAGCTGCCATTCAATTAACTAGATAACATCTACATGCACGTTTTGCTCAAGAGAAAGGCAATTTATGAAGTACTCTTAGCTTAGGTTGGAATATTAGCATTCCTTCTAGGAGTGAAAGCCTACTAATTCTAAGATCCATTGCTTCCATCCATAGTCTTAGAGCTAAGTCAAGGGCTAAGTTTAGTTTAGATTAAGTAAGGAACAAAATCCTGCAGTGATTTCTGCCTCGTTCCTGAGTGTCTCCAGCATGAGACACTATGGGAGACAAATATGATATCAACTAGGTCCTATGAGCACTTCACAGCTGATAAACTCCCTAATTCCTTCTGGTATGTGTGTGTGTGTGTGTGTGTGTGTGTGTGTGTGTGTGTGTGTGTGTACATACATGTACACACATAAAATAAATAGTTTAAAAATCATGAAATTCTTTTGAACTTACTTCACTCACATTGGTCTTCCTCTGTGACAAGTGTCTCCATCTTTAACTTTGACTGGGCCCTAGGTAGATAAATTTCCCTACTATTATAATCTCTAAACACTTTTGAACATTTCAATTAAGTTCTTCTTTTTGTAACCTCTTAGGTAATACTCCTCCTACCAGTGGTTTATAAGATTCAGTTCCAAGGGCAGGGATGGACTCTCTCCTACGGATCAATGAGTATTCATTAATTGACAAATGAACAGCTAAGTGATGTCAGATCATTCCCTCTTAAAATTATCATCACTCCCAAAAAAGCATTTTTCCCCTCAGGAGAATAGTGTGGAAGCTTAAATAATAATGTCTATATTCCTTAATAAAAATCCTTTTATGGGTCATGACTAACAATAATTTCCCAATGGACCTAAGAGTTTGTGAAATTATACACAATTTTCCATCAGTTTTCATGGATCGTAAATCGTTGTTCACCCAAGGGGAAGTCTCTATGATCTGCAATGGTCTCTGTTCCTAGAACTTTTCCTTCCATTCATTTAGCCAGGAGCTTTTATGAACATGAAACACACGTGTGCCTCATGGAATGCATTGTGACACATGAATTTGGGGTTGAGGATGGGATTTTCTTATTGTAGTCAGAGAAAGTGTTTAGGTACAAAATCTATGTACAGTTTAAGATCTAGGGGAAAGTCACATATTTTTCCAAGCTTTATAAAAGTATATCCAGAACCTATGGAAGAGTTCAAACTTTGTAACACATCAACAGTTACTCCTGTAAGATTAAACAAAATAAGAGGAGGAGGGTTAGGGAGATGACTTGGTGTGTAAAGTGCTTCCACATAAGTGTGGATCTGTAAATGCAGCACACATCTGGACACCAGCCCTGGAGGACCAAGTCGAGCAGATCCCTGGTGCTTAATAACTATACAATTTAGACTAATGAGTGGGATTCAGGTTCAGTGAGAAACCCTGTCTCAAAGAATCAGGTGGAGAAGGATAGACCAGTGAAAACCTATGCCTCTACATGCATGCATAGACGCATGTACATGAACAAACATATCCCTTTGCACACATACATACCATAAGGATGCCCATTGTAACTGCCATAATTTAGAAAGAAGATTAATATAAGACACGTAAGATTTTGTGGAAAAGAGATAGACCTGACAGAATTAAAACACCAATTACAATACCATCATAGAATTTTATGACATTTCCAGATACAAAATTTCTATTTTTTTCTACAATGATAAATTAGCTCAATATGAAATTAAAACCACAAAACATATAATAATAATAATAATAATAATAATAATAATAATAATAATAATAATAATAATAAATGGTCATTGACATTGTTTTAAATTTTATCTGTAAAGAAATAAACTATCTCCCATAAGTAATCTTTAAATTTAATAAAATATTACTTAATAAAATTGCAATGGTACTTTTTAGAAAGTTAAAAACATTCTAGAGAGGTGCACTAGGCATAAGCCTCAAACCTACTGTCCCCCATCCCAATCAGTATTTGGTTTGGCGCTGTCACCACCCACTCTTCACCTGCCTGGCCTATCATAGACACAGACAGCAAATCCAACAGAAGTGAGCAAGGCATAGATCCCAACTCCTCCCATTATCTGCCATCCCAAGGAAGCCTATGGGGTGCCCTAGTGCCCAAGCATTTGGCTTGGAGCCCTCTTTACCTGCTCCCCAACCAGCCTGGCCCACTTGGGACACAGACAGGGACCCCAGCAGAGGGAACACCAGGTCTGCTAACATCAGAGACAACCAGGTTGCTTGAAGCCAGAGTAAGAAGACAAGCAAAAAATTCAGGGCCATAAGATACCACCAAAATGCAAGAAAAATATTCTAAATCTGAGGTTATGAAAATGATAGAGGCCTTAAAGGAGGAAAATAAGTCCCTAAAAGAAATACAGGAAAATACATTCAAACAGATGAAGGAATTGAATAAACCCTTTAAAGAATTACAGGAAAATACAATCAAATGTGAGAAAGAAATTAATGAAACTGTTCAAGATCTAAAAATGGAATTAGAAGCAGTAAATAAAACACAATCTGAAGCAATCCTGGAGATGGAAAATCTAGGGAAGAGAACAGGAGCTGCAGACACACAAGCATCACCAACAGAATACAAGAGATGGAAGAGAGAGTCTCAAGTGTAGACTATACAGTGGAAGTACTCAAAACATCAGTCAAAGAAAATGTTAAAACTAAAAAGTTCCTGACACAAAACATGCAAGAAATTGGGATACTATGAAAAGACCAAACCTAAGAATAATAAGAATAGAAGAAAGGGAAGACTCCCAGCTCCAAGGCCCAGAAAATATTTTCAACAAAATTGTAAAAGGAAACTTCTCTTAGTGTCAACCCAGACTACTACATCCATCAAAACTTTCATTCACCGCAGATGGAGAAAACAATATATTCCATGACAAAACCAAGTTTAATCAGTACCTATCAATAAATCCAGCCCTACAGAAGATATTAGAAGGAAAATTCCAACCCAAGGAGGCTAATTACATCGAGGAAAGCACAGGAAATAAATAACTCCACATCTGCAAAATCAAAAGAAAGGAAACACACACAAGCACGTGTGTGCACACACACTATCACCATCACCATCAAAATAACAGGAACTAACAACCACTGGTCATTAATATCTCTCACCATCAATGGCATCAACTCTCCAATAAAGAAACAAAGGCTAAGAGAATGGATGAGAAACAAGGACCCACCATTCTGTTGCATTCAAGCAGCACCTCAGCAAAGTAGACATTACCTCATAGTAAAGGCCTGGAAAAAGGTATTCCAAGCAAATGGACCCAAGAAGCAAGCTGGAGTAGCCATTCTAGTATCTAATAAAATAGACTTTCAACCAAAATTAATCAAAAGAGATGGGGAAGGACACTTCATACTCATCAAAGGAAAAATACACCAAGGTATCAATTCTGAATATCTATGCCCCAAATGCAAGGGCACCTACATTCATAAAGGAGACATTATTAATGCTTAAATCACACTTCAAACCCCACACATTAATGGTGGGAGATTTAAACACTTCACTCTCACCAATGGACATCTCATCATTAAGACAGAAACTAAAAATAGAGCTAATGAAACTAATAGACATCATGAGTCAAATGGTCCTAATGGTTGTCTACAGAGCATTTCACCCAAACACAAAAGAACACATCTTCTTCTCAGCACCTCATGGAACCTTCTCTAAAATTGACTCAGTCACAAAGCAAGCCTCAACACATATAAGAAGATTTAAATAACCTGAAATTTAATCTGTTTGAGAGGAGAGTGAGTAGCAAAGACAGAAACTGTGAGGTGTGGAAAGGTCAGACCAGACAGCCTGCACCATCTCTTCCAAAGCTGAAGCAGCATTCATTCAATAAAACCAGCACACATTGCCAGGTGTGATGGCTAGCACATGCAGTCCCACCGCTGGAAAAGCTGAGGCAGGAGACTCTCAGGCTGCAGGCAAGCATCACCAACATAGTTAAGCCTTGTCTTTTAAAAAAAAATTCTCACCTGTTGCTAAAACTAGGAGAATAAAAACATCAGGGCATGGTTAGTGTGGTAACTACTTACAGTTGTGGGAGGAATTGGAGGCAATTATCTTCCTAAAGAAGTCAGTCTTGAATTACCTTCTAGTTATTTTTATAGAAGGTTTGTGTTAATCAGCTTCCCACTCCTGCCACCAAAAAACAAACAAACAAACAAACAAACAAAAAACAAACAAAAACAACCACAACAAAATACCTCCATATAACCTGCTAATCAAGGAAAAAGGCTTATTCTTGTTGGTAGTTTTGGAAGTTTTACTCCTTATCAATTGTTCCCTCTTGCTGTTTCTGTGGCAAGGCAGTACCTCATAGTGGTGAGTGAGCAACAGAGCAAGCCCTTCTCATCCAACTAGGGATGATGAGAGAGAGATTGGAAGGACCTGGACTGTATTTAGTCTTTCCCTGTGGTATAACGCACTGACCTAAGATTTTACCCAAGGCCTCACTTCCTGTAGATCCCACAATGCAAAGAGTGTCATGGATTGGAGTCCATGCCTTTAATTAACACACAGGACTTTGTGAGCCATCCAAATCACAGCAATATTTAATGCTGAAATTTAAGAAGGAAGAAAATAAAAGTCAATGACAGTTCCACCAAATAAACATACCACTTATATTTTGATGCGTATTATTTCAAATAATTTATCAATATATATCTGTATCTAAAATAACTATCACCCTACCTATTCCATTTAACAACTATACATATGTTCATTTGCATATATACATATATATGATTTCCATATTATTAAATACCATTCTATAATATAACTTTTAATAGCATAGTTCTTATTTGGTTAGGGACTGAATGAATGAAAGACTGGTTGGGTTTCACCTTTCCCATCATTACAGCTTCCTGAACTTTTTAATGTGGTTCTCTTTAGAATAGCAAATCCAAATAAAGACAATTATTCTCCTAAAAACATATACTTTTTTATTGTTTATAATCACAGTGTCCAGGGATTAGAGCATCCACAGATCAGCATTTAGAAATCCAGGTTAAGAGATTCCTAACAGGGCCTCTGTGCCTCCATTCTTTTTAGAGTTCCTATGTAAAAAACTTTAGTGCTCTGGAAGGCTTGGTTCCCATTCCAGGGAACCATATGGAAATGGAACCTCTTTTCATGAGAGGCCCAAATCTTCTGCAGGATTTAGGATGGATCGTTCCATGGAGCACACAAATATTAGGTTTCTCTCCTCCTGGGAAGGCAGTTGGAGGGGGAAAAATGAGCATGTTTCACAGTTGAATACCAAACACTGATGAAGAACAACAGAGTGTTTGGTAAGGTAACAACGGGCTGGACACTGAGAAACCAGAGAGTTTTTCTTGTGTGGTTGACAGTGTCCAAAGTAAATGTCTGTGCAAAACTGCAGGAATGGGCTAACAACTCAAAGACCATGAGGACTGACTTGAAGTTGGGTCAGACCTAAGCAAAGGCTCTGGGACGTTCTAAGTCAATCAAGCAATCCTTTCTCCATTTTTGTTTCTCCTCCCCATTGACTCTGTACCATTTCTTTCCAGCTAACAATTCTTGAGTTAAAAAAAATCATTTTCTATTCTTGAATAACCCCATTTTGCCATTTGGGGGTTAGAGGAACATCCCGCTTCATTGTCAAGATGTAAATAAGCAGTCATAACCCAGAGAAAATGGAAGAGCTGTCATGTTACCTGCACAGATATACCATTTCTTAGAAGGCAGTTTTAGTGTTGTATATGTCCATGCATGTAGCATGTACATTCAAACAACCTCATATGCAGCCACTGTAGACATATTAGAGACTATGCTGTACAGAATAGGACATCTTGTACCTCTATGATACTTACATATAGAGGAACAAGAGATATTAATGGCCTTACTCAGGGCACTGGATCCTAATGACGCCCCCATGCCATTCATGCAATCCTTGACCACTTAACCCCTCTTTAGTTAATAAAAGCCTTCTGGGGTTCTAGATGGCCTGAAATTGGTGAGCCCTTCATTTTCAGGTGCTTTTCTTAGTTGTCGCTCACCAGCTTGTCAGGTAACTCAGCAGCACGCCTAGTGGGTTTCCCAGCTGGATCATGCCAAGAACATGACTCATTCCATGTAGGCTCTTAAAGCCAGCCACCTCAGTGCTTGGGACAAAGTCTAGAGATGTGAATTCAAAGTTTTCAAATAACAGTGTTCGAGAAGAATCGTAATCAGTTGGCCCTTTGCCTGGAGAGAGATCACCAATACAGAAAATAAAGCACTCATGCCCCTGAGTCCTTCTATCACAGTGATGTCAGCCGCCACCCCAGGCCCAAAGCTCAAGTGCCCTGGTGGACTTTCAGTTCATCTCTGTCTTTAAAGGGCTGGTGTGTGCTAAGAAGGAACTGTTTAAACAGCTTGGGTTCTTTACTAGGGAGGCCTGGATATGCTGTTCTGTTTTGTCTTTTCCACTTTTTTTCCCCCCAGGAAATCTAGGAGATATTTTATTTTATTTGTATTTTATTTTTTTATTAATTTATTCATATTACATCTCAATTGTTAGCCCATCTCTTGTATCCTCCCTTTCTTTCCTCCCTCTCACTTCCCCCTCTACTCCCTTCCCCTATGTCTGTGACTGAGGGGGACCTCCTCCCCCTGTATATGCTCCTTGGGTATCGAGTCTCTTCTTGGTGACTTATTATCTTTCCTCTGAGTGCCACCAGGCCTTCCCATCCAAGGGACATGGTCCGATATGGGGCACCAGAGTTTGTGTGAAAGTCAGATCCCCTTCTCCACTTAACGGTGGAGAATGTCCTGTCCATCGGATAGACTGGGTAGGGGTTCGAAGTTTACTGCCTATATTTTCCTTGGCTGGTGCCATAGTTTGAGGAGGACCCCAGGGCCCAGACCCATCTGTAGTTTTCCAGGACCCTCTGGATCCTTCTATTTCCTCATTCTCCCAGGCTTCTCACCCCTAAAGTCTCAATAGGATTTTCTCCCCTCTTACACACTTTCCTGGTAGGTAAAGTTTTCATCTTACACCCATCAGAATGGCTAAGATCAATAACTCAACTGACACCACATGCTGGCGAGGATGTGGAGAGAGAGGAACACTCCTTCATTGCTGGTGGGAATGCAAACTAGTACAACCACTTTGGAAATCTATCTGGCGCATTCTCAGAAAACTGGGAATAGGGCTTCCTCAAGACCCAGCTATTCCACTCCTTGGAATATACCCAGAAGATGCACTACCACACAACAGGGACATATGCTCAACCATGTTCATAGCTGCCTTATTCATAATAGCCAGAACATGGAAACAACCTACGTGTCCATCAGTAGAAGAATGGATAAAGAAACTGTGGTATATTTACACTATGGAATACTACTCAGCTATTAAAAACAAGGAATTTCCGAAATTTGTGGACAAATGGATTGAACTAGAAATGATCATAATGAGTGAGATCACCCAGAAGCAAAATGAGTCAAATGGTATATACTCACTTATATCGAGACACTAGGTCTTTTCCACTTTTTATGTCCATTTCTCTCCTTAAGTCCTTCCACCGAGAGAAACAATGCTATCTTGAGGATATTATGAACTCCATGAAAAAGAACGCAGGGCCGACCAAACAATGCTGATTCACATTTAGACCCGGTGAGTGATGAGAGCACTTGGAACCCGGCAAACAACCTTTGCCTCTCCCGATCCACTTACATCATTTAACCTCTGTTCACCTGAAAGGCAGACTCTTGGGAGTGGGGACCTGAAGTTCTCTTCCCACACCTGGGCACAGGGTGAGTTTGTTTATTTGCATGTAGAAAGAAACCTTACAGAAATGGAGTGAATCTGTAGAGGAAGTCAGAGATAAAATTAGCTATTTCTTTCCAAAGGACAATTTCTGAAAGACATTCAAGTTAGAATTCCTAAATGTAGCTGAGGTGTGCCTTATGACAGTCTCCCACAGAAGGATACCAGGGACTCTTGGCATAACTATTTATTTATTTACTTATTTTTATTGTATATACGTTTGTGTGTGTGTGAGCTGTTGTATACAGGTGGAGGCCAGGGGTCAGTCTCTAGTCTTTTCCTTGATCTCTCAATACCATATTCATTGAGACAGGCTATCACTGGGCCTGGAGTCCATCGATTCTGCTATATCAGCCGTCCAGCAAATCCCATGGAATGTCATTTCTTTACTTTTCCAGAGCTAGGATTACAGTTTTGTGCTAGGCTTGCTGGAGCTTGCTGCTGTGAACTTTTTATGTGCTTGCTGGTATTGAATTTAGGTCCCCACGTTTATATAGCAAGCACATTACAGAATGAGCTAACCCTTCAGGCCCATACATTTTATTTTTAACATGCAAATGACCAGAGTCTTTCAGGTCAGTGTAGGAACATATGGCCTCTTCTAAAAACTTTTGTGGATATTTTTAAAATTAAAAACATGTGTATGTGTATGTATGTGGGTATGTGCACATGAGTGCAGGTGCCTGTGTTGGGAGGGGTGCCAGAGGCATTGGACCTTCCCTGGAGCTGGGGTGACAAGTGGTTGTGAGCCACCCACATGGCTGCTATGAGTTGAATTTGCATTCTCCAGAGCAGAACACACTCTTAACCACAGAACTATCCCCTATATTGTCTATTTTATAAGGCTACTAAATATGATAGAAATAAATCCTGTATACTAACATAATGTTATGTTTTTTTAAAGGTGCAAAACATTACTACTTGACTTCTTTGGGTTCTGAAATGATGGAATATTCCACTGCAGAGTTATTCTGGTTGATAATAGAAACTTTGTCTCTGGACATGAGTTAATAATGTGTACTGGACTCACTCTCTTGATATTAACCACCATAAAACTAAGAAGAAAGATGGCCATGTTGGTAGTACAAGACCCTAATCATTGACACCATAATCAAAATATGCTTTGCTGTCAGTATAGATTTCTGCACCATATAGCCAAGCACAAAAATAGAAACTAAATAGAGCATGGAGGTCTAATGAGGAAGCTGAGGGTTGAGTAGAGAACAGACAAAATAATTAAGATTTATGAAGCAGAGTACCATAGGAATATAACACACATAAAATAACAGGTCAGAAATAGGAAGGAATAAGTTTTTATAATCAGAACCCAAGACTAGAAAGCCTAGATTTTAGAATAAAAGCTTGTCCATGTTTAGAGGAAATGACATAATGTATAACTATAACTATAAAACTCTAAGTATTACTACATATATATGTGATATATATATATCACAGAAAGAAGAAAAGAGATTACTGAATTTATTTATTTATTTATTTATTTATTTATTTATTTATTTATTGTTTGGGATGGTTAGGGAGACATTCTCAATTTGTCTCTGTATTGCTCACAACAGAATCAAAGTAATAGAAAAGAAGAAATATAGGCCAGAAAGTGTGATTTTAAGATCGTCAGTTTTCTAGCAACCGAGCTCCATCTCCACTTCAAGCCTGGAATTTTCTGAAGGGATCTCAGTTACATTCTTGCAATTTTGACTGACTATTAACCTATGCATGAGTGGCATGAAGATCAGTGAGGCCAAGCAAAGAACTAGACATCTGAGACCCATGATTTCAACCAGGCTGGAGATGTTTAAATTCACATCCATTGTGAAGGAACTTTGCTCAACACCTGGAACTTTCCACAGATGAGGCTAAGAGTTGTCCCTAGAATAGAGCTTACTCTAAGCCTGTAAAAAAAAAACTGGGCAAAAACAATCAGAAAACCCTCAAAGTGATAAAAAGTAATAAAGTCCTTGCCAATATATATATATATTAAGAGGAAAGCAAGTGTTTTAAAAGGAAGATGATATGGTACAGATATTCAACATAATGATATTTTCAATGTCAGCATCCAATGAAATTTATTTAATACATTATTTGGTATCTGCTCAGGTTCCAGCGTAGGCATAAAGAAGGCAGAATATCACCCATGCTTAACGTCTTTCTTTCTTTATTACTTTTTAACTAGCAAGATTTAACATATGAAACATATTCTGAAATATATGTGTATGTGGACTGGCTAAACTGGACTAACATACATGTGATTTATCTCAAATACTTATGGTGTGTGTGTGAGTGTACACACACGCATGCATGCATGCACATGTTAAAAGAACTTAAAATCTGCACTTATAGTAATTTGCAACAATGCAAATCAATGCTATGAGCCATAGTCAGCATACTGTACAGCAGGTCTTTGGAGCGTATGGCTTTGACACCTGTCAAAGAGTTTTCTTAAGTCTTTGGCTGGCATTTCCCCTCAGCAAATCCACTCCGTAGTCTCATCCCTTGTAATTACCATTGCACTCTCTGTTTCCATGAGACCACTGAAAAAAATTCCACAGGTGTGTGAGATGGTGGAGCACTTATGTTTCTGTGCCTACCATGTTTTACTTATTGTAATGTCATCTGGCTTTATCTGTTGCTGTCACCAATAACAGGACAATCTTCTTTTTAAAAGACTGAAGCATTCCACTGAATATGGGTACCATATTTTCCTTATCTATACATCCACTGGTAGATATACAGGTAAATGCAGTATCTTATTATAAATAATGCTGCATGGATATGGACACTGGTTTAATTTGATACACTCACTATTGTAGCTTATCTTTCTAAAGCAGATACATTTTATTGGCAGCTGCTAAGTGTATGACACAGATGCAGTAAGATGGAAAAGGGCATGTAGCATAGTTCCCATTATTTTTTCCTTTATTTTATTTATTTTAAAATTTTTTATTTTTAAAATAATTTATTCAGATTACATCCCGATTCTTATCTCCTCATTTGTATCTTCTTGTTCCCCTCCCCCTCCCTCTTTCACCCTATTCTCCTCCCCTAGACCTCTGAAAGAAAGGGACCTCCTCCCCCACCATATGACCACAGCCTATCAGGTCTCATTTGGATTGCCTGCTTCCCTTTCTTTTGAGTGCCACCAGGCCTCCCCACCAAGGGGAAGTGGTCAAATAGGGGGCACCAGAGTTCATGTCAGAGTCAGTCCCTGCTCTCCACACAACTGTGGAGAATGTGCTGTCCCTTGGCTAGCTCTGAGCAGGGGGTCTAGGTTTGCCGCATGCATTGTCCTTGGTTGGTACTTTCTCCCAAGGAGTTTTATATCGGTACTCAAAGATTGTTTTGGCATTATCCAAGATAAACATAAAGATTCTACTGTAAAGGATGCACACTTCCTTATTTCCCATAGGAAGAATTTTTAAAATGTTTACTTTTACATAGACATTTATATTATTACACTTATATATATATACAATGAACTACATATAGTAAGAAGGACCATGAAATGATTAGTAATTATATAAATGTTACATTCATAGTCTTTTGCCTATTTGTATTTGGCAACCTTGAAAAAAAATCTTTTCCTATCTTGGTGAGTTTACAATTCACATAAATAAAAGTCAATGACATAGCAGTTGGTTGCAATGACTAACCAGCCAATTGTCTTCATTTGGGAAGGAAAAGACACAATTAGTAAATATTATCAACATTACTTGACAGAGGAAGCCTAGTTGAGCTTTATGAGATACATTGCTCTCTATACATAGTGAATAGAAATGTGAATCAGAGCTGCCTTCCCTGTTAGGAAGGAAATGGTCTGTTCTTAGGAATGATGCTCCAGGAGGCATGACCCCTTTTGGAAAGGTCATGGAACTGTGGTTGACAATCAGCGCACTTCCAAGGGGGAGGGTTAGTTGTAGGAGGAAGACATGGGATCCAGGAAGATGTCTCAGGGAAATGAACTGCTTGAACTTGCTCAGGAAGGGACATGCTAATGAGTTAGATACCCGTACCACATGCAATGAAAGCTCTGGAAGACTGGAATTGCAGACTGTGGGGAAAGCTTCCTAATTAGATACAGACATTGCCTGTGGCATAGGGGCACACCCAAGGTTTAGTGGGTAACAAAATACAGGAGTGAAGCCAAAGGATTTGACAAAAATGATAGAAGTAGAAACCTGGGCAGGGCAAGGCATCTCTCTAGAAAAGAAGTGCTCTCTGGAGTAGGCCAGACAGAAGTGGGAGCAAATGGGTAGACTAGAAAGGATGCTTAAAGAAAACCTGACAACTTGAACCAAACACAAGCCATAAGCTAACTACAGTGTTTGTTACTCAACCTGCGGTTATGACACCTGAGAGTTAGGAGCACAGATTCTCAGGCCCCACCCAAGCAAGGCCTACTCAGTCTGAACCCACATTTCAGCCAGATCCTCAGGGGATTCCAGCTCACTTGCTATCTGAGAAACACTGCCCAGGTAGATGTGTGAGTGAGGGGCAATGGGAGCTGCTACAAAGAACTGCATACAACAAAGGTAACTTGGTAGACTCTAGGTAAATACTTAGTTGAGACTTGACAAATATGTTCATTGGTCATGCACAACATGTTAATGAGAGAAACCACAATCACATACACATTTCGAGTGTGTAGATACATGGGCTTTTGGCATAAGTTTTCCCATTATTTTCTTTAAAGGAATGATGACTATTCCTATCTTAAAGCAACGATCATATGATTTCTTTGCTCAAATAACCAATGTCCCTGTTTTCTGATATTTACAAAATGACTGTGGAGTCCTATCACTCATAGTTTTTCTGGGAATTTAAAGTAAAAACATAATTCTGGGAGTACAGACTAAAATCGCTTGTTTGGACGCACCCACTTCTCTCCCTGTGGGTGGGATCCCTCACCTCTACACACTTTTCTTTCCCTGTGTGCGCTATCTCTTCCCTTCATAACTTCTTTTACCACACACCAACTTCTGCACAGCAGGGAGGCCGTGCCATTTTATACATATGGGCAAAGTTTCCTGTTCTTGGTTTCCTCCATGTATTTAAGATAGCTTGCCTCCTAAAGGTTTAATACTGTTCTTTGCACAGCACTTGGTGACCCAGAAGGAAGTTCCTTTTTTAGAGGAAGGCTTTGTCTGAAAAACTTAGGCTGGAACAAGGATGGTACGTCATTTTGAAAAATTAGCCCAGGCCTTCCTGTCTATCTAGAAAAGCTGGGGCTTGAGCAGTGGCATAGAACAAATGTGAGAAATTGTTTCTAGCCTGTTAATTGAGAAACCTTTAAAAATGTCTCGCCATGACCGTTGTTTAAATAAGAGGCCTCAAAGCATTCTAGGCACCTTTGTGCCTTTCTAGGGAATGCCATGACGGTGATATGAGTATCTAACTCATTGCTCACGCTGCTAACGTTCTTCCACACTCCCAGGAAAGGAAACAAACACCTTTTTAAAATTAAAAATAAATAAATAAATTACCTAGCAACTACTCTCAGGATGGATCCCTGTCTGTGCAGTTACATTTCTGAGTATTGATTTTTAGCATTAACTAAATGGATAATAGAAAACTGATCAGTTGTTGTGAGAGGAGATTTGTTTTTTTTTCCCCCCTTTGGGGGTTAGGGTGGGGGGGAAGTACAGGTGGGGAGATGAATCTTTACACACACACACACACACACACACACACACACACATACACACACACACACACAACTCTTCTAATGTGGGCAACTTGGCAGCTTAGGTTGGTCTCTTTACTTTGCCAACTAAAGTGTTCTGCAGTTTCCCTTATGCTGTTAACAGGCTGTTAAGACAGGCTGTTAAGACAGGCCGGCATGCCCTCATCTAAGCAGCTTCCACTCCAGTCTTTGCTCATAGCCTAGGACCTTAGCTTTGCCAAGGAAGGTGTGTCCTTTGGTGAGTGTATCAAGTTCACAGTCTTGGAATAATACAATAGACAGCATCAAAGGGGCCCTGCTTTTGTACATGGGTACAATCAGGGAAGGCTGGCACAGACGGAAGGTGTGTCACTTGTAAACCCAGTGAAAGTCATAAGGGAGAAGTGAGAAAAATCAGATTAGAGGCAGGAAGGTATGGGAGCTGTGGTTTTTATAGTGAGCGTATTAGAATAGCCCTGGTGACACTGTCAAGAGCCTTCCAACTCCAGGTCTATTTATCACGGTGCTTTGAGCTTTGTTGGCAAAATGCAGAAGTATTTTCTACAATAAACTTGAGATCAACATGATGAACATTTTACGCTAACCTGATATCGAGGAAAAGAAAAAGAAATAATGAAAATCATTTTTCTAAACAGCATAAAACAGAAACCCTCATTTGAAATCCCTTTTGTATCAGAGCCAACATCATGTTGATAAGCAGCTCTAAAAGTTAACCTTTCAAATAAACCCATCTATGGTCCTCTGAGTTAATGTCACAGGAAGAATAACACAAGATACAGATGTAACCACAGCGGGAAGCCCCATGAAGTTACATGAGTAGGAATACGCTCAGGGGTGGTTGTGTAATTTGGTGGAACTCATGAAGACATTGTGGTACTTGTTCAAGAAACAGAAAAGAGTGTTTATTGTGGAGCTAAAATATAAAATAGATTTGCTCCCTCGGGATTAAAAGAAAGAGAAATAAACAAGAAAAAAAATACAAAAGGAAAATGAGAATGCTCGAAGAGGACTGCTATTATAGGCTAACAGATAGTAAGGAATGCAAGATTGTTGGTTTGTGCCAGAAACTGCAAAGTCATAGCAGCTAGCTGAACCTGGTCTACTTTTGTTTTAGAAGTTGGCTAGAGCCTTATTTATCAATATTTAAAAACTAATTGTAAAATAGAAGCTTTTGGCTATTTTCTTTAACTAGAATATGCAGATAACACAAGATTTCATTTGCTCATGGTAACTGTCAGCCTGAGCCACTGTTAGCCAGCTCTTGCCTTTAAAAAATTCAGAGTTCTAGTGAGAGTGCTTCATGTTTTTCTTTTTATTCTCTGTCTTTGTTAGGGTCATTTGAGTTATTAATATTTACATGCAGACACCTTATTGAAATATTTAACTAGATAATGCTTGTGACCGTGTTTTGTCAATTGTAAGTAGAACAAAAACATATATACATCATTATTAAAGTGCACTAATCTAAATTATCATGGTTTTTGAATGAAGGACCAACCAAAAATTTAGTGGAGTAAAGAATTCCTCTTGAGTGGGGCTGATGAGATGGCTCAATGAGAAAAGGAGCTTGCAACCAAGGCTGATACCCTGAGTTCAGTAAAAATAACTGACTCAAATGTAATGTTCCCCTGAGCCTCACACATGTGCCACAACTCATATAAGTCCACATTCTCTCTCTCTCTCTCTCTCTCTCTCTCTCTCTCTCTCTCTCTCTCTCT
>OU015756.1:26040591-26067047 GCA_907169655.1 Acomys percivali | reverse complement strand
GAGAGAGAGAGAGAGAGAGAGAGAGAGAGAGAGAGAGAGAGAGAGAGAGAGAGAGAGAGAGAGAAAAACACTGTCGGTCTGTGGTCTCCACATGTGTACACACACACTCAGGCCTTCATGCACATACTTACACAAACACTAAATAGCACACGTTTTTCCGTGGAAAACACACACTATATTCAGAAAGTCTTGTCCTGGAGATCATGAATGCATATAGCATGTAAATATAGAAGAAACAGTCCAGATGTTGGAGTTAGAAAACCCTGGCCTTTACCATGTATTGGCTTGGTAATCTTCTAGCAAACAGGTTCTACAAGGTAATACTCTACCTATTAGTTCAATAAAAATGATAATACATAAATAATGTGTAGGTCATTGCAAAGAAAATATGGGCTATGAGCATCACTTCCAGGAGACAAAGGTTAATGTAATGCAGAATGAACACTCAATAATGTTTTCAAACATCTACTGTGGAGGAATGCTGAGTGGATGTAACACCTATCAATAAAACACTGTTTAGCCAATCAGCTGGGCAGAAGGACAGGAAGTGGAAGGCGGAGCTTCCTGGAGAGGAGGAGGTTTGGAGTTGGGGTGAGAGAGACGGTTGACTGGGTGGAAGACTAAGGGAAGGATGGCCTGTGGAGCATCATAGTAGCAAATGCTTGGGGTATGTGTATTATATATCAGTTTAGAGTAGGTTGTTTCCCATAGTTTAGGAATAGATTTGTATTAGTATAGTTTCTGCCGAGCTTAGAGCTAGCAGCTTTAAAGCACGCTTCAGACTCTGTGTCTTTATTTAGCGACCATAGGCTAAACCAATACATTTTTTTTCCTGTAACAATCTAGTGTTAATTTTGTTGAGTATAGGTCTACATTTTATTTCCTATCTCACTAGAAAACATAGACAGGTGATATAGGAACCCGAGAAAGTGGTTCAGTTTCAACTCTCTGTGCTGTATCCACTCTGTTGTTGGCCTTCAAAGGGGTCATGGTCTCTCTAGCGTTAGTCAGTCACTCCTCACAATCTTAGGCCAATGCTCACCAGCTCCTTCGTGCATAAGTTCTTGCCATGCGGCTCTTGATATCCTGGAACTTTGAACAAGCTAGACTCAAACCCACAGTTATTCTCCTACTGCTACCTTCCGGGTGCTGCCATTGTGTGGACCACATGTTGTGGCTTCTTGTCTAGTTCTTACTCAGTGTCCAATCTTTACCTTAAACGATGGTTCTTCAAAGAAGTCATTCTCGTCCAAGCTGCTCTAAACTCTGGACCCTGCTAATTTATTTATTTATTTATTTATTTATTTATTTATTTATTTATTTATTGGTTTTTCAAGACAGGGTTTCTTTGTGTATCCTTGGCTGTCCTGGACTTGCTTTGTAGACCAGGCTGGCCTTTAACTCACAGAGATCCACCTGCCTCTGCCTCCCTGAGTGCTGGCATGCCTGGCTGATTGTTCTTGTTAAATTGTTTTTGTACATTCTATATTTTATCAAGGTACAGCTACAAATGCAATTATCTGTTTGTTTAACTTACTATCACTAGCTATCTGATTTACAATGATCAGAAGAACGCACATACATTGAGGGTGTAGAATGGTTATTACTGATTACATTTATACAGGCCCACAGTGAAAAAGAACAAGTGGGTAGAAAGGAGTTTTAAAATGTGTGTGAGAGAAAGGGGGGAGGAAAAACAACAAACACTAGGGAGCTAGGGAGCTTAAGATAGCTTTCAACTCCTGTGCTGAAAAAGAGGCTGTAATTGTTAAAGAGATTAGCGCCATTAAAAAGAAGCCTCAGGCTCTGAAGCACAATAAGAGGGAAAGTGCCCTGAGGGCAAGACCCACACAGCTGAGGCTCCAGCTGGTGAAAGGAAAGAGCCTAAGGACTTTTTTTTTTTATTAATTTACTTTTTTTAATTTAAGTAATTTATTCAGATTACATCTCAGTTGTGATCCCCTCACCCTATTCCCCTCCCTTAGACCTGTGACAGAAGGGGACCTCCTCCCCCACCATATGATCGCAGCCAATCAGGTCTCACCCTGGTAGCCTGCTTCCCCTTCCTCTGAGTACCACTAGGCCTCCCCACCAAGGGGAAGTGGTCAAATAGGGGGCACTTGTTTTGTTTTTTGTTTTTGTTTT
The DNA here is from genome assembly GCA_907169655.1 of Acomys percivali. Taxonomy (NCBI): domain Eukaryota; kingdom Metazoa; phylum Chordata; class Mammalia; order Rodentia; family Muridae; genus Acomys; species Acomys percivali. The sequence continues at coordinate 26,064,902 of OU015756.1, read as the reverse complement.
TCTCTCTCTCTCTTCTAGAAAACAAAAGCTTAGGAGAGGTTCTGCACCTTCTATAGTGTACAGAGACTGCTGCTGTAACTGTGGTCCAAGGTGTTCAGGCTCCATCCCCAGCTAGCATCAGAAACTGGCAGCATCATTCACTTGGCTTTGGATTTGGAGACAAGAAAGATGCATGGCAGTGGGGATCATGGGTTCTTCCTTTGTGGTTCCAGAGAGCTACTGAGACCAGGCGATGGGTCCAAGTCCCTGTGAGCAAGTCCTGAGAGTCCACCACAGGAAGCCTGGAGTTTAGGGGAGACCTCAAGATGTTGGAAATACCAGAATGGTGGACATTTGCCAAGAAGAGCTGCATACATGGAGAAGAACCAGCCTGAGAGACATCATGGATGTTGCAGAGAACAAAGCAAGAAGGGGCAGAATCATTTAGTCCCACTGAGTCTGAACCCCAGATATCAAACATGGAGGGCATCATAGCCTAGAGACTGGTTTGAGTCTCAGAAGAGACACTGGACTTCAGACTTGTGGAAGGCGTTGAGAATGTGAACATACGATAGGTCCTTTAGAAGTTGGGCTGAATGTGTTTTGCGTCATGAGATGGCCAGGAGCCTATGGGAGCAGGAGCAGAATGTGATGCTTTCAGTGAGAAATGCCCCCATAGAAACAAATAATAGAATAGGACCCAGCTGGTGGTGCTGTTTGGGAAAGTTCTAGAACCTACAGGAGGTTGGGGCTCCCTGGAGGAAGTATGTCACTGGGGGGCGGGCTCTGAGAATTTAAATCTCATCTCCACTTACTTCTGAAGCATCATCTTTTTTGACTTCCTAATTGTCAGGCGGGCCTCATGCTTTTGTTACCATGCTTTGCTTATTATTATGATCTGTATCATTTTGGAACTGAAAGCCAAAATAAGCCCTTTCTTCTCTATGTTATTTGTGTGTGTGGGGGGGGGGGAAGAGCATGGTATTCTATCTCAGCAAAAGAAATCAGACTAATAGACTTAGACAGAGTGATTTTAAATTCAAATGAATCAAACAAAGTAGCCACAGCAGGAGAGATAGCTTCATGGGTAAAGTTAGCTGGAGTTCCGATCCCTGGGGTCCACATAGTGGAAAGAGAACTGACTCCCGAAAGATAGTCTCTCATCTCTACACATGCACTAGGGCACATGTTCATTCGCACTGATAAATATGCATGCCCATGTCACCGCACCCCACAAAACAAATGAGTGAATGTTCAAAACAACCATCTAAAAATAAAAGAAGCATTTTTTTAAAAAGAGCAGTAGATTACTTTCACAACTGCGGTAGTCTAGTTTTGTTACCAACCTGATACAAGAGTCACCTGGGGAGAAGGAGATCCACTGGGGGATTGCCCAGTTCAGACTGGCTTGGCAGAGTCCCTGTCCATACTCTTAGCCATTGATTCATTAGCATTGTTTGTTACCACAGAAAAGGTTGGTGTGCTGTTAAAACTAAAACAATCTTGTATAATAAAAGATCCTCCAGAGGAATCTCCATACCTGATTGCAAGCTGTACTATAGGGCAACAGTAATTAAAACAGCATGGTACTGGCACAGCAATAGGCTGGTTGATCAATGGAGTAGAATCGAAGACCCAGATATGAATCCACACAATATAGTCACTTGATTTTTGACAAAGAAGCCAAATCTATTCAATGGAAAAACGATAGCATCTTCAACAAATGGTGCTGATCTAACTAGATGTCTACATGTAAAAAAAAAAAAAAAAATGCAATTGGACCCCTATTTGTCACCCTGCACAAAATTCAAATCCAAGTAGATCAAAGACCTCAACAAAAAACCAGAGACACTAAGTCAGTTAGAAGAAAAAGTGGGGAAGAGCTTGGAACACATTGGCACAGGAGACAACTTCCTGAACAGAACGCCAACAGCCCAGGCCTTAATGTCAACAATTAATAAGTGGGACCTCATGAAGCTGAGAAGCTTCTGTAAGGCAGGAGACACTGTCAAGAGAACAAAGCGACAGCCTACAGACTGGGAAAAGATCTTCACCATCCCTACATCTGACAAAGGTCTAATTTCCAAAATATATAAAGAACTCAAGAAATTAAACATCACCAAACCAAATAACCCAATTGAGAAATGGGGCTCAGAACTAAACAGAGAATTCTCAACAGAGGAATATCAAATGGCTGAGAAACACTTAAAGAAATGCTCAATGTCTTTAGTCATTAGGGAAACACAAATCAAAACAACTCTGAGATTCCATCTTACACCCATCAGAATGGCTAAGATCAAAAATTCAAGTGACACTACATGCTGGCGAGGATGTGGGGAGAGAGGAACACTCCTTCATTGCTGGTGGGAATGCAAACTAGTACAACCACTTTGGAAATCTATCTGGCACTATCTCAGAAAACTGGGAATAAGACTTCCTCAAGACCCAGGTATTCCACTCCTTGGAATATACCCAGAAGATGCTCCAGCACACAACAAGAGCATTTGCTCAACCATGTTCATAGCAGCCTTATTCATAACATCCAGAACCTGTAAACAGCCTAAGTGTCCCTCAGTAGAAGAATGGATAAAGAAACTGTGGTATATTTACACTATGGAATACTACTCAGCTATTAAAAACAAGGAATTTCCGAAATTTGTGGACAAATGGATTGAACTAGAAATGATCATAATGAGTGAGTTCACCCAGAAGCAAAAAGAGTCAAATGGTATATACTCACTTATATTTGGACACTAGCCCAAGGGATATGTCCCATGAAAGTCTTGACTTACCAGGAAAGTGGGACAGAGGGAAGGACATCCTATTGGGTCTCTAGGTGAGAGAACTATGGGATAATGGGGAAATAGAAGGATCCAGAGGGTCCTAGGAACCTACAAGAAGAACATTATGATGGGCAGATCTGGGCTCAGGGGTCCTGCTCAAACTATTGCACTAGCCAAGGACAATACATGCATTAAACTTCAAACCCCTACCCAGATCTAGCCAATGGACAGGACATTCCCCACAGTTGAGTGGAGAGTGAGGACTGACTTTCACATGAACTCTGGTGCCCCATATTTGAGCACATCCCCTGGATGGGGAGGCCTGGTGGCACTCAGAGGAAGGATAGCAGGCTACCAAGAAGAGACTTGATACCCTATGAGCATATAAAGGGGGAGGAGGTCCCCCTCAGTCACAGTTATAGGGGAGGGGAGTAAGGGGAAAATGGGAGGGAGGGAGGAATGGGAGGATACAAGGGATGGAACAACCATTGAGATGTAACAAAAATAAATTAATAAAATATGAAGAAAAAAGAAAGATACCGAACAATGCGGCCCAGCAGTAGAACTGTTCAACCTTCTTGGGGAAGAAACAAGGGTGTGGTGCCCGGCCCACTGCATAAAAGCAAGTCTGTTGGAAAGGAAACTGGAGAGAATCGCTGTGCATTCCTCATAGCATATCTAGATGGGAGCTGTTCTACTAGACACAGAGGTGAGCAGTGTGTGAGGAAAGTCCCCTGATCGGCATGGTCCATTTCCACAGAACTCCCTCCCAAGCTTTCAGTCACCTGTCACCCAATGTGGTCTGAAAAGAGTCATAGGAGCTGAGGAGATGGCTTACTTGTCAGAGTACCTGCCATGTAAGTATAAGGACTTGAGTTAGATCCCTACCACCTGCCTAAAAAAAAAAAAAAAAAAAAAAAAAAAGGAAGGAAGGAAAGAAAGAAAGGAAAAGAAAGAAAAGAAATCTGGGCTAATGGGTCTGTGTATATACTCACATGCATGCTTGTCACAACATGAACATGCATGTGTACCATACACACAAGCACATGCACATTTGAGAAATGAGAAATAATTCCTATATTAAAGCTTTTGAAAATCTTTTATTAAAGTACTGTGTAATAATAATTCTTCATAAATCTATACTGAGTCTTCTACTGTCCCTCAGTAGAAGAATGGATAAAGAAACTGTGGTACATGTACACTATGGAATACTACTCAGCAATTAAAAACAAGGAATTCCCAAATTTTGTGGGCAAATGGATTGAACTAGAAATGATCATAATGAGTGAGCTAACCCAGAAGCAGAGAGACTCAAATAGTATATACTCACTTATATCTGGAAACTAGGCCAAGCGGTATGTCTCATGAAAGTCTTCACTTACCAGGAAAATGGGATAGTGGTGAGGACACCCTAAGGTGGGAGAAATATAGGAGATAGGGAAATAGAAGGATCCAAAGGGTCCTAGAAACCTACAAGAAGAACATTATGATGGGCAGATGTGGGCCCAGGGGTTCTGCTTGATCTATGGCACCAACCAAGGACAATATGTGCAGTCATCATCAAACCCCTAACCAGACCTAGACAAGGGACCAAATATTCTCCACAGTTAAGTGGAGACTGGGGACTGATTTTCACACGAACTCTGGTGCCTCTTATTTGGCCACGTCCCCTTGATGGGGAGGCCCGATGGCACTCGGAGGAAGGATAGCCGACTACCAAGAAGAAACTTGATACCCTAGTATCATATTCAAGGGGAGAAGGTCTCCATCAGTCACAGTCATAGGGAAGGGGAATGGGGTGAAAGCGGGAGGGAGGGAGGAATGGGAGGATGCACAGGATGGGATAGCAATTGAAATGTAATATGAATGATTTTGTTTTTCAATAAAAAAAACATTAAAAAAAAAAGAAAAATCTATACTGAGTCTAATCACTAATTAAAATTTATGTTAAGTATGTACGAATTGGTGCTCTCCATGACTGCAAACATCCACTGTCTTGAAATGTGTCCACCTCACATTAGGGGGGCGATTGTACCACCCAGTAATCTCTTTATGTCCCCGAAACTTCCAATAGTCAAATGTCAACCAGTTCAGAGCAGCCACTAATTGAACTAAATTAACTCAGAGGCTGCACTCAAGGCAGCATCTTCACCCTCTCCTCCAACTGTTCCAAATTGTGAATGCCCACATTTTTAATGTGGCTCATAAAAACAAGTTACATATTTACTAGTAGTAAGATGTCAAGGAAATTTAAAAGTGCAGAATTTGCATATAACTCTCCTTCCTTTCTCAAACTTCCAAGAAGTCAAAGTTTAAAAAGGAAACTTTTAAAAATAAAAAATAAAAAAGGAAACTTTTGTAGAATTCAAGTTTAAATTAATGAAATCTAGAATCCAAGTGGCATTAATCTCTGTCAGTTAAATACAAAAACGAAGCTCAGAGTTTCTACCCTTTATGGCTGATACAGTGCACCTCTATGTGTGACATGGAGAACAGAGCCACCATCATCTTTTCATGCCAGAGTTTCAACAGCAGTAAAAACAGCAACACAGCCCTCTACTTTATCCTTTTAAATATTTAAACACTAGGCAGGCTCAATGCCTTTGGCATACCAGATTTCAATTACTAGCTTGAAAACACAGCGAAATGTTTATTGGAAAAGTTACATGGAACACCACATACACAGAATCACCTAAACCTGTGGTTCTCAACCTTCCTGATGCTGCAACCCACCAATCCAGTTCCTTGTGTTGTGGTGACACAACCATAAAATTATTTTCATTGCTGCTTCATAACTGTAATTTTGCTGCTGTTATGAATTGTAATGCCATTATCTGATATGCAGGATGTCTTATATGTGACACCTGTAGAAGAGTCTTTTGACCTCAAAGGGGTCAAGACCCACAGGTCGAGAACTGCTGACCTAAATCATGTCTGACCATCCTGTGTTCAAACAGCCATCTCTAGGTCTGGATCCTGACTTGACTACCTTGTGTCTAACTTCCAATATTCCTCAGTTTCCCCAGCAAATATTTCTGGTGATTCGGTGATTCTTGGTTTTTATGCAGTTCTCCTAAACATATGACTTAGATATATTCTCAGCATTTCTGTGATGGGATTCACATGACAATCAAGATTATTTTGTTAGAGAACACACTTTGTATTGTTTTAATCATGAAGTGGTAATTACCACATCCTTTACTTTTCATAACTTATTTTTCTCAGCGTTACTATTTATCAGAAACTAAATAGTCCAAAGATGTATGACTATTGGTTTCATTTGCATGTTTGCTTTATTTTTCTTTTCTTTTTTTACTTACCCTCTCTATGGAGCCCAGGCTGACAGCTGCTGTACTCTATGAACTATATAATGTTCAACAGAGTTCTAGAGACCTGGAAGGCTTAGAATCTATGAAGCCTGTGAACTCTCAATACTATATTCCTTCTGTAGCTAGCTGACAACAAATATATATTTAGCTATAGTTCCTATGAATCTGGGTGACACATTTCCTTATTATTTCTAGTTATCTAAAAACAGCAAATATATTTTATGTCCCAGAGTCCCTAAGTCATGTTAATAAATTGGACAATATCAGACAGAGCTATGGAAGATAGTACACTGTGCATAATATGTGATTAATTGCAACAGAGCAGTTGTAAACCAGACTATTCCTCAGGGTTATTATGGCTTCACTGAGGGTGGTCTTATATGGTACAGTCTCCCTGTCACTCAGCTATGATTAGTAATGTCTGGTTGCACTACAATAGCAGAGCATCTCAACAAATATCTAGGTTACACGCCCAGATGACTGTACACCTTAGGTGCTTAGGTGTACAGTCATGAGCTACTCACAGCTCATCAAATGTATCCACATACTTTAATTTTGGTATAAAAGTTGCCCAGATGACAAAGTTAGCCTCATTGAAAACATAGTTTATATTAAAAGAATACTTGCATTCTGGTCTCTCATGCTTGTTTTCTTAAATATTCCATAATACAAGGTCAATACTTGGCACCAGAGTTTCCCACAGCACCTGGGGGAAATGCTAAAGGTGTCTGCTTTCCCACTGTGTAGCTTTTTTTGTATCTGGGGAGAAGCAGTTGTCCTAAAACATCGCAGAGACAATCTACTGACATCTGTTTCTTCCTGTCTGTAAAATGCAGGTAATAAGTTCTTTTAAAAATCAAAGTTCATGGTTATGAAATGACTTATACAATGTACATCTTCCTGAGTCAGAGGTGGGCGAAGAGAAAAAGAAGAGAAGATACATGCTTTTTCTTTTTTGGAGGGGGTGAGCAGCTAGCCTTTGTTTGTTGCATATTAGCTTGGGTGGTCTGCAGTGCAGAGAAAGACTTTGAGTAAATGATTTACCATCTATCAGGTGATCACAGAACATACATGTATGTGAACAGGAAAGAGAGGAAAGGCTGTAATAGATTGTACACTAATGATCAGACTCTCATTGTAAGCAACCAAGACTCCATTTTTCCATAGCTTCTTGAGACACTATGTGGGATGCACCACAGAGAGAAAGAGAAGTTAGTATGTATTCTGGTTCCTCACTTATGATGACATTGAATCCTCATGTCTCCATACTTCTCTCTATAGACTGGGGGGGAAAAAAAGCAGACTCTAGATAAGTTAAGCTCAGAAAGTAGGAGTGGCATGAGTCAGACATGATGGTACGCACTAATGATGCTAGCACTTGGGAGATCGAGATGGTAAAACTGAAAACTGGGGACCACACTGGGTTAAACAAAATGTTTATGGAACCTGCTTTAGATTCCTTGGAAACTGCTTGAGGCTCCGCAGCTTTTGATGAGTCAGTCAGTTCTTATCTCAACCATTATCTTAGCCTTCCAGGATGCTGTAAGAAAATACCACAGACTAGGCAGCCTTATAAGCAACAGAAACTTATTTGTCATTGCTCTGAAGGATGGCAGGTCTAAGAATAGGGCATTATCAGAATCCATGTTTCATGAGAGTCTGGCTTCCTAATAGACTATAATCTACTCTCCCTCCTTCTCCCTTAAAGACATAAAGGATGCTTGTGGGGTCTCTTTTCTAAAGACATTGTTGTGGTTTAAATATGAAATGTCTCCTAAAGTTTCAGGTACCTGGACACCTGGAAGGTGGATCTATTTTGAAAGGTGATGGAAACTTTAGAAGGCTGGGCTAGCTGGAGGAATTAGGTACAATGAAGTCACTAGGGATGAGTCCTTGATTATAGCCTATTCCTTCCCATCTACTGTGTTAGTTCAAAAGCAGATCCACTAGCCTGCCTTTAGGCTGCTTACCAACCTCTGACATCATCATTTGCCAACAGGTGTGTGCCAGACACATTTCAGCTGTGCCCCAGAAACAAAAGAATGATAGGACCAACCCACCACCCTCTCTCTCTCTCTCTCTCTCTCTCTCTCTCTCTCTCTCTCTCTCTCTCTCTCTCTCTCTCTCTCTTTCTCTCGCCCCTTGGCTCTTTCTGACTCTCTCAATTTCTCTCTGTTTACCCTCCCCCTTTCCTAACAAACTTTCCTAACATTAAATATGTTGTGGTAAATTTTTTAATGACAGCATCCTCTCCATTTCATGTTAGCTAGTGTCTATGAGATGAGTGACCTCTGCCACAGGCTTCTGCCGCTGTGAGATTCTGTCTCATCCCTGTCTCAGAACCAGTGGAACTGAGGGCTACAGACTGTAATCTCTGAAGCCAGGGGCAAAAATACATAGTCCTTTCATAGAAGTTGTTTTTCTCAGGCATTTGTCTCAGTGGCTCAAAGTCTGATTAAACCAAGAATCTATTGGCTTTGTGAGAGCTTCATCCTCATGAACTTCTCATCTCTCAAAAGCTCTACTGCCTAAAACCATCGCCTTGGGGATTTGGATTTCAACATGTTAATTTGACACATATAAACCATAGCAATCCTTCAGTGGTTAAGTAATTTGGGCACCTTTGAAATATATATAAAGTTGACTCTGCCTGAAGTACCTTCACTCAGTGGTCATCCTAGGAATGAAAAGATGAATGAGGATTCAATTCGATTGCAATCTGGTATAAACCCTGATATGTAGATTTTGAAAATTCTATAGGATTCCTGGAATTTAAACCTTCATTTTGTTTTCTATAGTAAGGGGAGTTGGATTACCTTACAACCATCGATTTTCTATCTTTCAATGGTCTATAAGTTTTGTCAACGATATTCTGTTATGTTCTAGTGGAAGAGCCATTATTCAAAGCACACTTTGTGCAATTCTTACCTTAACAAATATATAAGGGTTCAGTGGATTTTCCCAAACATTCACAGACATTTCCTTTATATGTCTGTGGCCCACATCTTGTTTCCTTAGATCCATTACTTGTTCAGATAAAAAAAAAAAAAAGATGCCCAGCTCTTTGCCTGTATAGTAGGGAAAGACTTCATTGCTGCTCCCACTTATCATGTTTTGCTGAAGATTCTGTCACATATGAGACAATCTTGTTATGTCATAGACCTATCTCATAACTACCCCCCCCCCAGCTAGAGACTAGCTTCCAAGTACTTGAACATTCACAACATACTAAATAGTTGTGGTCCTGACTACTTTTTAAAATGTCCTTAGTGTGTCTGACTTCTTGTCTTACTGTTCATTTCATCCTAGTTTTTGTGGACACTTATAAAATCACACGTTGCTACTAAAGAATAACTTAGTATACAATTCTAGTACACTATCTCATTATCCCAACTGTTAGGGTCTTAAAAACTTCATATGTACAAATATTTCAAATTTTATATGCATATAAATCTTTTATTTCTAAAATATCTATGAACTATCATCTGTCTGTCTTTATGTCTGTCTGTCTGTCTGTCTGTCTAGACTGATCCTCAATGTCCTACAGCATCATTTGGATATTGTGCCATTTGTAATCATAAACATTTATGTCAATCAAAATTCAGATGTCCAAGGTTTTAAATCCAGTGTAATAAATGAAGTAAGACAACAAGCTTTGTGAATAAATTATCCCCTGGAATCAGACTCTACTGACGTAAACTGTTTGGAAATGTGATGGACAGATAAATGGTGCATATCCCCTGTTAATAATTCTCATGTCCTGTGTTTATACATTGTTTATATACTTTCTTATTTACAAAAGAGAGTGAAGTGGTACATGGATGATTCAAATAAGGCTTTCTACAGCCAATAGTCAACACAATTCCAACTCCTAACACTTTTCAAGATTATCATTTTAGCTTATGGCACTGATGTCGTTCTTGGGTTAGTAATTTGGTATTTTAAATGGATGTGTTTTGTTGTTATAAGGTTGGTCGGCTCAACACATTTATAAAACTTTAAAACAAATTTAATAGTTGTTGATGGATCAAATTATATGCAGATGTATATTCTATGGGTATACTATAGAATAGATGGAGCCAGGCACCACATCTATGAAATGTCACCTGTGGGAATTGCATTAGAATCGTAGTCATGCAATTCCACATGATGAACTGTGGACGGTGTTGTTAACTCTTATGGTGCTGTCTTAGTTACTTTATTTAGCTAAGAATTCAGCACAGAGATGGTAGAAGCCCTCTTGACTCACTTGAAAAACCTGTCTATGTTTAATAGATAAATTCTGGTGCTGATGTAGCTATAGAAACGCAAACCTGGTGCTGGAGAGATGGCTCAGCAGTTAAGAGCATCATTTGTTCTTCTAGGGGTCTTGAGTTCAATTCCCAGCAACCACATGGTGGCTCATAACCATCTATCATGAGATTTGGTGCCCTCTTCTGGTGTGCAGGTGTACATGCAGGCAGAACACTGTATAGGTAATACATAAATAAATTAAAAAAAAAAAAAAGAAATACAAACCTTTGAAACTATATCATTTCAGGAAAATCATAAACCTCTACTTCATCCTTGATCATTTGCAGCCACTCAACTCCCAAACTTGATCGTTTAAATATTTGTTTCAAAAACGCTACAGTATGCACTGCTGAATCCTGGAGTGTTGGCAATGGCCTTCTGGGAAATAGACGTCATGCTGTGCTCTCTGAAAGAATGATGTGACTGCTTACCATTAATTGTGGAGATGAGAGAGACTGGATTTTACTTGATTAACCTACCCACATCTTTGTCCTCATCCAAACTGTTCTAGCAAACCAAAGTGACAAGGAATGATTTTGTTCACCCGTCCCCCTCCCCATATTCAACTTGAGAATTTCATAATGGAGTTTCTGATGAAATTTCAGAAAGACCATGATTATGCTTGCTATAAAATGAACTAAAAGGCCTTACAAAAAAGTGACTGAAATCAAGACTATTCCTCCAGTAAAAAAATCAAACATGAAAATATTTGCCTTGAATATGAAAGTAACGCATGAGTAGGGATAGACGAAGGACAAAATATTTTATGTAAAATAGATTATTTTTTATATTACTTTACTATAATATTAACACATGTTGTTTTAATAAATGTGAATATTAAGTTAAGAGATTGTAAATGTAAAAATACTGCTGTAGTTCTTTTATCCCAGAACTCAGGCTGTACTATCAGCGTGCATTCAGTGTATGTGCCAAACACACAGCAATCTGTTTTAGTGTCTTTGATGAACTGCACAAAGATTTTACGATAGTTGATCTCAGCCATTTAAATTGCCAGTGGGCCATGCTACCAAGACCAGAGAGAATCTTCTTCCTTGGAAAGCGTGCTGGAATTATAACTGAATTTGCCACACACATCTAGAGAGTTCCATTCTGCCCTTTCCTGGCTTTATTGTCTTGAGCAGGGCATACGGCAGAGAGCTCTGCAGCTACAGCAGCTGTGGGTCTGAAGACAAAAGATGGGACAGATGGAAAAGAGGCAGAGAAGCACTCTAAACATTAAGATAGTTAAAAAGAACATTACCATGCTGCCCTAGTTGGATAAATTTCTAATTGTATTTAAGATCTGGAATTTCTAAGTGAGTTTCGAGTCCTGGGATTTTTTTTTTTTTTTTTTATCTCTGGTAAAATGTTTCTAGGTAACAAGCCCCTCCCTTCCCCCACCTTCCCCTTACATGTCTCCCTTAAAACAGACCAAGAAGTGTGTTCCTAATCATCACTGAAACTGTTTGTCTTTCAGAAATGGCCAAGAAGTATATTTAAAGTTGCTTACTCTCAACACTATTCATGAGTTTAAGTCTTCAAGATGGGGCTACAGGGATGGCTCATTCAGTAATTATAAGCACTTGCTTTTCTCACAGAGAACGTGGGTTCACCGCCCAGCACCCACATAGTGGCTCATAGCCCTCTGTGATGCCAGTATCAGGGGATCCTACACTTTCTTCTGGCCTCTGAGTGCACAAGATATGTGCATGGTACAGACTTTAATGCAGACAAAACACTCATACACATAAACTTAAAAATAAATGTATCTTTTAAAAAATTAAAAATCTTAAACGTAAGTTAATATCCTGGAACAACGTTCACATCACCAGACAAAGAACAACCAGTGCTTCTATCACACGGAGAATGGAACAGATTAAAAGTTTGAATTCCTTGCTTTAAATGTTTATCTTTTGACTATGCATTTGTTTTTTGTTTTTTGTTTTGGCATGGCTAGCAATTGAAATGAAATAATTTGTGGGAAGCAATATACAGAAAATAATGTGCTGACTGCTATAAGTTTACCTTATTTTGCTGCCTTCTGTTTTATTTTTGAAACCTCACCTGTACAAATATATTTACTCAGGGTGATAAGCTAAATAAAATGCAAAGGATGTTGGTGTGGAGCAGGTACACTGATACCACTATATAGAAAATACTTTCAAAGGAAGTTATCACTTTTTTTATTGCCTTGTTCTGGGATCCCTTGGATGTGTTGGCTGCTTCTCTTGCTTTTGATACTCCACAAATGAGTATGACACTCCATCTGAATTAAATGACTTATTGTCATATGGGCTTCCTCCTAGGAACTTCTGTTTTAAATTTTTCCTTGTCAGGTAGTGTCCTGTGTTCATTGGTCCATATTCTCAATAGTCTTTGTGTGTTGATAGTTTACTCTTTATCAAGCATGTAACAACTACACAGCAATAGATGCTGTGTTGGGCACCGTATGTATCAAACACAATCCATATTGTATAAAGTATAACATCTTATATATGGAGTCTTTTTTTTTAAAGATTTATTTATTTATTTATTTATTATGTATACAGTGCTCTGCTTGCATGTATTCCTGCAAGCCAGAAGAGGGCGCCATATCACATTACAGATGGTTATGAGCCACCATGTGGTTGCTGGGAATTGAACTCAGGAACTTTGGAAGAGCAGGCGGCGCTCTTAACCACTGAGCCATCTCTCCAGTTTCCCCCCCCCTTTTTTTTTTAAATTTTATTTATTTTATGTATGAGCCCTCTGTCTGTGTGTACATGTGCAGGCCAGAAGAGGGCATCAGATCCCTGTATAGATGGTTGCGAGCCACCATGTGGTTGCTGGGAATTGAACTTAGGACCTTTGGAAGAGCAGCCAGTGCTCTTAACCACTGAGCCATCTCTCCAGCCCCATATATGGAGTCTTAACTCAGTGCCCTGGATGAACTTTGAAAGGTTCTCTTTAACTTACATTTTTATTGATCGATTCATGATTATGTGAATGGGAAAATTCCCAACCAAGACATTTTAAAAACTAGTTCAGTAGATTCTAAGGGAAGTGAGCAGTGTCCAAAAAGCACAGAGCTATTGATTTGCATAAAAGACAAATAGCAAGTTGATTGTAGCAGGTTATGTGTCCTGCCTAGTTTTATGTTAACTTGATGCATTCTAGAGTCAGCAGAGAAGAGGGAACTTCTGCTGAGAAAAAAGCTGCCATAAGATCAGGCTGTAGACAAGCCTGTAGAACATTTTCTTAATTAGTGATTGATGGGGGATGTTCTAATCCATTGTCGGTAGAGTCATCTCTGGGCAGCTGGTCCAAGGTTCTAGAAGAAAGAAGGCTGAGCAAGTTAGAAGTAGCAAGCCACTAAGCAGAATTGTTCCCTGGCCTCTGCATCATCAGCTCCTGCTCCAGGTTCCTGCCCTGTTTGAGATCCTGTCCTGACTTCCTTCAGTGATGGATTGTGATAGAGAAGTGTAAGTCACATAAACCCTTACCTCCATGAATTTCTTTGATCTCGGTGTTTCATCATAGCAATAGTAGCCCTAATTAAGAGAGGCTGTATAGTCAGTGACAAGATGGAGGCACAAATACAGATATGAAGGTTTATAATACAAGCTAGGTAGATGGTGAAGTGGAAGATCACATTTCTGGAATACTGATGTCTACTCCCATCCCTCACTTCTTACCCTTTAAAGACTTATACATATGGCCTTACCAAGACTATTCTAACATTCATCAGTGCATCAGTGGCATCTTCCATCCTAAAAGCAATGGACAAAACCAGTTTTGGTTCTTCTCTTACTTGGCCTCTATGCAGCATGAACTTCTACTCTTGTAATGTTCCTTTCATTTTTCTGAAAATCAGATTCAAGAGTCTTGGCAATAATTTTCTTCTATTTCATAAATTTTGGTGGTCTATTCCTAGACCACTTCCCTTCTTGACCCATCTACTCTTTGTAGCTGAGCTCATGTTCATTCGTGGACTTGAAGAGCATCTTTGCATCCCCTTCCTCCAGTTCTGTGTCTACATCTCAAATGTTCCCCTTCGGATTTACATCAATTCACCCAGTTATCTACTTTATACGTATGTGGTATGTCCTTATATGCATCAAACATGGTTGGCAGTTTTTTTCAAGATATTCAAAACTAACCTCATTGACTTAACTTATCAAAATAATTTTAATAAGTTAGAGCAAAGAGACAGATAGTTATGAGTGCTTTACTCTAAGCAGCAGTGAATAAAAAGTAAGACTACAGAGGTTGTGACAGTACATTTTAGAGGCATTGATTTGGTCTTCAATGGGATTTAGTTTAGTCTATCCCTACCTCTTAATGAAATGGAGAGTGGAAAATCATAAAAATGAATGAGAGACAGAGAGATAGAAGTGGAGTCTTAAAAGACAACTATTCAGTTGCTACATAGAGGCCAAGAAAGATTAGAACAACAACAACAACAAACTAGTTTTTATCCATTGGATTCAGCCATGGTAGAATAGTTATATTAAGGAAGACAGATCTCTTCACCAAGGAAAGAGACGTTTTGAGGCTCTGGTTGAACAGGTAGCTTCTTGTTGCTCAGTTAAACTGTGCTTATCAGTGATCTTTTCAAGAGTGTGTCCCAATGCAAAACAGGAGGGTGCATGGCACTTCATTACTCAGACACCCAAAGCTTTCCTAGACACTAGTTGGGTGCAACCTCAGAAGGCCTGAACAGTGGTGTCATCATCTGTTGTCACATAGGGAAGCAGACGAGAGAACAGGACTGTGAAATTTTAGAGAGGAGGGGAAAAGAACATTCCCTGATCATCTTTGCATGTCATAGACTATGGCTCCAGAAGTATGTGGTCAAGAGCCTGAATGATATAGAAATTTCTGTGGAAATAAAATGAACATTTTCCTTGAGCCAGGGTATCAGTAGAGATGATAATATTGTATTTATTAGTAAGACTATTAAAAACAACTTCTTAAAGCCATGCTTTAAGAGCTCAGAGATTTAATATAACAAACAATGCATTTATTTCTTGCCCCTGTCACAGCTCAAGCTGATCAAATATTAGTGTGTAGATCTTGTACCTGCCTCAGGGCTCCTATTTTACTTCTCTGTCATTTTGTGGTTCTTTACGTGCAGGTATAGAAGATTCTTAACTGCTTTGAACCCAAACTCACATATTTCACATCCACTCATATTCCACTGGCCAGAACTATCTACATCTCTGCAGGCCAATTTTAGTGGAAGTTGGGAAATAAAGAATACATGTAAGACACTTGATGAGCACAAATGACCTCAGTTGTCACCTGTCATTGTGGATATCAATGTATTCATTCCCTCTCAAGGTCCCGGCAGTGTCCACCTTGAACAACAACTCCAAGGTGACGTCTTCTAGTTGACTCTCAGTAAGTTACAAACATGGCTCCTCACAGGTTCATAAGCTGTCTCTTCTGCAGAACATGCACACTCTATTGTATAAAATGGACAGAATACTTGCAGTAAACTCATCCAGAAGCAACAATGGGGAAGCTCGCTTCAATCACTGGCCCATAGCAGTTCTGAAACCCTCCCAGGCAAATGTTGAGGCCTTTCTATTTAGGATGAAGACCATTTTTTTTTCTACTCCTCTAGAGGGAAAACATTTTCCTATGCAGCATTTATGCCTGTTTTTAGTTGTGAGGTTGTCCTTCTATATGGTTCCTGTGGCCATAGCTTAAGTGTACATTAAGATATTGCTCTTTTCATAGTTATACACTTTTCTTTTATTATCAAACTGAAGATTTGGTTAAATATTCCATCTACAGTCAAATAATTTTTCTGTATAGCAGGCATTCCCTTGAAACTTGAGTTCAGTCGCGAGCCCTGGGGAAACCTCTCACATACTTAAATACACCAGCATTTCTAAATTTAATATCATAATCCATTAAAATTATATTATTAACAGCAGGGCTGATTGTACTGTACTAACCCTGAGACATCTCTAAAACACCAAATTGCCATGCCACCCACATTATTTTTTAAAAAAATGTATTGTTGTACAAAGAGTGCCGGAGATGGCTTTCTAAAACCGATTCTAAAGTAATCCCACCCCCTAATTCTTAATCTTACTGTTTTAATAAAGCATCATGTATTTAACACTAACTTCACAGCCTAACAAGGAAGAGCTGGGCCACTCTCCTGAGCAATTCTTCACGTACTTGCTGCCTGAGACATCCAGGTCACTCCAGTCATACAGTTTTGCCTCACTGCCAACAACAGAAGGAAGAGAGAATGTACGATGTTAAGAATATAGACTAGCAGACAGGTGTGGCACTGTCTACCTGTAACTCGTATTCAGAAGGCAGAGGTAGAGAGTTGCTTCAAGTTGCTGGCTAGACTGGTTCATATAGTGAATTCCTGGCTGGCTCCTTTGAGAGCTAGCCTCACAAATCAACCAAACCAAATACAGGGGGACAACAGCACACACACTTAACTCCAGGGAGCAGGGAAAATGTGGGAGGAGAACACAGAATTTTCACCTGGTGATGAGTATGCTCCCAGGTCTCTGCCACAGCACTTAACCCTTTCTTTTCCATGGGACGCCAGCCCTATGTCAACATCTTTAAAGAGCTATGCTACCAATTACATTTAATAATTTTCTGGGCTCCTGTGACTTGGGATAATTGCAATCTTAGTAGGGATGTCTTTTGTGACCTCTCATGCAAGGAAGGGTAGGGCTAGGTGTTACCTGTGTCTGTGGTTGGTGTGTCATGACAACAAATAGAAAACATACCACACTTAGCTCCTTTCTCTTACACTGAGCAGTCAGGTTCATTTTTATTAAACAATGAGTGTGTCAAAACCCATCAGGAGACACGTAGGACCGCCATGGTGTCTGTATGAAGAAATGAACTGGTACAGTATTTGAAAAAGTATCTGCCCTTCCTATGTCCCCACCCTGTGCCCCAGTACTTATGTAAGATCCAGGAAATGTTTAAATTCTCACTGCCAATTATGTCTCTGACACACAGGAACAAGACTAAAAAGTAATAGCTAGAAACCCTTAAAAAATGAGTCTGTTGAACAAATGTAGCCTATGTTATAGTCACGTTCTAGATCGGGTTAATCTTTCACTGTTTTTCATTAAACTCTCACCATGCCCTAAATAGGCCAAAGTTTTCCTCCCATAATTGGTCAAGGATTGTGGGAGTGTAGTTATGGAATTGATAGAATAGACGATTTAAATCGGATTTTGTAAAATGTAGCTATTTTCTCCCCAGCCACCAAATTCCAGCAACTGAAGCCATTTGCAGTTAACTCAAATGAGAATATTTTCCTTAGCCCTAAACACTTTGATGGTGTTAAGTAGACTGGAGAAATTCTAACACAATGGTGAGTTGAGCACAGAAAGTTTTTATGAACTGTGTGCCTTTGATTCGTGCAGGTAGACCTGCACAGCCTTTGGACTGACACTGGTTCTTTTTTTTTTTTTTTTTTTTTTTTTTTTTCACACACCCGGGGTGTGTATGCATCTTATTCTGTGTTTCACCCAATACACCCTTTCTTATCTCCTCCTCCTCCCCATTCCAGCAACTGTCAAATGGCTCTGGGAACTTCCTGAAGTCTGCCTCCTCTTCACAGAGAAAACCTGCTCTTCCTGCCTGTGGAAGAAAAGGCCACCAGCACAATGCCTGCAGCATAGAGGTTCAGGAACGTAATTGGATTTTTGCATAGCTTTGGAAATCATAGGTGTATATTTGTGACCAGGGAGATAGAGTTCTTTGCTGTCCCGTGGCATTCCGATAAAGAACAGACCATCATGTTTTATACCCTGAAATGACATAAAAGAAAACAAAAACAAGCCGGTTTCCCGTGTGCAGCCAGCACAGTGAAGGGCATTGTTCCTTGGGAACTCCAACTGGCACACACCCGTAGTGCTGGATCAACTGGCTAGGCCTCGGTTTACAGGCATGAAGTCACGGTTATGACAGCCGTCCCTTAGGTGATTTTCCTCCTTGGTTACACCGAGCTATTTCCTGGTGCACTTGATGTACCTGAATTCAAAACTAGAAGACGGAAGGAAACTTTTTGCTAAGACACTACTTGTATCCTCAGAAGAGAGACTCTCTCAGGGAAGTCAAGCAACCTCCCCCAAAGAGATCACGAGGCACTAATAGAACATGGAACAGCTGGCAGGGTCTTTGGCTTGCTGAGTGTAAAGCTGCTACAGTGTATGGAAAGCAGTCTCTGAAGAGGTGGGCCTCTTAGCGATGAAGGTAGAGCTTATGAGAAGTCTACCTGCGCTTGCTTGCCGGGGTGCTTTGAAGAGGTACATACCACCACAGAAGCACATCAAAGAAAAACAGAGTACATTTTAAAGGAAACAAGCAAGCTTGCTGCATGCCCACCCTAGTCACATTTATTACTGAAACCAAACAAACCAAGCCTATTCCCAACTGGGCATAAGCGCCCAGTATCCCTGGCACTGACCCACACCTCACCAGTGACTTTTTCTTAGGATGAGAAGCACCGAGCTTTGGGAAGCCCTTATTTCAATATCCATTTTTTATTTCTCTTTTCTCTGACAAACCTTCTCCCTTCCCTTCCCCAGACCCTGCAGTAAGGAAAGAGGATAAGCGAAGGTAACACTTTTGTATTGGTCCTAGGGGAGCAGGCAGCCCACAGGAGACTCAGAATCCTTCATGGGAAGGTGACAAGGAAAGGGTCCCCACCAGCATTTCTGACAGTCTCATGAGTACAAACTTAGGCAATGGAGCTGGCCAGATGGCTCAGTGGGTAAAGGCACTTGTCACCAAGTCTGACAACCAGGCAAGTTTCCATCCCAGGAACTCATGTGCTAGAAGGAAAGAACTAACTCTTACAAGTTGTATTCTGGTCTCCACATATGTGCTGTAATACATATCCCCTGCCGTGTGTGTGTGTGTGTGTGTGTGTGTGTGTGTGTGTGTGTGTGTGTGTGTGTGAGAGAGAGAGAGAGAGAGAGAGAGAGAGAGAGAGAGAGAGAGAGAGAGAGAGAGAGAGAGAGTTAAGTCTTAGGCTCAAACATCTCCTCTATATGTCTACCATATCTAGGCATGGGACCATGAGCCGAGGCAGAGGATGCACTCTTGGGTCTGCTCCATGTGGTCCTCGATGCTCATCTGCCTGAAGCATTATTGTGGCTGTAATTGGTCTCTCTCCCCCAACCTTGACCTTGAAGGATGCTTCCACATCGAAGGTTCTGGAATGGCAGCGACAGATGCATGGAAGGAACTCCATGCATGAATGAGTCGAGGGGAAGGGGTCTGCAACCCAAGCAAGGTGCCCCACCTGCTTTATGCAGATGCCAAAGCTTCGCATTTGTTATGGATGCCTTTGTTTTAATTTTTTAAAAAAAGAAGTCTGTGAAGAGTGTTGGGGAGATGGCTCACTTGATAAAGGGCTTGCTACCACACAGCTTCAGGCTATGAGTTTGATTCCAATAACCCATCTAAGGAGTGGGATGGAATAGCATGCTCATTAGTCCAGCATTTGGAGACAGATTCAGACAGATTCTAGGAGCTCACTGGTCAGCCAGCCCAGCCAACGTCAGCGAGGGACAGGTCTTAGTGAGAGTCCCTGTCTCAGGAAACCAGATAGGTAACTTCTGAGGGAATACAAATGAGCCTGACCTCTGTCCTCTCTATGAACCTGGACTCATGTGCACCTTCAAATGCATGAATTGGCACACATAGCCACACACCTATTACCCACACCAACACATACTCGCCCCCACAAGAAATTTGTGATGAAGACAAGTTTCTCCATCATAAGTACTCATAAAATAAAGATGTTTCTGGAAGCATTTTTTCAGCTTGTCAGTGAGAGAAGGCAATGGTTCTCTATGAAAGAACAGACTGTGGGTTGCATTTGGAATTTGAAGCCAGCTGCATTTTTATTTCTTGAGTGAAACAATAAATGTGTTCACTTGCAGACGAAATGTTTACCTCGTCATATGTTGTCTAGAGCTGCTGAACAAAGAAAAGCTAAGAAGCCAGTAGGCTTATGCGTTTTTTCTTGGGAGCGGGCTGCTACCTGGAAGTTTCTGACATCGAAGGTGTTTGCAAAGTCAACATTTGTTATTGTTAACACAGGCCACTCAATCTTTGCCATTCAGACCTAGAAAGCAAGCCCACACTCTCTAGCACACTGCCATCTTTTGACGGGGAGAAGCATAGCAAGCAGAGGAAGAGAAGAGCTTGGAAAATCTTTCTTTTCTAGCACCTACCTGTGCATTACACCAAAGCATCAATCTTGACGGGTGGATCAGGGCCCAGGGGAGTCTGCTCAAACTGTTGCACTAACCAAGGACAACACAATAGTAAACATCGAACCCCTACTCTGATCTACCCAATGGATGAGACATTCTCCACAGTTACATGGAGAGCGGAGACTGACTCTGACATGAACTCTGGTGGCCCATATTTGATTACCTCCCCTTGGTCGGGAGGCCTGATGGCACTCAGAGAAAGAATAAGCAGGCTACCAAGATGAGACTTGATATCCCGTAACCATATAGTTGGGGAGGAGGTCCCTCTCAGTCTTAGACCTAGGGGAGGGGGATAGGGTGAAAATGGGAGAGAGGGAGGAGTGGGAGGATACAAGTGATGGGATAACAATTGAGTTGTAATCTGAATACATTAATAAAATTAAAATTAAAAACCCCAAAGCATCACCTAGGGAACCAGGGTCTCTGCTGGCAGAAGCTCCTTGAACTAAACACAAGGAAGTGATACTCCATGAAAGTCACAAGAGCAACTCAGTCTTCCTGTCCAGGCTGGGGCCTCGGCTCTTACGTCTGATCCCGTGCTAACACTGACAGCAGCCCTTTCCTGCAGAAGAGGACATGTGAGCTGCGAGACGGAGTAGACCAACGGGGAAAAGGATGTAATCGTTCTTCAATTTAATAGAAAAATCCTACGTCAAATAACTTAAACTTCTATCACTCTCAATACTTGTAGCTATTTTCACTCCTGAATCTGCTAAGTATCTTAGGTCACTTTCCTGAACAGAGGTTTCTGATTTCTGGTGAATGAGAGGCCTTTTGCTTGATTCCCACAAGCATGGCCGGTAATAATTAGCTCCATGTCAAAGAGGATGACAGCAGTGGCGGCTGGAGTAAGCTCAGATTCTCACTGCGGCATAGCTTTAGAACAAGGGATTGCATTGCATTTCTTTTTCTTAAACTCCTCATCAAAATTATGGGATATTTACTCAGAAAAGAATTAGTTCTGCTCTCAGCACGGCTGTCCTATAAGTCACTGTGGTGTGGCAGTTGTCAAACTAGCCCAATTTTAAGGCTGAGTTCACTTTTCTGATTGCATAAGTAGCATTTGTCTGGTATTTTATTTTTTTGCCAGAGTCCCGATTTTGTTTGTTGGGGTTTTTTTTTGGGGGGGGGTTATTTTTGCTAGAAAGTTGATTGTTACAAGAGTAAGAAATACAATGTGTTTTATGCAGACGCTGCCATGCCTCCTGGTTCGTGGCTTTTATCCGCTACGACTGGGTTCTTCTCTGTGGCGAGTTGCTCACAGAATGAGCATAGCCGCTGGTCTGCTTTTCCTGTCCTGGATGACACCTCAGCCCTCACCAGGTCTGACAGCTCCTATTGCCTAAGAAGAACCATGAAAAACCTCCCTTAAGAAAGTAAAATCTCATTAAGAGGCATCTAACTACTGCTAGAACTTATGTCACTTAGCAACCACAAAAGAACGCATCCTCTTATAGGCAAAGGAAAATATTTTCTTGATGCCACTGTTATAGCTGTATGGTAGATAAAAAAAAAAAAAAAACCTCTCAATGAGCAAGTTAATCATGAGCCTTGAGCTTTCTTTTCTTATTAGACCAACTCAATTTTACCAAGGTTAAAATTGGAAGGGGAAAACTCCTTCCTTTTGATTGGCCAATTAAAACCAAAACTAGCAATATTTCAAACTTTTGTGTTTGTATTATAGAGGCTTCTGAATAGGCTTTGTTTTTACATTGTTTAAGGAACATTACTTCGGTTTTGAGCTTTACACCTTTGTCCCTTGGGGAGGACAGTATTCCCTTCACGTGAGTTGTCAGGTGGTGGGTGACTAATCCCTCACTGTGCTTTGAGGTCTGGGAAGCTGTTTCCTACTCCTTATCTGGCGTGACCCTTCTCCTGCCTCCTGCCCTGTGGAGCTGGCAGGGGAGGCATTGTTATCTTCCCTTCGCATGTGAGGGAAATGAAACTCATGGTCCTTCTGTAGCCTGCCAAAGCCAGAGTCCTGGTAAAAAGTCAAACCAAGCCTTGAACTTAATCATCAGACACCAAACCCAGCAACTCACAGTGCTGAACAGTACAAAGAGAGTAGCTTGCACTACTACTTTGGTGGGAAAAAAAAAAAACCCTTCATTTGTGTTAAATAAATTTAAAATTAAGAGCTAAAATCAGTAATTCCGTGGATTGGATTATGTGTATAAATACATGCATTAAACATTGGTATAGATACGTATGTTAAAATCCTACACTTGGGCCAACAAGATGGCACAGTGGATAACGGTACTTGAAGCCAAGTCTGATAACCAGGGGCCTTCAGGATGAAAGGAAAGAATTAACTCCTCCATGTTGCTCTCTGACCTCCACTTCCATGTGCACTTGCAATGTGTGCAAACACGTGCACACGACGAACTAATAAAATGCATTTAAAATTAAAAAGTGCAATTTTAAATATCAGAAAAAGTACGTATAGGCATAGTTATATATAGTTACTGTGTATATTTATTTAATATTGACATTGGCTTCAGGAGGGCTGGTATTTAAATTTTACTCTGTCCCTTATTTTAAAATAACCAGATGATTGTTAATTTAAAATTATTATTTTATTTAAATTATTTATTTAAATTATTACATTTATTTAAATTAATAACACAAAGTTATCATTACTATACGTGTGTCAGTGTGGGCATGAGTGTGCATTATGGCATGTGTGGAAGCTAGAGAACAATATCACAACTTAGTTCTGTCCTTCTGTCCATCCACCCTGGGATCCCAAGATTGAACCCTGGCATCCAGCTTCGCACAGCAAGTGCCTTTACCCACAAACCATTCCATCGGCCCTCAGCTGGATCTCAAATTGTGAAACTCAGTCAGGAAATGCCCCCCAGACCCCTGTCCATAGAATGAAGACAATAATGGTATACTTCTAACTGGCTTGTGAAAAGGAGGACTAAGCTGATAGTTTGTAAGAGGTTTTGTTCCTAACATGTGGTAAACATGAGGTAAATAAACCTGTACTTTTTCTCTAGAATTTAACTGCATCAGTGTTTAGTCATTTTATTGTCTTTATGACAAAGATGTTGTACATGAAATTTAATACATTTTAAAAAAATCCTCCCTAGCACTCCATATGCTTGATCCAAATTATTCATACTAGTAAAAGATTGAAAAGGCCCTCTGTTCAGCATGAGTGTGTCGAGCTATAGGCTGAAATATTTAATTAATGAAAAAAGACAGATGAATCAAAGGAATATTCAACTGCAGCAGGCAGGGACACTGAAGTTGACAGTGTGACTTTATGGCCCACTATCCCCACTCTGCCACGTGTAACATTGGTATGTTTGACTGTCATGAGGCATAAGAAACCATGGCCTCCACCTCGAGGTGAACTCTTGGCTGCACAGAGCTTATTGCTTCCAGAAAAGGAGTAATGGAATTCCATCTGAAGAGGAGGCTGGTGGCTGGAAGCCTTGATGAGGCTAAAGAGCAGGCAGCATAGGTATCAGGCACTGGAAGAGGTGGGAGAGGAGACAATTACAGGCAGCGAGAGGAATTCCATGTCGAAACGCTGTGGGTGGGGCAGCGTTGAGAGATGGTGAAGTCAATGTTAGGTGGATGTGAGTGGGTGACTGATGTGACAGGAAGAGAGAGAGAGAGAGAGAGAGAGAGAGAGAGAGAGAGAGAGAGAG
>OU015756.1:26016446-26032743 GCA_907169655.1 Acomys percivali | reverse complement strand
AAGAAGAAGAAGAAGAAGAAGAAGAAGAAGAAGAAGAAGAAGAAGAAAAAGAAGAAGAAGAAGAATAGGAGGAGGGGAGGGAGAGAGAGAGAGAGAGAGAGAGAGAGAGAGAGAGAGAGAGGGAAAGAAAGAAAAAAAGAAAGAAAGAAAGAAAGAAAGAAAGAAAGAAAGAAAGACAGAAAGACAGAAAGACAGAAAGACAGACAGACTAGGCAAGCAAGTCAAAGTCAAAGTCAACAATCTCTGGCGGACAAGGATCAGGAACACCAGGTTCTGTAAGAAGTCAAGGCAGGTGAGCTCATTAGGCTGGGTTGTTTGAAGAAGACTTCCTGGAAGGGGTGGGGTTAGAGTTGGGTCTAGAAAGTAAGCACAGGTGTGAGAGGGGAAGAAAGGAAGATTTTCCAGGTTGAGAGAATGTAATGTGCTCCAGTATGGATGCTCTGGAGAAGCCCACTTCGCACTAGATTTGGAAACCACTTTTTGTCCCCACTGGGGCTTGTGAGTCTGAGTACTGAAAAGGCTTCCTTCACATTCAGATGTGATTGGAGGCAAATATCTGAATCATCCACTGTTCCTCCCTGATGACTTCCTCTAGCACAAGTTGGGAATGAGGTGCAGATGCTCCAAAATCCCTGTTCCACCAACACAGCAGTCCTGCACCATTCTGTCACATGTACCCCTAGTTGAGTCCCATTTGCCTGACTTTAGACAAGCTTATCTGTGATGGGGAACAAAAAAAGGAAAAGGAAAGAAAAGAAAAAAGAAACCCCTGTGGCCAACAGAAAGAAACACTCCCCCTTTCTTGTCTCATGAGGCCCTAGTGCCAAGAGATAGTTGTGAGATGGAGTCCAAATTCTACCACAACCTGCTAGATGATGAGACATGTGGGGACAATTCAGCAATAAAGGTCTGAGGTGCATCTAAAGGAGAAATGAATGCTTAGGAGTCAGAAACCAAGATGTCAGCCCCAGACGTTCTTAAAGAAAAGCGCAAATGATTGCTAAAATAAAGTATTATGTTTTACAGACTTCACTATATTCTTTCTTTTTTATTTATTTAGTCACTTTAAAGCAAGATCCCAGCACCCTTCTCCTCTTCCTCCGGCCCCAACCCCATCCCCCATCCTCCATCCTAGTCCTCCCAGAGAAGGAGAACCCCATGGGTATCAACCCACCCTGGCATCTCAAGTCATAACAGAACCAAGCACATCCTCTACCACCAAGCACAGCTAGGGGAGAGGGATGCAGAGCCAGGCAACAGTGGCAGTCCACTCCCATCTTTAGGGACCCACATGTTGACCAAGCTGCACATCTGCTACGTATGTGTAGGAAGTTTAGGTCCAGCCTTTGCATGCTCTTTGGTTGGTGGAGCAGTCTCTGTAAGCCCCCATGGGCCCAGACTAGTTTACTCTTCAGGTCTTCTTGTGGTGTCCTTGACTCCTTGGACTCCCTCTGTCCTTCCTCCCACTCTTCAACAGAACTCCCTGAGCTCAGCCCATTGTTTGGCTGTGAGTCTCTGCATCCTCCTCCATTGGCCACTAGATGAAGCCTCTCAGAAGATAGCTATGCTATGCTCCTGCCTGCAAGCATAGAAGAGTATCATTAATAGTGTCAGAGGTTGGCTGTCTCCCATGGGGTGGGTCTTAAGTTGGAACAGTCACTGGTTTGCCATTCCCTCAATCTCCACTCCATCTTTATGCCCACATTTCTTGTAGGCAAGACAAATTTGGGGTTGAAGGTTTTGTGACTTCATTTTAAATACAAGGACCCACCCACTATGTATCCAAACCACCTTGAATTTTCTATTCTCCTGCCTGAGCCTCCAGATTGCCAATTTAAGGCATAAATGATCATTCTACTGCCTCTACTTTAAAAACGATCCATCAAACCACTCATGGAAAGAAGTACCTGGGCCACTTTCCCCATATCTCATCAATATAGTTCTTGAAGTTCTAGCCAGAGCAATAAGACATAAAAAGGAGATCAAGGGGATCCAAATGGGAAAGGAAGAAGTCAAATTATCCCTATTTGCAGATGATATGATAATGTATAAAGTGACCCCCAAAATTCCACCAGAGAACTCCTACAGCTGATAAACACCTTCATCAAATTGGCAGGATACAAAATAAACTCAAAAAAGTCAGTAGCTTTCCTATATACAAATGACAAACAGGCAGAGGAAGAAATTAGGAAAATTACTCCCTTCACGATAGCCACAAGCAATATAAAATATCTAGGAATAACCCTAACCAAGCAAGTGAAGGACTTATTTGAAGAAAGAGATTGAAAATGACATCAGAAGATGGTGGGATCTACCTTGTTCGTGGATCAGGAGAATTAACATAGTAAAAATGGCCATTTTACCAAAAGCAATTTACAGATTCAATGCAATCCCTATCAGAATACCTACAAAATATTTTGAAGATATTGAAAGAACAATTCTCAACTTCATATGGAGAAACAAAAAGCCCAGAATAGCAAAAACAATCCTATACAATAAAAAATCCTCTGGAGGAATCTCCATACCTGATCTCAAGCTGTACTATAGAGCAACAGTAATTAAAACAGCATGGTACTGGCACAGCAATAGGCTAGTGGATCAATGGAATCGAACTGAAGACCCAGAGATGAATCCGCACACATTTGGTCACTTGATTTTTGACAAAGAAGCCAAATCCATTCAATGGAAAAACGACAGCATCTTCAACAAGTGGTGCTGGTCTAACTGGATGTCTACATGTAGAAAAATGCAATTAGACCCATATTTGTCACCATGCACAAAAATCAAGTCCAAGTGGATTAAAGACCTCAACCTAAAACCAGAGACATTAACCCAATTAGAGGAAAAAGTGGGGAAGAGTCTGGAACACATAGGTACAGGAGACAACTTCCTGAACAGAACACCAACAGCCCAGGCCTTAACATCAACAATTAATAAATGGGACCTCATGAGGCTGAGAAGCTTCTGTAAGGCAGGTGACACTGTCAAGAGAACAAAGCAACAGCCTACAGACTGGGAAAAGATCTTAACCAACCCTTCATCTGACAAAGGTCTAATATCCAAAATATATAAAGAACTCAAGAAATTAAACAATACCAAACCAAATAACCCAATAGAGAAATGGGGCTCAGAACTAAACAGAGAATTCTCAACAGAGGAATATCAAATAGTGGAGAAACACTTAAAGAAATGCTCTACCTCCTTAGTCATCAGAGAAATGCAAAAAAAAAAAAAAAAAAAAAAACCGACACTGAGATTCCATCTTACACCCATCAGAATGGCTAAGATCAATAACTCAACTGACATCACATGCTGGCGAGGATGTGGAGAGAGAGGAACACTCCTTCATTGCTGGTGGGAATGCAAACTAGTACAACCACTTTGGAAATCTATCTGGCGCTTTCTCAGAAAACTGAGAATAGGGCTTCCTCAAGACCCAGCTATTCCACTCCTTGGAATATACCCAGAAGATGCACTACCACACAACAGGGACATATGCTCAACCATGTTCATAGCTGCCTTATTCATAATATCCAGAACATGGAAACAGCCTAAGTGTCCCTCAGTAGAAGAATGGATAAAGAAACTGTGGTATATTTACACTATGGAATACTACTCAGCTATTAAAAACAAGGAATTTTCGAAATTTGTGGACAAATGGATTGAACTAGAAATGATCATAATGAGTGAGTTCACCCAGAAGCAAAAAGAGTCAAATGGTATATACTCACTTATATCGAGACACTAGTCCAAGGGGTACGCCCCCATGAAAAACTTTACCTACCAGGAAAGCAGGTCAGAGGGGAGGACATCCTATTGAGACTTTAGGGGTGAGAAGCCTGGGAGAATGAGGAAATAGAAGGATCCAGAGAGTCCTGGAAAACTACAGGCAGGTCTGGTCCCTGGGGTCCTCCTCAAACTATGGCACCAGCCAAGGAAAATATAGGCAGTAAACTTCGAACCCCTACCCAGTCTAGCCGATGGACAGGACATTCTCCACCGTTAAGTGGAGAAGGAGATCTGACTTTCACACAAACTCTGGTGCCCCATATTGGACCATGTCCCTTGGACGGGGAGGCCTGGTGGCACTCAGAGGAAGGATAATAGGTCACCAAGAAGACTCGATACCCTAGGTTCATATTGATAGCCAGATCTCCTTCTCCTCAGAGGAAGGATAATAGGTCACCAAGAAGAGACTCGATACCCTATGAGCATATACAGGGGGAGGAGGTCCCCCTCAGTCACAGACATAGGGGAAGGAAGTAGGGGGGGAAGCGGGAGGGAGGAAAGAAAGGGAGGATACAAGGGATGGGCTAACAATTGAGATGTAATATGAATAAATTAATAAAAAAATTAAAAAAAAAGAAGTACCTGGGCCATACCATGTCCAGTACCCAATCTCTGTCCCCACTTCTGATCATTCTCACACCAAGTTGGTTTTTTTTTGTTTGTTTTTCGTTTTGTTTTGTTTTGTTAAGCAAATTGTGAAATGGAGTAGAGTTTAGCATGCAGCCTGTTGCTTAAAACAGTGTGAAGAAATCTTTTCTTGGGAATTCCCCGGGTTTCTGAAAGACTAGAAATTAAATGGCTGATTCATTCCCTCATTAACAATAGAGAAAATGCTCTGAGATTCCAATCCATCCTAAGTCCAGCAGAGCCTCCCTAATGCCTGCCCTTGCAAAATGCCTCTGAAATTTCAGGGGTGTTTACTGGCATTTGTTCTCATCCAATGCTAATACACCCTTGTCACAGGAATTTGTTTATGCGCCATGGATGTGGACATAGTTTGGAAGCACAACCAGTATTATTTAAGGAAATGGTCGGCGCAGGAGCTGTATCAGTTTGACCTTAGTTGCCATTGCTTTTCAAATGTACCATTTTAGTTTCGGCGTTCAAGCAAACTGATTTGTTGTGGGTATCTAGGCGGAAGCTGTGTGTGAGGATATGTTCCTGTGATGCACATTTGTGATCTCTGAAAAATCCGTCTGGACCCTAATTACCTGAGGTTCACGCATCCGCCAGAGATGGTGCATCTGGACCCTAGGCCACGAATCCTCTCTCTACAGTGTTGTGTGTATGTGTGTGTTTTTAGATCTCTTTGTAAACAAGGTACCTTGAGTGTTTACTTCTGACTCATTTTTTTCATATTTACAATAACATTTTATAAATATAAGATTTGTCCTTGAAGTCATTCCAAACTCCATACTTTCTCTCTTTAGCACAGTTCCCATTAGGTTTTAATCATTTGGGCAACAGATTTCTCTAAAATCTAGCAAACACTCTGGTTTCTTTCCACTCCAAATCCACGAACATCTCAAATACTATTTATAGTTGCCCAAGGTCCTGGACTCCCTATGCCCATAGCTACTCCAACTTACACTCCACTGCTCTGATCATTGAGAAAGCAACTTGCTTCATTCCCCAACTCAGGTTCCTTTCTACACAGATTTCTGTGACCATTTGTCTTCTCCTTCAACTGACCTTGTCACTGCCACCTTAAAGGGCAACAGCACAGAGAAAAGAGTATAAAGACTCATTTTTCCCTCCTAGTGGGTCTTTTGGCAAGACAAGGGAATAATTCACATTCCACTCTCTGCATCTTAGTAGTGTCAGCCAAGAAAACAGTCAGTTAGTAGGTTAGTGGCGCATAAAGGATTTTAGAGTAGAGAAAAAAACCCAAGCAATTAAAATTGAAAGATAATAACAAAACTTGGATATTTAAAGCTTAACCAAATCTTAGGGATGACCATAAGGCTTGCCTTCCCTCTTACTCATTAATCATTTCTCAGGTGTATTCAATAGTTGGGGACATGCCTTGTAAATGAAGGTCATCCACATAAATTGTCTTTGGAGATTGTATATTTACTCATGTTTATGCGGTGCACACACCTGTGTATATGTGGAGGCCAGATGAAGATGACACATGTACTGCTTTATAGATTCCCTTGAGACAGAGTCTCTCACTGAACCTAGAGCTCTGCTGCTGAGCAGAAAGCTCCAGTGATCTCCAGCTCCCCTTCCACAGTGCTGGGGTTACCAGTGAACATGGCATATTTGTGTGTGGATGCTGGGGGCTTGCCTTCAGGCCTTCATGATTGCACAGTAGGTCTTCTTGTCCACAGAGCCATCTCTCCAGCCCCATCAACACATCACTTTTTGAATATAAGTAATGACTAACATGTATTTATTAATATGTGCCTGAACATCAAAAACACTTATGAGAAGTAAGGGCCATAATCTACATTGCCCAGGTAAGAGAAGGCTCACAGACATTCTGCAACCTGTCCATGTCTCCATAGCTAGAGACATGAGGCCAGAGCTGGAATTTTTAAGGACTGCATTGTGTGACTTCACTCTATTGTGGGAGCAGTGATCTTATAAACCTTATTTTAAAAGTCAGAGTCCAGATCTAGGGAGTAACTTGATCAAATATCTATAGCCAGCCTGATGCCCATGGTTGATGGTTTCCAGAACCAACTTGCTCTACAGCACCAGCTGCCTTCTGCACACAAATGTGAATTCCACCTATCGGTGATCTCATCTGACTTCTGAAGCATCTCCAGCCTTACAGCCATTCATCCGAAGCCACCAGCTCCTCACCATGTGGTGTGTACAGTGGTAGCTCTAAACAAAGGACCTCTTTGTCACGCCAAAGGAAGTCACATATAGATCCCACAAAGCTTCAGAATATATTCCCACTACTTCTCATCCATCTGTTGTACGTGGATTTTAAACATAGCACAGCTCGAGTTCTCTGAACTTTCTACAGCAGGATTTTGAACTGGAAAGGAAGAAAATAAGCTTTGCATGTTTCTTTGATTGTTCTTTATAAGTTTTCAAGGTTTTGTGTGTGTGTGTATGTGTGTGTGTGTGTGTGTGTGTATGTGTGTGTGTGTGTGTGTGTGTGTGTGTGTGTAGGTCACATGTTTACTAATCTCTTTTCCTATAGTGTGGGGGGTGGGTGTCTACAGCAGAGGCTTCACAGGAAAGACCTATGTGAGTCTCCATGTCCTATTACCTGCCTATCATCCCATAACTGTGAGATCTGGTGCCATATCCCATGGCAGGAGCTGTACACATCGATAACTGCTAGTTATGGCTTCTGGATGACCTCATGTTTCACGTGTAATACACAAAACCTAAAATTTCAGATAGCTTCCTGATGATGACGGCAAGTCAGACTGGGCCTGATCTACAGATTTATGTAGGGATTAAAGTAATTACTAATTACATGGGTTCAGTTGAGAGTTAAAACACTAATTGCATACTGAAGCGGGCAGAGATCAACACAAATCAATGCAACCATGTAGTAGACGGCACATCCTTACTCCCCAGGAAGAACAAACATTTGCTCAGTGAGACAAAGTCCCTGGTTCCTGGAAACATGGAATCATCATTATTCTGGTTAATTGCCTGACCCAAGGCGCCATAATCATTTCATCTCTTCTGGCTTCATTATGTTCACTTAAGAGAAAGGACTCCAAAAAACATGTGTTCGTTGATCCCAGTAGGCAAACTGCAGACTGCTGAAGGGCTATATGCAAACAAACAAAAAAATAGGTTCCCTTCTTTCCAATTGCAAAAATGAGCAGAGATTCTAAGCACAGGGAAATAAGATGCCTAGTTTAGTAGTAGAAGAGTGGGTACTATTCCCTCTTAGGCACTGGTTAAATCTTCACCCAGCCCATTTCTGGAAGTGTGTGTGTGAAAGCCCAGCAGGTACTTGGCCATTTTTTGGACATCAGCTGTGAGAATGAAAGGGCAATATTTTTGTAGTACTTAGTTACTCTAAGAGTAACTTAGTATTCTCAATCAGCTCTCCCAGTGATCAAGTTCATGAGTTTGTCAACTAACTTCAGAAGGTAGATGACAGAGCAGAGAAATCAAGGAAGGCATGAATTAATATACTCACATGAGCGCGACCACGACCACTTGAAAGAAAGACTAGGTTGATGTGGCATTTATTGTATGTGGAAGCCTGTGTGGTGACAGTTTGGAGATATGGGAAGGTCCTTCTTATTCCACATTCTTACCCCAAACTAGACATGCTGTTTGAAAGTCTAACATGTGGATGTCATTGTTTTGGATTTAAAATTTGCCTTATTGATATCTTATTCTGCTTTGTGAAAAGTGATAACAAATTAATCTCCTAGAGTTTTGAGACTTGCAGAAGAACTAAATGAATGATGTTTTGAAGGAGGAAATGGACTGTAGACAGTACATTTGCTTCCTACTTTTCCATAATTTTCCTATAGTAAGCCTTACAATTTTCCCTGAAGCCAATGCTGAAAAAAAAATGGTAGGGAGCTCATTGTAAATGTAGGAGCTTTTACACCTTACACTGTTAAAGAATGTTAACAATTTTTGAGGGCATACATGACACCATACTAAACATACTACTTCATGTACTATTTAATTTTCAAAAAAGTTGTGTGGAGGTTAACTCTTTTTATCAGTTGAAATGATTCCAGCTACCAGAGCTAGAGTTAGGTCTAACTCCTAAGGATATGAATAATGAAAGGCAGTTCTTATTTTAAATAACCAGACCAGCAGAGTTGGGTGGTTCCAAAGCAAGATGAGTCAGCTGTCCAGTGATGAATCAAGGTCCCTCTCGCCCTTCACCCTGCCCTCATGACTCTGTTGAGGGATGTCCCTTATGGATCTAATGCCACACTAACTTCTCTAACCATCAGAGCCTTGAGAAGGGTCAAACCACAGAAGAAGGAATATGACCAATGATAAAGCTTGCGTGTGCAATGTCCTCCAAAGACCCATATTTGCTAAAGACTTAGTCCTCAGCCTGTGACAGTATTTAGAGGAGGTGGTGTTTACAGAAGGTAGGAGCTTTCCGGTCACCGAGGAAATGCCCTCAAAAGGGATCATGGGACATTGATCTCTTCTTCTTTCTCTTTTATTTATGGACAGAAGGTAATGTGTTTCTTCCCTTGTATGTTCCCATGTGGTCCCGTCTCATTTCAGGCTCAAAATGAAAGGATACAAACATTGAGAAACCGAAGCCTCCAAAGCTGAGAGCCGAAATAACCTTTCTTTTTTTTTTTTGGTAAGTGTGTAGCTCAGATATTTGTTATACTAATAGAAAGCTAACTCAGCCTATTTTAAGGAGTGTTTGGAAGAATGCAAAGGTTTGGGTGTTGAATGCCCTACACATAGAATTGTAGTCTATAGATGTACATATGGGAGTGTTGAGAACCTTTAAGGGCAGGGCCTGGTTGGGAGTTCTAATTTACTGGAGATGTGCCCTCAAAGAGAACTGCAAGAATGTTCTGACACTTGCTTCAGCTTGAAATGTGACTGTTCCTTCTTATACACACTCCAGCATTTGGTAGCATTGTCCATTCTCCCCACCAGAGATTAAACCAATAGGGCTACTCTCTCTAGGACTATGAACTTGCCAAATTTTGAGCTAAATAAAACTTTTCTTTTAACTATAATAGTTAACTCAAAGATCTCAGTGTGGTTACATAAAGCTTACTTACATGGAGAAAGAGTAGAAGATATATTTCATACATGTATTTCTTAGAAGTATGTCATTATTTAAAAGTAGAATGGCTGGTGGTGACATATTAAAATGTCCTTATATTTAAGTGTAAACCTTGTATTTGAATGAAAATAATTAACGACATTCATAAACATGCACACACATATATGTACAAATATGTGAGTTCATTAAAATTATTGGGTTAATAAGTCCATCTAATTGGAAGAAAATAAATACTTTTCTGGCTATACACATTTCAGCTGAAATTAGATTTTTTAAAACTAAATTCAACTCTTGACTGCTTTTCAATAAAATCTATCAAATAAAGAGACTAGAGATACCTCTCTACAGAATTAAAAATGTAACACATTCAAGCAAATAGTTAGAGAAAACCTGTTTTAGTTTTCTTTCTTTCTTTTTTCTTCTTTCATTTTCCTTTTCTTTCTGGTCAATCTCCATCTCCATTCCTTCTCATCTTTAATTATAAGTGGAAGCAAAAAAAAAAAAATGAAGATATGTTCTTCTTGTGTTCTTCATATTGAGACTCTTAGAATATTTATTTGTATTTATTTTATGTGGGTGTGTTCTACTTGCATGTACATATATGTACCACGTGTGTACAGTGCTCCACGAGAGCCAGAAGAAGGTGTCAGATACTCTGAAACTGGAGTTATGGAAAGTGGTGGGATGTTGTGTGAGTGCTGAGAATTGAACCTGGGTCCTCTGGAAGAGCAGCCAGTGCTGCCCCATGATAAATAGAAACATTTTAAAAACGATGTCAGTGAAGCTAGAAACTAGAGCACGGGAAATAGATGAAGTTTAACACTGAATTTACATGTCTCAAAAGGCTACCAGTGGATCAAGTTTATGGAACTTGATTGGTTGCTTTTTGTTACTATGGTGATACATTCAAGGCTGAAATTTTTTCCAAGTGATTTATTGTCATCAAAGTAATTTTAAATAAAAAGATGAAAACCTTTCATCATCATCATTATTATTATGTGTGCCATCCTTTCAAAGTGTCAAAGGGGAACTTTTTCTTTTTTTTTTCTTAAAATTTATTTATTTATTAATTCATTTATATTACATATCAATTGTTATCCCATCCCTTCTATCCTCCCATTCCTCCCTCCCTCCCACTTTCACCGTATTCCTCTCCCCTATGACTGTGACTGAGGGGGACCTCCTCCCCTTGTATATGATCATAGGGTATAAAGTCTCTTCTTGGTGTCAAAGGGGAACTTAAAAAAACAATTATTGTAATTATTTTCCAAATTACATTTGTGTGGGATATTTTGTATTTGATTACAAATAAGGAATATAATAGTTAACAAAATTAGAATTTTGTAGTACAATGCAAATAGCATTATAATCTGATCTCATCAAAGATAACACAATTAGTTGAGCCATTGAGTTTCAGAGCTTGAGCAGATCTTATGGCTAAAGATAGGACATGCACACAACACTCTAAAACTGGTTCCCACTTACTAATCTAATTTTCTGTTCAGTGGAATGTGTGCCTTGCTATAACCCAAGGAATGTGATCCAGGGAGAGACTATGCACTAATCCTTCTCAACAAGTGAGTCAGACATTGCATCTGTCCAGAACCCAACCACGAAACTGCCATTGATGAAAGATGACCTATTTAAATGTGCCACCTGTGGTGATGCAGAGGAATCAAGTAAATTCACATATCTTATGAATCTTGGAAGATGTTCATTGATGATCTTTATTTGCCGTTCTGAAACACGATACAATCTTTAGGCTATTGTCAAGTGAATCTGATGATTGTGTTATTTACATTTCCATTTATGTGAGCAAATACATGACAGAGGCAACTTAAGGGAGGCAGGACTTGTTTTGGCGCACAGTTTGCAAGGTATTGTCCATGGTGGTGGGAATACACGGTGGGTATAACAGCTCACCTTACAGCAGTAAGAATTTTCAGCCGAGCCTTTACATATGACACTAACCAAGAAGAAAGCTTGAATCAGGGCTAGCCATGGTTATCCCCTTCAAGGCTCACCTCCAGGGACTCACTTTTGCAAGCAAGGCCACAATTCTCAGGGTCCATCAAACTCCCAAAGCACCAACATCAGATAGTGACCAAGTGTTCAAACACATGAGCAATGAGGCCATTTTACATTCAAGTCATAACATTCTCCCTCAATTCCTGGCAGTCTCCTGGTTGTCTCCTAATGAAAAATATACCCAGCTCATTGTCAGAACAGTTCCATCACTGTTCAACAGTCTAACATTCTAAGACTAGCATAAGATTCAAGGTAAGCTCTTATGAAAGGCTTCATAATGACAAAAGCAAATTGTATAGTCTAACATGTAATGGCACAGAAGAAATACCCCCATTCCCAAAGAGAGGAATGGTGGTCTAGCAAGGAAAAACTAGACAAAAATAATCCGAAATTCATTCAGTAGGAGAAACAGTTGGAGCAACACTAAAGCTCCATGTCCAGCATCTGATACATGTGGTTGAATTACCTGTACTCTAGTGGTCTTAGGTAGGCCGAGCCCTATACCCTTCTGTACTTTCTTTGACTGCAATTTTGAACATATTCATGCTCTTTTCTAGGCCAAACTACATGCTATTTTCAGTCCTTCATGTCATTTCTGCTCCAACATTGGCCCTGAATTCTCACCATCAATCTGATTAAACATTTCTATCTATAACCATGCTACAGTCTAAATGCCATCCCATTTTGAAATTGCTTTTGAATGTATGCTACCACAGTGAATAGTGTGCTGTTTTGGAATTGCTTCTGAATTCGGTGTCACTCAACTGCTCCGTATGTAAGCAGAATATAGCAAGATCACTGCTCATAACGTAATATGAACGGCCTCTATCTCAGTCTCTGGTAGAGTTCATGTTTCTCTCTGAAACCTCATGGTATTGCCTTCAGCATCTGCATTTCTGTTGCTAGTCTGGGTTTTTGCGTGCCCACCAGAAGAGTCATTAAACCCACTTATAGTCATCTAGGTGTTCCCTAACCTTAGCTTCATGTCCATCTTGTTAACTAGGACCTATAAACCACATGGTAAGATGTATCAGGACCAATTTAGGTATAAGTTACTTTTCCCGTTGCTCACATTTTGCTCTGGGACAATAGAAATGAGGATTGAGGAAAAGTCCCCACTTATTAAAAGCCCTACATATACTTCAAATCTCCATTAGGAAAGAGAGTATTTGAAAAGAATATCTGAAAGAAGAAACTAAATATAGGAAGGATTTATTTGTGCTCATAGTTGGAAGAATTCAGTCCATCACATTAGAGAAGACACGGCAGCTGGAACAGCTTGGCTCATGGGGGTGGAAGCTGACAGAAGCAATCTTTCATGGGGAATGGATTAGACGCCAAGCACTTGAATTTGGAATACAAAAGCTATATCTCCTCCATAGAGACCCTCTTCTGCATGCTAGGCCATGGTCCTAAGTTTTCCACAACTTCCTCAAACAACATCACCAATTGGTGATGAAGTGTTCACACACGTTAGCTGTGAAGGATTACACATTCAAATCATAATAATTGCATTAATCAGCTCTTTGTTATTCTACAAAACCACTTGAGTTAAGAAAAGTGGTGTTTTGGTTCACAGTTTCAGAAGCTGGTTGACCTCAGTGCCTTTAGGGAGTGGTAAAGCAGCTTATCATGGTGGGAGGAGGTAGTGGAGCGAACCGCTCACCTCACTACGATCAAGTAACACAGAGAGGCAAGAGAGAGCAGGGTCTTGGTATTCTCTTCAGAGGTGTACATACAGTGACCTAAATTCCTCCTATAAGCACTAAAGGTTCCGCCACCTACATATGTATAGTGAGTGCTACTGCCTGGATACAAACCCACCAACATTTGGGATGTGGAGGAACATTTATTGAAAGTATAGTGACCATGTAAGAATTACTCCTACCATATAAAGATTATGCCAACTAAAGATTATGGCAATGTTGGTTCCATTTGAAATAATTCCAATTTCTATGTTGTACTTATTTACATATAAATAGGCATGTTGTTTAAACCACTAATTGGTATATATGGTCCCTAACTCTAAAAGTCCCCCTCCCCCAACACACAAGATCCTTCAAATTAAACAGATTATAATGGCTACTCTAAATGTGTTGCCTCAAAACTATGTACACAGTGTTATATTGGTTAGCTTGTCAAAGCAGATATTAGGCTAATACCTAAGTCATCCAGGAAGAAAGGCACTGCATAAGTCATTACTTAGAGTGAAATGTCAGGTTCCTGCAAAAAAAGGACTTTTACTTACCTATCCACTCAGCAATGTTTATTAGACCCCTGTTATATGCTGGATATTCTGCTAAGTGCTAGGAACACAGTGGTAAATAAGACATACTGAGTTTACAATGGTGAACAACAGAAACATAAACAAATTAGTGCAAATCAGTTCTATTGATTTATAGAAGAAAGTACGTCAGAAGAGCAATGCGCTATAAGCAGAAAATACGTCCCAATTAGCCTAGGACAACTTTGGTTTATTACTGCTGTCCTAAACACTGATAGTCTCCTGCCCGAGTTAGGATGTAGTGGTCACTTTGATAAAGGGAGATGGAAGTAAAGGGGAGATTGTGGAGTAACAGAGAGACTAGTCCAGGGTACCAGACACACAATGATTAAAGGAAGAGGGATAGAGAAATCAATCCAGTCCCTAGAGCTTCGACATCACCAGATCTCAGTCTTTTGTTTGGTCAAGTAGGTAGGTGAGCATACAAAGTAAATTTCCAGGTTTGTGCCTTAGAGTACTGGGAGGCCATTGAGCCATAGCAATTGCTGGTAAGAGACACTGAAGTGTAGTAGTGAGAATGTGACGGGATCTGTCTCATATACACTAGACTTATTAACAAACTTACTCACACAACAACCACTGAAGTAAGTGGACTTTTCTATCACTCAATTTCCAGATCAGGAAATTGGAGCAACTGGCTTGAGGTAAGGTAGCAAACAAGGCACCGTTGCTTTCCAGCCCCATCGTCCTTGTTGTGCCATGATTTCTGTAACCTTGTGATTAAGCCCAAAGATTCCAAAACTCTAGATTGCTCTACAGTAATTAGTTATTAATTATTGTAGAAATTGCTTATAAGTATCGTAGAAGAATTTATCTCTCAGGTTGTGGAAATGGAGGAGTACAGGTATAAGAAATTTTGCATTCTGAACCGTTATATTTTCACCACTAGTACATATTTTTAACAATGGCACTTTAAACGTTACTGTCAATAGCTCTATTATTCTTCCTTATTAAAATGCTGAATAATTTGGAGCTGAATCAAACTATTGTAAAGACAAAAATCACTCCATACCAACCTCCGTCTGTCCTGTGAGAACAGGTAGTCACTGGAAAAGACATCAAACAAACCACAGACAATATTATTTGAACAAGCAATTGGGCTCGTCATATTCCCAAGGCACTGTACGTTCTGGTAGAGTGTAGTTATGTCCATTCCTGGTAATGAGGACAACCCTATGAAGGAAATCTAGTTCTGTGTTTGTTGACACACAAGGCAACTCAGCAGCAAGATTATTTCAAGGTAGAATAAATAGTTGTCAGATGATGCTGAAACAAATTTTAAGGTGGTTGAGGTGAATTTTATTTTGACTCAATCACTTAATTAAACAATCAGGGAAGTAGTTTTTATCTTTCATGCTCCTACTACTGTCTTTAATTTTAATATGAAATTGCATAGAAAGAATGACAGGTAGATGATAGATTGACAAATAGATTATAGATCAAACAGACAGACAGACAGACAATCAATCATCTTACTAGGTGGTGATTTTCACATCACAGTATCTTCCCTCCATGGAAAATGAAGTCCTTTTCAAATTCTGCTTTTTAGACTTCCTGTATTCACTTAACTGGCAAGCAAACTGACATTTTCTCCTGATATATAATCTTGCATCTATATTTTTGTCTATCTGATAATTGCTCACTCCTGTAACATCATAAAAATAACATTTTCTTAGGGTAAAACATATATATTTAATATATTTTTATATATTATATATTTTAATATATTATATATTTTAATATATATTGTAACAATATATATCTAACAAGTTGTGATGATAAAGACATTTTAGTTTTACTTAAAAGTAAATCTGATGATTTTAGAAAATATAAAATCTAGAGAAGAAATATATTTTGTGCTAAGAATTTTCACAACTTTTGAAGATCCTTAAGTTCTAAGTTGCATTGATTTTTTTAAAAAAATTCAACATGTGATTTTTCTGTTATTCAGATTTTTTCTCTCTGTGAAGTGGTTAGTTTTCATGTTATTCTGGAAGCACATGTGCTACTAAGAGATGGAATAGTCCACTAAGACAAATGATATTGAGCTCATGGCTGTGTTGAGCACTGGTTTTGTGATTCTACAAATTTTAGAAACTTACACGTATGTATGTCTAGAACAGGTTTTCACCTCAAAGGAAAAGCAGGAAGGCTATGTGCCAAGTTGTGACTTGATTACTCATGCCACCTCGTTTAGTCAGGATGGCAACTGCATTGTATCACTACTGGGTGTATTTCTTATAGACTTTAAATTAGGCACATTGCTTTTCTGCAAGCCAGGTCTCATAGCTTTGTGATATTTGATGCACGTGACTAAAGGATGGGCCTAGGAGGATGCTCCATGTTTTTACACAATCTGCCCATCACCAGATGTTCACTTTTGACTAAAAATTCTTTGACAATTTCACACAATGTGTTCTGATCACATTTACCCCAACTTTTCCCAGACACTTATCCATACCCATCCATCCAATCTTGTGAAC
>OU015756.1:25990987-26016436 GCA_907169655.1 Acomys percivali | reverse complement strand
AGAGAACAAAGCAGCTCTGACTAAATCATTTGAAAGTACAGCAAGTTTGGGAGAAACCTACATTCTTTGTACATAATGTGGTGTTGGCCAGAATTTAAGCTGTGGACACACAACATTCAAAACATTATAAATGCAAACCCCATGGAGCATCAGTGACTCTTGGTGTATCTGTCACCATCACTTGGGAAACTGAGATGGGGTAAGATCACTATTAGTGAGCTTCTTATCACTATAAAAATATTGGAAATAACCAACCTATAAGAAACAAGGGATATTTCAGCTCCTAGCTATAAAGGTTTCAGTACATGGTGATTTGGCCCAGGGGTCAGGAAGCATATCCTGGTGGTAAACATGGGTACAGCAGAATCGCTCATCTCATGGCTGCAAAGTGAAAAAGAGAAGAAGAGGCAAGGACCTGGGGCTCCCACCACCTTCTGGGGCACTCTCCCAAGTGACATGTAGATCCCTTACTATGGTCTACCTGTTAAAGAGTTTACAATCTCTCAATACTACTAATGTGGAAATTTGCCTTTCACACGTGAAATTTTGGGGGATATTGCATATCCTAACTACGGATGTTATTTTGTCTAATTTTCCAAGATGTTGAAGGCAATAATTTGCATTTTCCTACATTTATGGTGAGGAAAATGAGCATTTGTATTGACTCAGACAGAGGCTAATCGTAAAAGCTGAATTCCTTGGGATGAGCCTCAGTTTTAAATCCCCCAGAGGCAATGCTGCCAGTTCAAAATGTTCTTTAAGATTAATTTTTATAGACGAAATTAAAAATCCAAACACCCTGCTTTTCACATAAAAGTTATCCATCATAAGAAGTTAACTTTCTTTCATGCATAACTAGCTTGTAAAAAGTCTCAGTGCAATTTAGGATGTAAGATGCAGATGATGAGAGCTGGGTCTGATCTGAAAGGCTCCTTCCTGTGGTCTAGCTTCCATTGTACCAGGAAATCCTTGGCAAGTGTTCAAAGGAAGGAAGCCATTAATGGTCCCGCCCACTGGCAACACCTATACCCCACAATGGCCAGCGTGGCAAGATACTCCTGAAGGTGCAAAAGTGGCACTCACATGATGATGGCAACCAACAGCTGTCTAATCAGACTTAAGGCCCCCCTGCAGGAGGGGAAATTGCCTGGTACTAGAAATCTAGCCAATTTCCCAGGCCCAGTGAGGTCATGGACCTTAGAATTTCTACTGCCACTTTGCTAGGTCAGCATAAGTCCTTACTATATACTAAATCTTATCCATCTATCTATAGACAAGGATAGCTATTACCCATCATCAAGTGGAGACCGTCACAGAAAACCACAGCTGGACACAATGTAGAAATGAACAGATAATGGGGAGCCTGGCCCCAGTGGCTACATCTACATCACAGATCCTGCATCTGTGGCTCAGAGAGCATCATGGAGGAGGTGTGGAAAGAATGTAAGAGCCAGAGTACCAAGAAGTCTGCTGAGAACCAGTCTCACCCAGAAATGGCTGCATAGACAAGACTGGAACAATGGCAACATCAATAAATATGCTGATGTGTAAGTGGGGAAAATTCACGAGACCCCCTAGACAAATGATTGCAGACAACTAATGAATGCTGGGAGGGGGAAAATTAGCTTCTCCCAGTGAGTCCCCTTATAAGTGTCCAGTACAAAGTAGTCATCCCTGATGCCACATGCACACTGACAACAAAACAAATTCAGCAGATTTTATTTATATATTTCTACATGTGCACGCATGTGTGTGTGTGTGAAAAAGTTGATATCAATTTGAGACTAGTGGGTTATGGAGGGTGCCTAGTGCAGGGTTCAGGGAGAAAAGGGAAGTGGGAAAGTGACATAATTTTATTCTAATTTAAGATATAATTTTTAAAAATGTATCAGTGAAAACAGTTCCTGGGGCTTATTCATACATGTCTTTAATAAAATGAATGTGAATATAGTAAATAATTCCTGAGGTTTTAAGGTTGAATAAGATTGATATTTAAAATATTTTTCTTGCAGGTATTATATGCTGAGAAGGCTCAGTAATTTTATCCAGTTCAGTAAAAGGTGCATTGCCAAGAGCGATTACTGTTAAACATTTTTCCAAGGACTATTTGTAAGGCTGACAATGTCAAAAAAAAAAAAAAAGATGCAGGACTTCACACAGTCATTACTGTTTTAGGACTCTAAGGAAAAAGCATAAAAACTTTCATAATTAATGGGTCAGTTTACATTCTCACTAACAGTGTGTGGTGCCTCCTTTCTCTCCACACTTTAGAAGGGCAAGTATCCCTTTCAGATCTCCACTGAAATGCTTTTAAACTGAAGAACAGACCGTTTCAGAGTTGAGGCTGTGTCTACCAAATAGGCTTCTCCTTGAACAATCATGATTAGTCTCAATGGTGCCCTGGGAAATAATGCCAGTGAGAAAATGGCTAAAG
The DNA here is from genome assembly GCA_907169655.1 of Acomys percivali. Classification (NCBI taxonomy): domain Eukaryota; kingdom Metazoa; phylum Chordata; class Mammalia; order Rodentia; family Muridae; genus Acomys; species Acomys percivali. The sequence continues at coordinate 26,014,002 of OU015756.1, read as the reverse complement.
CCATCTTCTGACCCAGTGGTACTTAGGTGTGGACAAAACACATTCAGTGCCAGCAGTCAATGGCAATTTGTATCCCATAGACGGGTGGTTCTCAGCCTGTAGGTGGCGACCCCTCTGGGGGTCACATATCAGATATCCTTTATACCAGATATTTATATTATGTTTCTTAATAGTAGCAAAACTACAGCTATGAAGCAGCAATGAAATAATTTTGTGGTTGAGTCACTACAACATAACAAACTGTACTACAGGGTTACAGCCTTAGGAAGGTTCAGAACCGCTTCATAGACTAAAAGATAGAAATGTTCTTTTAAGTTGTAACACACAGTTGTGGTGCATTGTAGAGGTTCTGTCTTCCCCTTATTGACCCGTGATATCCTTTCATTGATGCAGAAGACTTGCAGTGACCAGATGGGCCAGTATTCAATACCTGTCACTACTGCTCTCTCTTCTTTTTCTCTCTCTAGAAAAATACAAACTTTTCACTACCATCTGTAATGAAATGAGTTAGTGCTAAGATAGTTCTTTCTTGATTTTTGTTCTATTTTGCATTTTGAAACCAAATGGTAATCACATAATCACATTTATTTTCAATTTTACTCCTTCATTTAAATCCCCTGTACTTAAAAGCAAGCTCGGCTCTTCCTCTAACACCACTTCTCCAACACATAGGAGACACTCAATCAAATCTGATTAAGTGAAATGAGAGTTTACCAATATCATTGTCTCTATCTCTATCCAGCTATAGACCTTAAAATGGAAGAAGTAATAATACACTGTGATGATCTCCATTAATCCTGAAGATGTACCTCAGATAACCTTACCAGAGTGACTGGTATCTGACAAAACACTCTAATCCTATAATAAGCCCTGGGCAGAATCAAGAGCACTAATAAAGACACCTGTAATTGCCCTGGTTTGTAACTCTGCTTTGACAGTACATTAATTCTAGCTGTGTTTTTGCCATGGTACTTCAAAACATACACATAAATACGAATTGATTGGAGCACAAAAATTGATATGCATGTTAAAACTGGCAGACTGAGTAGTCATGCAGTAAGTACATGTTGTTTATACGATATGAAAGCTGCATGTTATTCATCATGAAATAAACTGTTTTAGACAGACAAAGGAAGTAACTTCATCCAGGCCAATTCAAGAGAATACATCCCCTTCACAGAGTGGAACGGAAATCACATCTCATGAAGTAGTTTTCAAATGTGCGGAGCTAACATGGTCAACATTACATAGGTGGAGCCCGTTGCCTTTCTTCAGCCTGATCGCCCTAACAAAGTCAGGAGTCGGTTAAACCATCCAAGTTGTCATATGATACAACTGAGAGCTATCTTGTTTGACATATTAGTTATGCTTCCACTGCTGCTGTAACAAATTACCTCAAAGCTAGTGACTTAAAACAGCACGAGAGTAATCATAAAGTTCTGGAGGCAATAAATATAAAATATGTCCCAAGGGTTAAAAACCCTGTGCTTTCCCCCTAGAGGGCTCTGGGGGAGAATGCCCCATGCCCTCCCTGCCTCTCCAGGCCATGTGCACTTTTCCATCATGACACATCCTTCATGTCCACAGCCATCACTCACCCCTGTCGCTGGCATCATGGTCACTCTCTGTCCACTTATGAGGAGCCACTGTGATACACTGGCTCTACTCAGACCATCCAGGGTAATCATTTCCTCTTTTGCCTTAAATTATCTGCTCTTTCTTCCATCTAAAATAACATAGCCATAGGCTCCCAGACGTGGACACAGGTGTTGCTGGGGAGTTCTCACTCTGCCCATCACAGTTTATATGCTTACTCTGTCTATTATAAAGGAAGAGTCAGTATCTTTTGTGTATGTGTTGTAGTCTTTTGGATAGGATTGTCATGGGTCTGCGTTGTGATTGTAAAGCATCTGATGTGTTTGCTGACACACAAAGTCATATGATATGATTGCCAATGCATATTGCTGTGTCCTTGTGTCTAGAGAGTATGACAGATGGTCTTCTGTGCTCCTAGGAGCATATTACAAAACTCATAGAAATTTTAGTTCTTCATTTGCTAAAAAAAATCTAGCATCCTCTGTTTCCCATTTCTTTGACAGAGCAATATGACCTATTTCCTTTAAAAGAAAAACACAGAGAAGGAAATAGTTTTTTAAAAATGAAGTTTAAGGAGGTCTAACTTCAGGAATTTTAAACAGAGCTCATCTCAATACTGAGGGCACGGTGACCCAGACACTGTCAGGTGCCCCTGGGCCTTCGCCATCTGGAGTGATGGACAGATATGGTATGGCAGTTCAGTTTGCTGCACTCACGGTCATTTCAGTGGCTAGTGAAATGCTTAAATCCACAAAGTGGTTTGATATGTACACAAGTAACTTCAAAGAAGAACATGTCAAAAGGTACTGTGAACGGTGACCTTGTGTATAATCCCCCAAAGTAAGTTTATTCTCTATACTTACTTTTAAAAACTACTCAGATGGCTCCGTGGTTAAGAGCACTGCCTGTTCTTCCAAAGGACCTGGGTTCAATTCCCAGCTCCCACATGGCAGCTTACAACTGTCTGTAACTCCAAGATCTGACACCCCTACACCAACATACACAAATTAAAATTAAATAAACTATTTTTTAAAACTACTCAAAGTTTGTTGCTTGTAAGCTGTGTAAGTGCATGAATGTGTATTGCCAGACAATCACTTTTGATTCCTCCCAAAGTGTATAATGGAACGTGTAATTACTCTTCCTTTAACATTTTGACTAATGGAAAAGCTTTCCTTTCATCCTAGTTTGCTTTCTATTGTTATGATAAAGACCATGACCAAAACAACCTTGAGGGAGGCATATTTATTTAGCTCACACTTCAACACCACATCCCACATTGAAGGAAGTCAGGACAGGAAATCAAGCAGGAACCTAGAGGCAGGAACTGAAGCAGAGACCATGAAGAAACACTGCCTCCTGGCTTGCTTCCCATGGCTTGCTAAGCTTGATTGCTTACACACTCAGGACCAAATGCCAGTGATGGTATGGCCTCCAATCACTGAGATCACCTGCAGGAAATTCTGTGGGACATTTTCCCAATTGAGGTTTCTGTTCCTCGATTACTCTAGCTTCTGTCAAGTTGACAAAAAAATAAAATAAAATAAACTAGTACAATTTTATTGAATCAGTTACTATTTTTCTATCAGTGAGGAAAAAGTAGCTACCCTTTGTGTAAATGGTAGTCCAAAACTTGAATACTGATCTAAAACTGTCTGTATCATTATATATAGTAACATGATCCTGCTGGGTGGCTGTCTGCTGGTTCTATCATTAACTTTTCCCTAATTCTATTTCAGTTTATGAACTATGAAGCTATTTGCTCATCTTTGGGAACTTTATAACTTGGTTAATTTTTTCAGAGAAAAATAGTAATTTAACAAATTCATTTAATAAGACATATTCCATATCTATTTATTATATATCAGAAGCACATAATGAACACGGGATCCTCAAATCCTGACTACAATTCTTCTGAAATTTACACATAACAAAACACAAGCAATTGGCTAATAAACAATAACCATGTTTCTTGGGTCATTACAATGACATGTCCTATGAAGTAAGGTAACAAAAGTAATGCCACCTGTGGGGAGAGAAACATTTAGGGATATATTTTACAAGAATTATAAACATAGAAGCTTCCAGCTGCCATAAGCTGAGAGATGGCCAGTGCATCCTCCTGCTTCCAAGCATGAAATATTTTACACAAAACTAAATCAGAAAAACTTACTGACATGACTAGAGCAAGACAAAAATGAAGCCAAATAATAATCATATCAAATCCAGAAAAAAGAAACTGTAGAAATTACAAAAATGTCCAAGGATGCCTTCCATGCAGCTAATATAACAACAGGTGATTTGCAATACTTTTTTGTCACCTACATATTTAGTCTCATATAATTCTTTCTAGCTGCAGATTAAGGAATCTACTAATATACCTGCTCTTGCTAAGTGACAACCTACAATCTAGAAGTAAAACTACACTTCACTGAATCGCTTCCAAAATTATTTAGCACAAACCTGAGCCTGTGATGAGGTCCTCCCATCCCAAAACTGCTATATTACCTGACTCCCTATGGTGAATAAATTCTCTCCCTAAAACCAAGAAATTCAGCATTAGCTGTAGACCAGAACCTAGTGCCCTTTAGTTGTAAGGCATAGACAAGAGAAGTTACTGACCATGTATCTGAATAAAACAAAAGAATAAGCCACATAAGTAAAATACGAATAACTAGAACCCTGATAGTGGACTGCCAGCTTCCAGAAATACAAGGAAATCAGTGAACATATGCTGTCCATCAAACATAAGGCATATTGCTATCATTGCCTGAAATGACAAGAGCCCATGGTCAAGTTATGGATCATACATTCTTCAAGTCATTCTGAAACTGTTGGGGGGAGGTGTAGTTGTTTGAATGAGAGGGACTCCCATGGTCTCTGGCTTTCGTATACTTCTTTTTATGTGGTGGCTCTGCTTAGGTACCTTCAGGAGGCATAAAATTGTCCAAAGGAATACATTTTTAATTTATAAAATATATGTATGTGTGGCAAGCCAAATGTTCCATATTGTGCCATATTACTCAGGCCTTAATTGTCTCCTATACAAGGAGAACTAAGACTTGCTGATCACAAAGTTTTTCATCAGCCTCAATCCCTGTGTCTTTCTCTCTGTTGGAGGAAATTGCATCACTGGGGACAGGCTTTAAGAGTTCACAGCCACACACCATTCCTGTTCCTTCTGTCTGTTTCATGCTTCATGTTTACATGGGAACCCTCAGCATCCACCTCCTGTCACCGTCTCTTTGTTCCTCCATTATAGACTCTAGCCTTCTGGACTTATAATCTCAAATAAAGTCTTCCTTTTATATGTTGCCTTGGTCATGGTGTTTTTTTTTTATCATGGCCACAGAACAGTAGCTAACAGTGTGTGTTTAAGAAACAGAAGATATGATTTGCCTCATCTCTTGCTGGCATCATCAGACAGCTGTACTAAGTGTGAATTGTAGGAAAAGAATTATGGGACCCATGAAGGGACTCATATGGCACATAGTGTTGGCCTTGTCCAGAGAAGCAACACTGAAAATAATGAGATTAAGGAGAGAAATGCCCTATGGAAATCTGACATTTGACAGCAAGCATGCTTTAAAGCAGATGCAGCATTTTTGATGTGGACCATAACGGAGATTAAAAAGATAAGTCAAAAATAACTTCCAGTCCTAAGAATCAGATCAGGTAACAATCCTGCTTGATATAAGAGTTAAGAGGATGAGAATGGGGGAGACTATAAGTGAATATTTCTATTTTGGGAAAGTTAGATTTGAAATGACTGGTTTCCAACATTTTAAGTTCTTAACTTCACTGAAACAGAGTTTACACATGATAAACTCCGTATTATCGTCTGTTTATTCTGATGAACTATGATAGCTGTTGGCTGTGTAACCATCCAAACAGTAGAGCAATCAAATCCCGAGGGTTTTCTTGTGCTTCTTTCCATTCAAACCACAGCCTTTTCCCATATTTTCTTTGTAAGCATTGGGTGGAGAGCCAAGGAAAGAGGTGGCTGGTGAAGGTTCTCCACCTCACCTGTGGACAACATCAAACTCAAGAATCCATCAACTCTCCCTCTCGCCCACTTTGGCAGCAGCCACCATTGCTCAGTGTTCTGCTGCGTGACAGAGGGCTTGTCTCTGTCCTCAGAGGGGCCTGTGGATTTGAGTCTCGTGTGTTTGAGCAGCACCAATTTGCTGCTGAGCTTAGACAAAACAAAACAGAACCAAGAACTTTGGCTCATTCTGATTGTTAGGGCAGAAGGAATGAATGGTCTCTTGTGGCCCTTTCCATCTTGAATGGAGGCTGAGGTTTTTTTAGATGGATGACAATGGGTCCCAAACATGTTGCTGTATATATTTTCCTGGCTGTAACTGTTTTATGGAGTAAATATTTATATCCAAACAAAAATATATCTTTTGTAACTATCCACATTTCTAATGAGATATTTTAGATTTAACATTTAAAAATATTCTACCAAAATTTTTTTACTAAAATGTACTTTTGGAATATATATATATACTGAAATTCTGCTAAGATACAAGTTAAGAGTATGATGGAACCATTGACCTGTATCATGGAAGGTTGTTAGAAAGCTTGCTGTTCTCAGAATCTAGTATGAAAGATAAATTTCAGTATAGTGTGGGATAATTTTTGTTTTGTTTTGTTTTGTTTTTGAGGCAGAGTCTATCTATGTAGCCCTGATTGTCCTGGAACTTGCTATATAGACCTGGCTAGGCTTGAATTCACAGAAATCTGCCTGCCTTTGTCTTCATAGAGGTAGAATTAAAAGCAGGGTGCAGTGTTATGTAATTTAAAAGAGCTGTGCATAGATGTGAGTGTAGACAGACTTTGGTTAGCAATGTGATTCTATGTTCCAGTGCTGTGTTTTGGAAAAACAATTAATCCTCATGTAGACCTTAGATTTAGAAGTGTCTAAAGTCTTCAGCCAAACTCCTCGTATCTAGTAAGAACCAAAATTTTTCATGGTGTGAGATATAGGTCAACAACATTATATTCTGCCAAGAAACACACAAACAAGAAGGCAAGAATAATTTGAAACTGAATAATTATAATAACTGTGATCAAGGTAATGGGTCATATATAAATAGCAATGCTAGGATATAAGGGGACATGGACACCACATGTAGGGGAGGGGGAAGATGTCTCACTTACCCTCCTGTTGCTGGTCTCGTACAGCCAATCACAGATACACAGGGACTTGAGGCTGATGAGAAATTTTGTGATGATCAAATCTTGTGCAGGAAGAGACTAAGGCCTGGACAGGGTAGCACGTCATGGAGAGCTTTACTCACCACATGCATGTTTCTGCTGACATGAAAATGCATTACATTGGGCCATCCATGAAAAGATTCCCCCTCCCCCAGATGTTAGTTACATTGATCACAAAATGGTGTAAAATATGAACAAAAAAATCACAAATACATTTGTATTTTTTAAATTCGGATAAGGCAAAAGAGTTTACCAATTCATAGTGTATGCCTTGATTTCTGTACTTAGTTTGGCAGGGAGAGGTTGGCAGTATTTTGTAACAGCTCAGTTGTTAACTACATAAGGATGAGAATTAGGTTGTAATGTTACTACAGGTCATTGTTTTAACAAAGCAATGGAGAGGCAAAGTGATTGTCATGGAGAACTTAGATAAATAAGAGAATAGGACAGACAGCCAATGATGTGACCCAAAAGATCCACACAGCTTCAAAGCAGTTTAAGAAAAGGAGAGGGGAAGTTTTGAGTCACCTGTTGCCTCATACTGTCCTTTAGAATACTTGCACTTACTAAATACATAGCTATGCATTTAGGTAGCTGTCCCATTTCCCACAACAAGTCACAGAGTCTTTATTTTAAAACTACTTAATAGGAAATGAGAAGGCTTAAATATTCTAATCTCAGGTCCTAGAAGCAAGTGCTTAGAGAGCTCTCCAAGTGGTACCGTTGGGAACGTGCTGTGTTTGCTCTCAAAGAATGAGTGTATTTGTTTATTAGTCATTATTTTACTAACTGAAATAGACAATAAATGCATGACTAAGAATCTGTGAGAATGAATCAGTGACATTTATACCTAGGTGGTTCCATTGAAATTTATGGTTTTTTGATTAGATTATAGCAATTACTTACACTCGTTGTTTGATTAATGAATGAGCTTTTTTTAAAAAAAAAAAATCAAACTAATCTTCAAATCCACAGTGGGCCAGGGACCTCACAAACACCTTAAAAAAAAAACCAAAAAGTGAATTATGTCCCATGTGGTCTTTTTATTCTTTAATTGGGGGAACACAGTTCTCTGCCCCAAGCCCAGCAGCAGTCTTTTATCAGGGAAGACCGGGGACACGCTACATTAGTGAGACCTCCACAAACAGCTAATAGCTACTTTTAGGGGTGTTAGTGGTGGTAGGGGGTGCTGCTAGCTTACCAGAGCTCAAGGCATTTGAAGCAAGTTTGGAAGGAATCTTTGGAAGGAAGGAAGAAACCAACCCCTTCTTCAATAACAAGAGCTTTTGGTCCACATTTTAGGATAAAACTATGTTCTAAATGTTGTCTAAAATAATGGTTTGCAAGACAGATGAAAAAGTGATTGTGGCATCAGATGTACCAACATCACTTGTGGGAGTCATCTTGTTTACATTTGTATGAAATGTGTTGACTTTATGTTCACCTTCAAGGACAAAACGTGAATCCATTGTCCCAAGTGTTCACAGCATGTCGAGAGAAGAGAGACCAAGGAAAAAGCTGGTGCTTGCACAAAATGACACAGTAGACATGGCCACAAGACAGAGTCTACAAAGTGAAACTCCTGCTGGGCTGGACTTCTGATTAAGTACATTTTTACTACATCTTCTTCTTCTGTAGCTGAGCCTGAGACATTCCCTCTCTCTCTCTCTCTCTCATCTTTCCTTTAATGGTACTGGTCTGTGAGTATGTGAAAAGTAGATCACCCAAGTGTAAAGACTCATCTTTAAGCTTCCTGAATGCATGGAGGTCATCAGAACCATCACATTGGTGTTTATTCTAGCAAACCTTTTATGTAAACATGTACTGATAAGTGCACAAAAACGAGATACAGTCTTAAATTTTATGTGTTGTGATTTGCATGACACTCTAAGACTACCCTCCTTTTTGTCAAATATCCATTTAGCTATTTAGTGGCTATATAATTTTCCAGGATACTCTGTTATTCATAGGACTATTCTTCTTACTACTATTAAATATTTAGGTTACTTAAGGTGTTATAAAAATACATGTTTTATACATATTTATATGTATATTTATATGTAGATATTTGACTGAACTTCAGATTACTATCTTAAGATGTCTGATAAATTAAATATATTTGCTGATTAGATACATAAAAAGAATGTGTTGTTTTAGTTTGTGTCTGTAGATAGCCTGATGCCCTAATTTTCTGTTCAGTCAGTCATGCTTGTTTACCTCAATAATTAATGGAAGTTCTTTATATATAACATATATGACATTTTCCCTGTCATATTTATTAGACAATCTTTCATGGTAATTTATTTATCTTTTAGTTTTATATAAGTTTTCATTTCAGGTGAGCTTTAATTACATCAAATGTAATAATTTGTCATTTTGTAATTTCCTCCAAGAATTTAATGTCATAAACAACTTTATGACAATTGCATCTTTTTCCATTTTTATTATTATTATACATAATAAAAGCTAAACACTCTCCTTTTGCAAAATATTTTCAGTTTACTGTTACTTGTAAAAATCTCATAAGTAATGTTACGTAGAGCATGGGTACAAAAGAAGCCATACAATAGTTTATTATACACAGTTCAAAACAATGTATGGTGTTGAAAGCCCAAGAGTTGTTAGTTCGGGAAGAAGGGAAGCTGACAGGATCTGGAGGGCAGAGAGGCTTTCTGAAGGCTGCCCTCCATGGATGTGCTTAGATTCACGATAATTCCTCAAGCGCATTTTACTGAAAGCATGTATTTTAAAATTGTCAAACAATTTTTGATTCATGCTTTGCTTGAGCAAATCGTTCATAAATTTCAAGTCATATATAAATCTTTAGGAATTCATCACCTTTTATGGTAAATTAACTGTGTTTCTATAAGCCAATTTAAAATTGTCTCAATTATTACAATTTATATATTTTCAACTATATATAACAAAATATCTCCTGTTGGTATGAACTACCAATTTTCTGTGCTGTTTTATGCATTATCAATATGAACTTTTTTTCTATTTCCTTTTTTTATTAATTTTTTCATATTACATCTCAGTTGTTAGCCCATCCCTTGTATCCTCCCATTCCTCCCTCCCTCCCACTTCCCCCCTACTCCCCTCCCCTATGTCTGTGACTGAGGGGGACCTCCTCCCCCTGTATATGCTCATAGGGTATCCAGTCTCTTCTTGGTGGCCTATTATCCTTCCTCTGAGGAGAAGGAGATCTGACTATCAATATGAACTTAAGAATTTTTTTTCTGAGTGCCACTAGGTGTCCCCTGCCAGGGGACATAGTCAAATGTGAGGCACCAGAGTACTTGAGAAAGTCAAATCCCTCTCTCCACTCAAGTGTGGAGACTGTCCTGTCCATGGGCTAGATCAGGGTAGGGGTTTGAATTTGACCGCCAGTATTGTCCTTGGCTAGGACCTTAGTTTGAGCGGGACCCCATGACCCAAATCTGCCTATCATAATGTTCTACTTGTAGGATTCTAGGACCTACTGGATCCTTCTACATTGCTATTCTCCCATTGTTCTCTCATCTAGAGTCCCAATAGGCACTCAGAAGAAGGACAGCAGGTCACTGAGAAGAGACTTGATACCCTATGAGCATATACAGGGGGAGGTAATCCCTCTGAGAAACAGTCATAGGGAAGGGGAATAAGGGGAAAATGGGAGGGAGGGGAGAATGGGAGGTTACAAGGGATGGGATAACCATAGAGATGTAACAAGAATAAATTAATTAAAAAAAATAAAAATAAAAATAAATAAAATAAAATAAAATAAAATTAGAAAATCTAAAAAAAAAAAAAAAAAAGAATTTTTTTTGACTCCAGAAATAATACTAGGACAATTTAAAAAAGAAAGATTTTAACACTTTGGATTATTTTTGTCTCATAAAAGTCATATGCATGTTACATAGTAAGCTTTACAATCTCATTCCTTTGCTCAACATTGTGTTTTAGGATTTCTTATGCTTGTGTAGAAACAGCCTGTCCATTGGCTCAATGTAAAGCACTCCTTTGAATGACTATACCTCATTTATCTATCTATAATAGTATTGAAGAATATGAATTGTTTATACACTAAGGTTATTATGAATGATGCTACTATACTCTAAATATTCATATGTTTTGAAATTAAATAATGTAGGAATTTAATTATCACACATAAGGTAACCCTATGTTGAAATAATTAACTCTCAATTATTTCATAATTTTAATCAATACTTTATATTGACTTGAGCATGAAGGATGCTACTGTTCTCAAATAGGTTTTGATCTTATGTGATAAAATTGAGTTTTGAAATCCATGTATTCAATGTCTATGCAGTCTTCTATCACCATATAAAGGGTATATTATACCCTGACTTATAAATTGTTTCCTAAAGAAAAAACAATTTTCACAAAAACAACAGTGACCAAAAAGTGATTGTTAAGTCAGAGAGATAAGACCAAAATATGACACCCCTTCAAACACTAGCATGAGTTCCATCTTACTAGTATCACAGAGAAACAATTTAACTTGGGGAAGAAAATGGATCATCATAGGAGCAATTCCTTCTCAGTGGAGACCTTGACTCCTTGGATGCATTTTGTCTTAATAAATGCCACTCTAAGTGCTGTGCTTCCAGGACACCTAAGAGCTGAGTTATGAACATTTGACGAGAAATGAAATTGGTGTAACCCATGCATTTGCACCATTAAGGCCACGCAGACTTGTATAGAGTTGATCCACCATTTCTTGTCTCCTATATTCTCATGGAAGCCCTGTGAGTTGATCTCTGGAGCAGGTGTTTCCTTATTCCTTTCTTGTTTTAAGTCTTGACAGCTTCAGGAATCCACACTGAAGAGGCAAAGTTTGACCTTAATGCTCTTGTTTCTCTCATGGCCACTTCACAAGAAGGAATGTCAACTAGAGAGAAAGAAATGACTAGCTATGTGACTGAAGTAAGCTACACAAACCTGAAAAAAGCCCACCTGACAATATAGCTACAAAATCCTCACCTCCACATGTTCTTATATAACATCAGTTCAACTCCATATGCTATCTTTATGAGCAACACTTAACACATTCAGCAATTGCTATCAATTCCTTGGCTCTTTGCACTGTCTCTTAAGCTCCATTCAAGGAAAATCTACTCATCACAATTCAAAGCAGAGTAGCTTTGTATGGATTTGTACAGGAGGCTAACTGCATTTTATTAATCTCATAAGCAGAAAACACTATCATCCCCAATTACTGTCTTACAATGAATATCAAAGTTTGGGTTCAAGAAGAAAAGGTTTTCTTCTATTATAAAGAAATTAAACATATACCTGTCATCTTCAAATATGTTTTAAGAGCACTGTGACATGACAAGGAGCACATCAAAACTGGTTACTCAAAATAAGAAAAATACAAACAGTCATGTATGTGACTAATGAGGTGAAACATGTTGCTTTTTTCTAGTGTCTTTCCCTGTCACTGTCTAAACAGACAATGTCTTGATGCCCACAAAAGGTTAATACAACTGTACTATGGGACAGCAGAGGGGGACAGACCCATGTCATAAAGACTCAGGAACACTTTTGTCTAAGGAAAGAGATCTTTGCTATCAACACAAATTCTTAATAGGTTGAATTTTCATTGAGATCAAACTTTTAAAAAACTTATTTGTTGGTGGGGCTACATTTCATAACAAGTCCCTCCTCACACTATCATATTTCTTGAGTCGAGTAAATTCTGAGTTCATGTGCAGATTCACACTTAAAGTCTTTGGCTATCACAGAGAAACGATTGAAGTCTCTTTTCTACCAAGTGAAAAATAAATAAATAAAGACAATTTTACTGGGTTTCAGCATTGTCCCAGGGTCCATACAAACAAATTCATTCTATATATATGCTTTTGTTGAAAGCAAATTCTGTGGCTAGTGTAACAACAGAGTGTAAAATATGACAGATAAATGAGATGGTAAGCACAATGTTTAATAAGCACTCCTGTGGCTTCCTGGGGAAAATAGACTTAAACACATTTTAATAATAAGGAGACTAAAGCAAAGTTAAGTTAATAAAAATTAAATGAACTTTTAAATGTTTCTCTTTTCTTTGAGTCCAAAGACAATAACTTAATCAGACTGTAGCATGTGTCTTTTTTTTTTTTTTATCTTCTAGTGATAAGGAAGCCACCAGTTATACTTTCAGTGGCATTAAAGTTGGATTTGAACAACCTATGTAATTCTATAATAAGAAATAAAATCAATATTTAATATTTTCTTTCTTATAGTTTATTGTTTAAGCTGATACATGAAATGATTTTGTGTTTGTTTTTGAAGGGCAGTCAAGAAGGTGGGGGCCCACCAGCGAGGACGGGGAAGTGAGTTTGATTGGGGTGCATTATATGAAATTCCCAAATAATCAATAAAAATATTATGTTGGAAAAAACATAAAATTATTCATATTTATGAGATGCTATGTGGTGTTTTGATTAACTTTTACCTTACATAACATGGAGGTCAGGGTAAACATAGCCAATGTGCATTCTTATCACTGTGCAATGGCACACTAGAATGTTTCACCCGAGCTATTGCTCAATTCCCATTGCACATTGCCTAAGATCTTTCCAGCTCTCTGCTCCTAGCAGTTAACATTTTCCTACCCTTCTTTAGTCATTCCGTGCCTTTACAGGTTGACTTTGATCAGGCAGAAGTTACCTTGCCTTAGCACAATCTCTCAAATATTTTTATTTTTATTTTTTCTTGTCAAATGTGTGGAAGACATTGCTGGTGCCACCAGAGTGAAAGTCTGTCAAATATATCCGTCTCTGCTGCCCCATTTCCACATCCTGTAGAGCAGAGAATTTAGACAAAGAAAACTTCTGGATGAAATGTGTTGAGCTTCTAAATGAATGGATATATGAATCTACCCTCAAACTTTTCAGACATAGATGTTAGAGAATTCTTTTATTTTTAAGAAAGTTGGGACAGATTTCTGTTAGTTGCAGCCATGAATTTTGAAGAAAAACAAAAATTAATCAATCCGATAACATGTGGGGAGGTCAAATAACAAATTGATCACTAATCAAAAATTATATTTGATAATAGAAACTGACCAAAACACATGATACATGAACCTAGTGCCGTCACTTAACTGCGATATTTGTTATAACAAAGAGCAGGAGTGGTAAATAATTTGGGGGAGTATTATTAGGGGCAGATCTTATCTCTTTTGAGTTCTACTAATGTGGTTCAATTTTACATTTTTAAGGAGAAACAGATGATAAGATGCCCCCCAGAGAACCAGAAAGCTGTTGGGGTTAATTGGCAGCTCAATAGTTGGTGCTCATTTTTTGAGCATAAGAGTCCAGGTCGCATCCCAGAAGAGCAGACAGCGTAGAGAACTTAACCCCTGTTCTTCCCTTCAGGAGCCTCCAGTGGCATTTGGGAATTCTTGACCTCATTACCCAGACCACAGTGTTTACCACTGAGCTTGGAGACCATTCAACTGGCCATCAAAGCACAAGACAGGAATCATTTATATTAATATCTCCACTGGTGGCAGGCCAACTGCCGTGTCCGTGCAAACATGTGTCCCAAGGACTGGCTTCATTAGAAGAGATGAGTGAAGCCCCAGGACGTTTGGGTGGAATTCCACTATTTTCCCCATTACCAGGGCTTCTGGCAGTCCTTTTGTTTATAGATTTTTTTTTCATTCATCGAGAGAAATGTGGGTCATTTGTCAAGATGGAGACTAGTGAACGTGAGTAATGGTAAAGCACAGCAATGCAAACAACCATTGTCTCGGAGGTGTCACAGACTATGAGAGATAGAAGTTAAAAGAGCAGAGCCACCATGCTTTATGGCTAAGCTGTAAGTTCTATGGGGTTCTGGCACAGCTGCAGTGAGAGCCCCAGTCTGCCAGCACTGTGCTTTCTTGGGCCTCCCAGGTTTTTGTGACTGCTAGATGAGGTCCCCTTTCCCACTTCAAATATCTTCTGTAGCAAGGGAGTAAAGGGAAAAATCCAAGTCATTTGAGGAGCCTGTCAGTTCTCTTTAATTCTATTATTCTTTAGTGGCCCAGAGAAGGCTCTGAAATAGGTGTGACTTCAGAGATGATTCAATCTGTGGCACACAGAAAAGCCACACACAAAAAAGTGAAGACTACACAGAGGTCGCTTCCCAAGGACCCTCTTAATTTCAGTGACCTTCAACAACCACATTTGTATCCACTCCTCATTCTCAGGGCTTCCGTGGTTCTGATCATGCCATCACCAATACATACCATGTGATCCTTTTGAAATGTAGGCAATTGTGCCATTTATCAATGCATACTGTTCTGAGACTCCCTTTCTCAGTATCTTTATTCTGATATAGACTGCGTCACACAGTCTGCTCCCGAGAAGGAACCACGGTCCTTGTCCTGCCATTCTCCTCATCCTTGCTTTCCTCCAGCCTGTCCGAATGGCCACATCACACTTGTGTAAACATAGCCAACACACTGCTCCCCCTCAGAGCTTTTCAGTTACTTTTCCCTCTGCGGGAAATATTTGTCCCAAAGACATTTACTTGACTCACTCCAGTTTCTTTTTCAAATATCTGATGAGCCCTATTTTCCAGTGATGCCTCCTCTGGCTATCTAAATCTTAATTTTCTTCATCCCCCGCCCCTCCCCACTTCATTTTGCCATGAGCTAATGCATTTTGATTAATTCCCTCTATTTGGAATTAATGTGAATATTCATCGGTATAGCTCATAGCATAGCATAGCATACTCAGGAGTGATATGTTTGATAGAAATCGAGGTAAACTATGCATGCTCTGAAACAAGAGCATGACGTGGGAGCCAGACAGATGTGAATTGGAAACCCAGTTTTGCCCAGCCCAAGAAAAGGTATGTGACTGTGTGACACCAGGCTGCTGGCTGGACAGGTTTCTCATGTGGAAAATGTGGGTAATAGACTACTGAACTAATCCACTTGCTATAGGAACCGCAGAAGCAATGCACATAACTTGCTTAGTACGTAACTGATTTCTGAAAGGATTCATTCTTTCTAAAATGTCCCTGCTTCACCCAGGAATATAAGTTCTATTTTATCATTGGCATTAAAGATTAAACCCAAAGCCTTGATTATGTAAAGAAAAATATGACCTTCAAAAACTTCAGAACCCCGGAGTTGAAGGCTTAAGTGCTGTGATTCAACACTGAGCTGTAATGCTTATGACACAGCCGACTTAGAAGTGCCTTTAGAGGTAATCAGATCATTTTATTAACTAGAGACTGATGATATTCCTCAAAGCTCTGCAGGTTTCTTTGGTTTAAACAATTTAAAAAAAAAAACATTTTTGATGGCTTTTACTGGAAAATGCCAGATCAAATATCATAGCTATCTGAGAACTGTCTGTGCCCCCGGGAGAAGGTTTCTAGGTAGCTAGACTCTTTAAATATTTGAGGAGTAAGTGAAAGAATAAATAAGTGCATGAATTAATTAATGAGCGCTGTCTCAGAGGCTGATGAGTGTCCCTGTGGTTTTGGTCTTTCAACAGCCACTTAGCAGGGAAGGAGAGGTGGGGTGACCGCCCTGTGGGCCTTGTGGGTGTGTCGGGTTTTCTTAGCTTGGCACTCGTGCTGGACTAGGTCACTGTTTTTCTCTTTCGCCTCCATAGAAATCCTGGGTCTGGCCACAAGAGCTGAAGGCTAGTGTCAATATTTTCCTGGCTAGGTTGCTTCCCTCTTACTGTCAAGAAGCCACTTGTTGCTTCTTACCACTCGGACAAGTATTTGTTTGTGGGTTCTTACTCAAGACAACCTGCCGTGGTCTATGAGATCATACTAACACCTCTGCAGAAGAAACCTAGAATTCATTTCCTTTCTAAAGCCGAGCGCTTCATCTCTATTCCTTTGTGTGGAGCGCCCTACTTCTTGACTTACAAGTATCCCTCTTAAAAGTGTAAACAAGTCCCTTGCTGATTCGTCCATTGAACTCTAGCCAGTGACAAGAGAGACAGCCAGCTGAGGGGTCATTCTTAAGCCTTAAAGAATGGTGTGCTTCTTATATCTGCACACTAGCCCAAGGGGCGTGTCCCACAAAAGCCTTCACTTACCAGTAAACTGGGACAGAGGGGAGGACATCCTATTGGGACTCTAGATGAAAGAGGCATGGGAGAATAGCAAAGTAGAAGGATCCAGAGGGTCCTAGAAACCTACAAGTAGAACATTATGATAGGCAGATTTGGGCCAAGGGGTCCCGCTCAAACTAAGGCACCAGCCAAGGACAAGACAGGCGGTAAACTTTAAACCCCTACCCAGATCTAGCCAATGGTCAGAACAGTCTCCACACTTGAGTGGAGAGAGGGATATGACTTTCTCACGTACTCTGGTGCCTCACATTTGACCATGTCCCCTGGAGGGGGAGACCTGGTGGCACTCAGAGGAAGGACAGCAGGTCACCAAGAAGAGACTTGATACCCTATGAGCAGATACAGGGGGAGGTAATCCCTCTGAGGAACAGTCATAGGGGAGGGGAATAAGGGGAAACTGGAAGGGAGGGAAGAATGGGAGGATACAAGGGATGAGAAAACCATTGAGATGTAACAAAAATAAATTAATAATAAAAAAAAGAATGGTGTGCTTCTCTGAGCACTTTTGAAAGTAATTAAAATTCAGTTAAAACAACACCTAAAGGACTCATGTACTATGCAGTTCCCCAGAAAGAAGTATTAACTTTCCAGCCTGCTATGAAGATATTTTTTCAACCCAGACTCAAGGAAAAAATCCACATTTAAAAAGCTCTCTGTTTTTCTCACTTCATGTTTCTAACTGCCACCCTTTGTATCTGTCTTAGTTCCTTTTCCTGTTGCAATGATAAAACACCCTGAAAAAGTTGACTAAAGGGAGAAAGGATTCTTTTGGCTCATGGTTCCAAATGACAGCCATAGCTGAGGGGAGGTCAAAGTGGCAGGAACCTGAAGCAACTAGTCACACTGCAACCCCAGGGAAGGAAAGAACAGTAACGCATGCATGTGAGTGCTCGTGGGTGCTTTCTCCATTTTTATACTGTCCAAGATCCCTGCCTAGGGAATGGTGCCACTCACTGTGGGTAAGTCTTCTCACTGCGACGTAATAAAGATGGTCCCTCACAGACTGGCCCACAGACTAATGATTAGACAGTCTTGCAACGAGACTCCCTACATTTGTAATTCTAGGTCATGTAAAGTTCACAAGTAATACTAACCACCACAATGTCATCTACCTGTTTCCTCATTTGTCAATTACTCTGGATAACATTATCCAGATGAGATGTTACAAGGAAGAAATACATACAAGATGATTAAAAATGTTAGCTGTTATTATTATTATTATTATTATTATTATTATTATTATTATTATTATTATTATTATTATTTCTATTATAATTGAACCAAAAAATAACAAATGTTCGCTATTTCAACATATCTCTTAGTGATGTGTTACATTTATATATTAATGATTTTTTATTTTTTTCTCTCATTGAGGAAGACAGCAGTTCATCATCATTTCTGCCCCACAACCTCCAATTTCCATTTCTGGTCACAGTTTACACTGAACTTTTTATTGGTGGAATTAGCAGCTTTTCAAAGTTTCAAACCGGTAAGTGTAAAAAGGAAGGTGATGCTATAAACAGAAGGACTCAAACAATGCAGCCAGACCTTACTAGGTTACCAGGGAAGTGTGAACTCACAGGAGAGGTAGCATCTCTGTTTGGAGTCTAATGGCTACCATGTAGATAGTACAGAATACAAGGCTTACTTGAGGAGACTGACCTGCTCAAGCTAAGGAACGGAGTGCAGCAGTGCCCACCCGTCATCCCAGAACTTGGAAGGCAGAGGTGGGAAGATTGGGAATTGGAGGGTTTTTTTTTTTCCTCCTTCAATTTAATTCTAAGACCCAGAACTTCCCTTCCACGCACCCAGCACCACACACCTACTCTCAGATTCAGCACCACACACCAGCTCTCCCATCCTGCTCCACACACTGACCCCCACATCCAGTGCCACACCCCAGATCTCACACCCGATGCCACACAGTGTCTCTCCCATTTGTCCCTGATCCTTGATCAAGAGAGCAGGGTCTCCTTTAAAAACAGCAAAGAGCAGGATCCAGTCAGCAGAGATTAAAACAAAAGCACGCAAGTCTTCCTTTGGGCTTCTGGTAAACCTGCTGTAGGTTGACATTGTCAACCACTGAAAGTGCAGTGACTCCACTTGACTCACAGGGCATCCTTGTTTAGCCACACCCACCACCAGTATTCTCAACTCCCATAGGCTAAGCTGTATCTATGAAAAGGATGAAATACAAGTTTTAAAGTATGATGTCTCCTGATTATAAATCACAGTCAGTAACTGTCAGCTGAGGATAATGTGGACCTCCTACCTACTTCACTGAGTCCTATAAAGAAAGAGACTCTGCTAAGGGGACAGCAGTGGGAGGGAAACAAAAGAACAGTAAGAACAGTGGCAGGTGAGCAGTTACACAGGAACAGAGCCACTGTGGAAGGGGATTAATCCTGCGTGCACCAAACAACAGAAGCCAAAAGTAGCCTACCACTACGGAAGGAGATACTCCTCTCTGAAGAGCTGGGAACTTACAATGGCCTAAATGTAGATTAGAAGTTTTCCCAAACACTGCTTCTCCATGAGACTTCTTCAGGGCATATTAAATAAGACAGACTCCTTTGAAAAATTCAAAGCATAGTATTTTAACTCAATGTAAGATTTTCATCACCTTTAATATAGAACTTAGAACACCCACTACTATGTTAAAATTTCCTTGAACATAAAAATAAACATCTGTGGAAACCCCAAATTCCTAATAAGTTTCTTAAAAAATGAGAAATGAATATTGTGAGGTACCCTAGAACTGCAGGTGATGGTGTGACATGGAGGCACAGCCCCAGTGCAGTGGTACAGTCACTAATAATATGCATGCTGGTGTCCCCTACTGGTATAATGTGACATGACTGACATGACAGAAGCTAATGTGCCAAAGTTCTTAATAGTTACTGAGGGCTGTTCCGTAACAAATACTATCAAGGCACAAAAGCTACAGTGGTGAGCATGACACTGCACTCCGCCACTAGAAGATAAGGCAAAATAGTAAGAATGACAAGAGCTCCATGGTCACTTGGTTCTGTTTCTGTGGGCCTTACTAGACCCTACGTTACTATGGGAGCGCAAGGCAGTGGAGTTAATTTTACCATCATAGTCCGGAAACAAGGAGACTAGAAGAGATCAGGGTCCCGGCACCCCTATCAACAGCACAGCACCGGTGACAACACACACACACACACACACACACACACACACACACACACACACACCCTAAAGGTTCCACCACTCATAGCTGCAGCACGGGCTGGGACCTTTAGCATGCGGACCTTTGGGAGGCATGTAAAGCCCAGCCCTGGGAAATGTTCTTACTGGAATTCTCTGTTTTTTAAATGCTAGAAGGAGAAACAGAGTGGAGAGAAAATATTCAAGGTAGATGTGTAGTGTTGCCCTTGTGGCACTACAAGTTTCCTTGCAAGGGCACTGAACTGCTTTTCTTGTTGGAGCCAATTGAAAATTTGTGAAGCTGTCAGAATAACCAGAGAAAGTATGCATTATAGGAAAATTGGTAGGTATACAAGATGATAATAAATATAAATTTTCAACAGCAACAAGTACTAAAGCATCATATATTCATGAAGTGTGATAATGTGCCGCAATAAAGATAAAATACATATGTATTAGATCAACTTTCATGGAAATAGGCAAGAAATAGACAAGATACATTGCTAATGGAAAAGAGTAATAAAACAGTGCACACAGAATTTCACTTAGAAGATAGGTACATAAACATGGAAAAGAAACGAGATGACATCATTCAAAGTGTTACTATTACATCTCAGGGTATAATTCAATGTCAGGCAGCATGCCTAGCATACGTTCAATCTTCAGGAGCGCACACATAGAGACTAATAGAAAGTCTAGACAGAAAATCTACTGATAGTTTTTTTTAAAAATACATATTATTGACTTATTCATATTACATCTTAATTGTTATCCCATCCCTTGTATCCTCCCATTCCTTCCTCCCTCCCTCCCATTTTCCCCTTACTCCCCTCCCCTATGACTGTAACTGAGGGGAACCTCCTCCCTCTGTATAGTTTTTATTTCCTTACTTTTGCTTACACATATATAAAGAGCAATTGATTTTTATGAAGAGAAATGCAACTCTGAGAACATTTTATTTCTCCTCCCCCTCCCCCCCGTGTGTGTGTGTGTGTGTGTGTGTGTGTGTGTAACACATGTATCACAGCATGTGTGTGGATGTCACAGGAGAATGTGTAGGAGCTGATTCTACCCTACGGGTTCTCACAACTGAACTCAGGTCATACAGGCTTGGTGACAAGTTCCTTTACCTGCTGAGTCACCTCCCGGGCACAGAACACAGAGCTGTTGATGGACAACCCCATGCTATGTCCTTAACTATCTGTAATCTGGTCATTTTCAATTTGATTGCATGGAACCCTTAACTAGACCGTATCCCACAGTTATACTGAACTTATTCTCAGGTTATTGAAAATGCTGCCACCAGAGTAACAGTATAGGAACTGGAGACATAGGTCAGCCAGGGAAGTGCTGGTCACCGTGCACGAGGTCCTGATTTCGGTCACCAGAACCCATGTGAAAAGCTAAGCATGGAGACACCCTCTTGTGGGTGAGAAGAAAAACTTGGGGCCTGCTGGACAGCCAGCCTGGCTTACTCTGGGCATCACACCAATAAGAGACCTTGTCAGACATTAGCAGCTAATTTTTTTGCCTTCTTACACATGTACATCCATATACATATATTCCTATGCAAGTATACACACACACATGTACACCCATATACATATATTCCTATGCAAGTATACACACACACATGTACACCCATATACATATATTTCTATGCAAGTATACACACACACATGTACACCCATATACATATATTTCTATGCAAGTATACACACACACATGTACACCCATATACATATATTCCTATGCCAGTATACACACACAGAGACACATACACACACAAATATAAATAAACAAATTCGTGATTTAAAATTTTTTTAACAACCAGGAATTAGAGGCTAAATAAGTTTAACTTTAAAGGAAATAAAGTCCCATACCTAAAATCAGAAGAAAAATATTCAAAACGATATGGAAGACACCTGCCTTACAAGGAGATATGGAAATTGAGTTGGCCTTGAGTCCAATGTACACTAAAATTTGATTAAAAGAGGTGGACTTGATACTTTTTTAAGTATGGTTTCTGAATCAAGGAAGGTCATCGCCAAGACAAATCTTTGTTTTTTAAAAATATTGACACACTGGAGTGTGTGAGCTGGGTATAAGGAATCTGACTGCATGCCAGATGAGATAGATCCTCCCCTGGAGTGCAAAAGGCTGTGTTTTCAAACACTGGAAACCATATCATGTGAGCAGAGTACATCCCTTCAAGGTGAAGGATGGAATCCATGTCAGTGAGTGCTGCTCCTAGGAGCAGAAGTAGCAATGAACACTTCCTCAGCCTCCACGAATAAACAAGTTCACAGCCTAAACTTGGTGATAGCTGTTAGTGATGACGGCAGAGATTTGTGACGCCAGCAGTTTTCATATGAAAGAAGCCCACATATGAATGGAAAATGGCAGCTTCTATTGCTCTGCCTGACGTTACAGTCTGTGACGTCAGTGGTAAAGTTAGCCATCAACGGAATGCAGAGAATGGTGGGGGTGGGGGTGGAGTGAGGGCAGCCTGATGGTCTGAGCCATAGTGAATTAGAAAAAGATTAAAATGGACAAAGAAAGAAAGAAAAAGAAAAGAATGTTTCCCTCCATTAAAAATTTCTTTTCACTTTGCCGTGAATGAATTAAAATTTTTTTTTCTTTTGATTTTTTCAATTATGATCCAGTCCTTCTAAACAAGTGAACATAGCTTGACTTAGTGAATCAGGACACTTGAGGTTTTAAAGAGAGAACTTTAGAACCGTAGAAACTACAAAGTCATCTAATAAACATCACAAGACACGGCACAAAGTGAGAACAGAACGGAGTCAAAGTGGAGTTTAGAGACACTGATGCAATAGGGACTGCCTGGGAGTCATAAAGGAAGCTGGGGACAAGTCCTACCAACATGACATCAGCAAGTCCACACTTCTGTCTTGCCACAAAGTCCAC
>OU015756.1:25969320-25984320 GCA_907169655.1 Acomys percivali | reverse complement strand
ACGGAACTAAGACAAAAGAAATGCAAAAAATTGTGTATATGAAGTTATCAAGCAGATGTGGAAGAAATATTTTTTATACCGTTATTTCCTTGCCCACGAATTTAACAGGAATACTTTACAACACTGTGGGTATATCTTTCAAGTTTGAGACTCCACTCACGTAAAAATATCTCTGGGAAGAAATAGTGTTTTAGGATATGGTGTCAGTCAGACCTCACTTATATATTAACATCAATCTACATAATTCTCTCTCCCTTCTCTCTCCCCCTTTCTCTCCGAGTTGATTGCTATATTAAAATATCATATGATATATTAGGAGTCTGAAATCTTCAATAGCCATTTTACTGACTCATCGGGCATATGTTACAAATTCATTTCCTGCCAGTCACTATACTGCTTATACCATGCACCTTAGAAATAAAGCCTGTACGGATTAATAACTTGTGCGAGGAGAAGAAGAGTGGGGGTATTGTGGCCTTTGTCATTCAGTTCTGCTCCTTTGCCATCAGTTTGTGTCAGGGGCTGTAAAGGCCACCAGTGTTTGGCCTTGAATGCTACTTGCTTCCCTGGGGGGGGGTGTCTTTATTGTGGCATCGCAGTCTCAAGCAACTGTTCTCCCCTCTTTATAAACAAGTTTCAAAATACAGAAAGAGCTACATTATGTCTCTTTAGAAGGAGACCAGGTAAAGGAGTGATGAGGCTATAGATGTCTGTGACTTACGCAAGAGTGCTGGAAACTCCTTAAAGCTCTAGAAGTTAGTGTACTGAGCGACACTAGCTGAGAGGCTTTCCTGGAAAGCTGGGAGCACAAGCTCACAAAATCTACAGTGTGACCTCAGATTCTCCGCAGGGTTTCACCATGCATCCTGGAGATCACTGATAGGCACTGGAGACAGATGAGTCACAGACGTTGGGAGTTAGGGCTGGGAGTCACCCCCACCTCAACTCTTTCTTTCCCACATTAGACTGTCACATCACCTTGTAGGCTGTGCTTCTTCATCCTGCCTTCAGCACATCAGCTTGTGCGTTAGAAGTGTCTTCTCCCGTCCTCAGGGAACATTTAATCAGATTTCCTTCAGTTTAGCAGTCAGAGCCCTTTGTCCAGAATCTTAGGGCAGCTTTTAGTTGTGTCCTTTTATATTGCTAAATGTTCAAAACTAATTATTCTGTACACAGGAACTGCATTTCACTAGCTGACCTTCTACACAGTGACTCTTCTTTTGAGAATTTTCGTGACTCACTTAGGCTAGGAAGCATTGCTTTCGATGGATGTCCATGGGTGAGCAACACTTGGAGTAGTAAACCTGCCTCATACCCATAACCTCAGCATTAATGAAGGATGGTCCAGGATGGTAACAAGTTCAAGATCAGCTTCAGTACCTAGGAAGATCCAATCTCACACACCAGAAGGTGAAAATAGAATATGGAGTACTAAAATGGTACTAAACCTGTCAGACATTTATTATTTAAAAAGATTGTACACATGTTCCTTTTATATAAAGTGAATAATCATGATTCCACTATTTGATCCTAAGTTCAGATCTTTATATTTTAGGCTTTGTTAAGCACAGACCTTTATATATTTTATGTCATTTATTATATTAACATTGTAACTTAGGTGCTAACTGAGTGAGCCAAAAGAAAAGTGTTTGGAAAATTAAAACGAGTATAATTAGTAACAGATTATATGATTATCTAAGAAGACATATGAAAGAATTTATAAGCATCACTTAAGAATTGCTGAGATAGAATGATGTTGGAAGCAATATCTGTTATAATATTAATATGGAAATTAGAGAGATTGCATAGTGGTTAAGAGTGCTTGGTGACCTTCCAGATGACCTGAGTGGTTCCCTGCATCCACACTAGGCAGCTCACAACAGCCAGAGTTAGAGCTCAAAGGGAGCTGTTCCTTCCTCTGATCGCTGTAGGAACCCTCACACATTGAGCACACACAGAGAGACAGACAGACTCACAACCATAAATACAATTTAAAAATAATTAGAGGCGTATTAATTATTAGAAACAATTTTTAAAACTCCATTGAGATATAAGGAAAGCTTGGGACTGGAGAGATGGCTCAGCAGTTGAGACCATTAGCTCTGCTCTTTCAGAGAAAGTGGGTTCAGTTTTCATCAGACACATGGCAGCTCACAACCATCTGTGATTCAGCTTTCAGAGTATCCAGTGCTCTTCTCCAGCCCCTGAGTGCACAAGGTACACTTATGGTACACACACATTTGTGCAAGAAAAGCACTCATGCACATAAAACAAAGTTTGGAGTTTTTAATTAGAAAAAAGTAAAAAGGTTAATAGCATGGAGATAACTTCAAAATGTTGTTGAAGTGAACAAAAGAAGACTTGGAGGTAAAGAGACATACCTCTTGTGCAGATGGAACACCTCAATATAGTAAAGACACTACAAACACAGTGAATTACAATCAAATTGCCAACAAGAGCACTTGTAGAATTAAAGATACATAGAAGTAAACCACGCAGCCAAAAGTAGCTAACTGTCTTATAAAAACGTGTTGGAAGGACTTACGGTATTGGACCTTTACAGAGCTACAATAACTAAGACAGCAAGTATTGGTTCAGAGAAGATCCAGGACATCAGAGTGTGACGTCTTTGCGTCCATGGACAAACTGGTACACATTCAAAGCAGCTTTCAGATCAAGTGGAGGTGGGGCTACTCCACAGCAGGACCTGAGGCAGTTGGTCTTCCGCAGAAAAACAACACTGACCTCCTAGTCACGCCAACTTCAAAGGTGGTTTTTATGGGACTTAAAACATGCCAAATATGTTTTGAATGCCTTTATCACCTCAGATTAGGAGAATATTTCTTATACAAAGAAAATTTAGAGTTAGTTAATTTTATTACATAAAATTTCACTTAAAACTTGTTTCTTAAAATACACTCCTTAAAAGGTGAAAAGAAGGGCTACAAATAATAAAAATATTTTAAATATGCAACCAACAAGATATTTTTAGTCAGAATAGATTTTTTGAAAGACCATACATAAAATAATAAGATAAACAGTGAATAGAAAAACAAGCAAGAAATATTAGCCTGCATCTGAAGAACAGAAACAGTTATGTAGCAGATACACAGAAAAAGACAGCTAACTTCTGATGAGCTCAATTATATTTTTTCTGAACATATATTGCCCCAAATCAAGAAATATGATATTATAGCATTCATCAAAATAAAAAGTCATAGGAATGATAGAGTGTTACTTGTGAAAGCATAAAACCCTCTGGGAAATGTTGAGGCTTGACATGCCACGCGCTTTACTATCTACAGACCATCTAGAGATCACCAGGGAAAAGCAGAGAAACAACACATTCATTATCACAAGTGGCCCAGAGGACTTGTTTCGAAAGCCTTCTTATATTAATAATATTTTGCAAGACAGACGCATGATCAAACTACTCTCTTAACATGTGTCTATACACACACACAAGCTAGCTCTCATTCTTCATCAGAGAGGCTTCTTTGTGTTGTGGATGGTAACTAGCACAGAAACTCACAGATGGTCAGAGTGCAGAGAATGAAGTGAAGGGCTCAGTCATAAACAGGGCACCTACATCATATTTCTATTCCCCAAGGATCAGGTAGCATTGCAGAAAGGGGGAAAGCATTATAAGAGCCAGAGTCTGGAAAGTACCAGGGTGAGAGGATATGGCAGGACCACTGCATGAATAAGAGCATAGCAGCTGTGGTTGCCTGCATAAGGCCTGTAAAGATCAAGTCAATCAGCATCCCAGTGTGGAAGACAAGAGTCGATGAGCACCCACCCCTCCCTCTCCATAACTAAGTAGCTACTGACAGTTAATGGCTACTAAGAAACGGAGAGTCCATTTTAAGAGTATGTTCCCAAACAGACCCACCATGTTCCAGTGAATGATGTTTACATCCATACATAACTGGATGCAGTGGTTTTATTTTTTAAGTGGGAGAGGCAGTCAGGGTTGGGCCGGTAGATCTGGGAAGGCTTAGGGAAAGCAGTGGCATGTGTATGTGATCAAAATGGATTGCATGTATATGAAATTATTAAAGAAATAATAAAAATGTTATAATCTTCAAAAGAAAAAAAACATGCATGGGATGACACAAGTCTGTATTCCCAGAATTTAGGAGTTGGAAGCCAAATGATAAGACATCTAAGTGATCAAGATCACCCATATCTATATAGTTCCATGCTAGACTGGAGCCATGAGATAGTTTTTCATAAAATCAAAAGAGGGTGACAGAGGAAAAGAAACTTTCAATATTTCACATGTTATTTAATATGGATCTGGGAGATGATTCAATCCTGTTAGAAGAATATTTATTTTATAAGGAATGTTATCATTGGAGATTTTTATCCAATTCATTTTTAAAATTTTTTGAGATTATAATTATATCATTTCGCCAATGCCTTTTCTATCTCCAAACCCTCCCATAAACTGCTACTCCCTTGCTTTCTTTCAAATTTCTACCTTCTGTTTTCATTAACTGTTGTTACATATATCTATATCCCACTCAGTCTATAAAATGTTATAAAGGTAACTTTATAACACTATTCAATGTATGTTTTCAGGACTGACCACATCCCTGAGCTTTAGGTACAGGAGGTTTTTTTGGTTGTTGTTTCTGTTTTGGCTTTTGGGTTTTGTTTGGGTTTTGTTTGTTTGTTTGTTTTATTTTATATTGTTTGTGTGTTTGTTTTTGTAGGTGTATTCATTGGAACTGAACTCCACACCACACCCCTTGATGAGGAGTGAGGACTACACTTGTTTTATAGATATAAGGATTAACATTTAGAATGTATTAGGGATTCTGGTGGCTTAGTGAAGTGGCGATTGTAGTGGCAGGCATGATTTCCCTCTTGTTGAGGGAATCTTGGATCCAATTAAAGAGCCACTGGTTACTGCCAAGAAATGAAGCCACGACTACACTGTCAGCGATACTGAGCGATACTGTTGCTTCTTGTTGTGGTTCATAGTGCACAGCTGTGCAGGACCGCTAGTTGCTTTCCCCTTGGGGAGCTTGCACGGTGTTTCTGGTACAGTGAAATCTGGTCCTCAAGGAGGAAGCCCTCAAGTCAGTTCTAACTCAGGAGCCTGTTGGGGAAAAGATTTTTAAATCATTGAGAAATTTATTTGGAATAATAACACTATTCAACAAGATGACCAGTTTTGAGACTATGATAGCAAAAAAAAAAAAAAAAAAAAAAAAAAAAAAAACAGTTTTCAATTGATCTTCAATAAATTGTGTGGAAATTCTGTAGCTATTTAGGAATTAGTTTGTGTGAATAGACACATTTGCTGCCGTTTTCAGAAGGGATGCTGCTGAGATGCCAAACGTTTCCCAAAGACAAGGAAATAAAAGTCAGCTCTACTGTCTAAATCCAGTCAACTTACTTTAAATCTCTTCTGGAAATGTAAAAAAAAAAAAAATAATGAGAATTCAAGATTTAAACGAAGAGCTAATCAGTTTACAAATCAATTAAAATAAAAATCTGAGCTCAGTATGGCAATAGATCAATAGAACAGAAATAGAAGATCCCGTGGGAGCTACTTCCTGAGTCTCTGGTTAGTGCGCTGCACGTGATGGGGCCTGGCTTACATTAGAGCTATCCAAGATAACACATACCACAGCTTCCTCCTCACAAAATCAGTGTGGGAGACTACCTTTAGAAAAAGAGTAACTTCAAGAAATATTGGTCAGAATATTAAAATATATTGCATAACTTAAGTAAATAGAATAAAGTGATTCATGGCAGAAATGTGTTGTGGAGAAGGGACTGACATATTTAGATAATCAATAAAGTACTTGTTGAATAAATGAACTTACTAAATACCCATGCTGAATCCATTTTACACCAAAGACTTATACAGTATGAGTCAAACACATTAATGTGCCCGAAAGTTCATTGATATGATCATTATAAAATCAGGGCATTCTCCACAGTTATGAGGAGAGCAGGGACTGACTCTGACATGAACTCTGGTGCCCCATATTTGACCACTTCCCCTTTGTGAGGAGGCCTGGTGGCACTCAAAGAATAAGCAGGCTACCAAGATGAGACTGGATAGCCTATGACCATATGGTGGGGGAGGAGGTCCCCCTTGGTCATAGACCTAGGGGTGGGGAATAGGGTAAAAATGGGAGGGAGGGAGGAATGGGGGAGGATAAAAGTGATAGGAAAACAATTGAGTTGTAATCTGAATAAATTAATTAAATAAAAATTTTTAAAAAGAAAAGAAATTATTAAACCACACACACACAAAAAAAATCAGATCTCTTTCCCTTCTACCGCCATCCTTAGGGTGGCCATCATAAAGAAAGGAGCCCAGGAATTCTAGCCTTTGACACGTCCTAAGTTCATGACACAGACTGTCTAGAAAACAGCCTAAGAAACACCAGTCAGGAGGAAGTGGGTTGTCCACAGGAAGTGAGCACGTGGCTGAGTGAGGAGGTCCATTTCCACTCTAAATAGATCCACTCGTGGGCCGGTGCATAGGGCGGTATCTGACATATGTGCCTCTTCTGAGTATTCTCTGTCCATTAGCGTGGAAGGTTGTTGTTCAACAAAATCAAATTGAAAGAGGAGGAACTAGACATTGAGTCCCTGTGCTTCTCGGGCTCCAAGTCTGTGTTTTATCACAAGAGAAGAAAAGTAACAGTACAGGAAGCCTTAGCCTTCAGCAACAGTGAGGCAGCCTGGCTGGGCAGCTCCTGCCCCTTCTCTCAGTTTCAGTGATAAAATTGGTTTGTCATGCCTACACTGGTTTCAAGAGAGTGATATATTCCCTCCTCTCCGCCAGGCTTTTTTTTTTTTTTTTTTTTTTTTTAATCTTTAAATACCTAGTTTCAAAGAAAGCAATAAACAGCTTTCCTCTACCATCTTTTCCTTGAACTTTCATCTTCCAGATTAGACATTGTAAAGATTAGGAAATGGTTACTTCATGCTTATTGCCCTAAGGCCGGTGACTCTCATCGTGCAGACTATAGACGCGGTCTGCCCGAGTGACGTGAGGTAAACCTTACTCAGTTCATTTATGTTTCTCTTCTTTCCGCATGAAAAGTTCATGACTCTAATTTTTGACCCGTTAATGAATCATAAAACCAACTCAGTAGATCTCGACCACCATTTTAAAAAAGTAGGTTAGAAGAAGAAACATGATACATTTCAAGGAGCCCAATGTTTGTCATGTGTGAATATCTATGAGGTTTGGGTGAAAATGTATCTTGTTTGGAGTCACTATTTGTAAATTTATGAAAAACTCATAGTGGCATGAGAAGCATCAGCCTATTTTTATTTATTCTCCTTTAGCTGAATTCACGTTCACTTACAAGGTTTTTTTTAAATATATAGCACCTTGATCATTCCCATTTAAAACAACTCATACTACCCTTCATTCCTTTAGGGACCTCCTCAGTCAGCTTCCAGGACCGCTCTATTCTAGGATTGCTCTCCCATTACTTTCTTCCTGTCATCCTTCCAAGCTGATGCAACTCGGGGTGTCTTATGTATTATCTGGCATGCTCAGAAGGAGGGTTTCTTGCCTCCCTCTGTTGTTCACGACTAGCTCTGAGGTCCCGTTATGGTGGCCTGAGGGTGTTTCCTGGAATCTGTGACCCTCGACACTCCAGACTTACTCTCTACACACTGTCGCTGGGTGACTGAGCCCAGTGATTCCCATTAGACACCTCACATCCTGCTTAGGACCATGCTCTTTCATCTGACAAGGTGTGATGTCCTTAATTCAGAGGCTTTTGGATTCTTACTTGTGGAATTTCTTTATAGTATGTATACTCTGTAACAAAAAATATGTTTTTCTAGGCCTGGGCTGTCAGGTTTTATGAGAAAATGAACTCTATAGAACTGCTTTGTCCTGTAGTCCCCTCTGGTCGCCTGGGACTATTCAGCTTTGGAGATGAGGCTAGTTTAACTAAAGAACTGGATTTTATATTCCATTTAATTTTAGTTAATTGATTCAAGCTAATACATGTGGTTATGGCCCACTGTGCTCAATCATACAGTGTCAGAAAAAAATGATGGGGCTAGAATCATGTAATGCACAAGAAATGGGGAAAGGACCCTTTAGGTATAATCTTGCCATATAAGCTTACACTTTTCTCACCATTTTTATAGAAGTGTTTTTGCACTGTACATATGATCAGGGTACAGGTAAGTTTTGACATACATATGGTGTCTTATAATGACTATAATAAGATGTATCCTTATGCTCAAATGTTTCTCCCCCCTCTTTTCTGATCCTCAACAAACACTGATCTGTTTTCTTGCACTTCTATTTTGTCCTGTTTGGTAGCAGCACATGCACATCATCAAACACGTACAGTCTTTTGTCTCTTGTGTCCTCCAAGCAACATAATGATTTATTTGTTTATGTGCCCGCTTATGCATGGCTCTGCTTCTTATTGCTGTCATATTTTATTACATAGCTATCATATGAGTCACTTATCATAATTAATCATTTATTATTATAAGTTTATTTAGCTTATTTTAAAGTCATGTTTTTAAATTTTTTTTTCTTTGAGAATTTCATAACTATATTTTGGTCATATTCCTTCCCTTCCCCTGACTTCCCTCAGCTTTTTGCCACCTCTTTACCCACCTAGCTTCATGTTCTCTTTCATTCTTAAAAGAAAAAACAAACAAGCAAACAAACAAAACAAAACAAGACCATAAAGTACAGTTTGTGTTGGTGACTACTCCTGAATATGGGGCCTGCCTTCCACATTTATTGTTTTATTTGTTACCTTATTATTCAATTCTGAGTTTAGAAAGTCTTTTTTTCTAACTTAAAAATACAATCCAAGGTCATTTCATGTTTTATTCCAAAGCTCAGATGCATATACACCTCATCTGGCAAAGCAGGTGTAAGCCCATTATGGATTAAGTATTGAATGATTGCCACGCATAGTATATACTTGTCACTCCAGGTCCCCTTGGATACGGCAAGACATTCTAAGAGCTAAGAAATGATTATCAAGAATAACTTTAAACACTACAATGGTGCCCTAAACAGAAACTAACTAAAGCTCATTCATTCACTTTATATTTTTTAATTTCCTAATCTCTTCCATGGTTATCTTTCTTACTGCGTTGGTTTGTTTATCCTTATGGCTAAGGATTAATGACAGATGAATGCTCCATGGCATCTGCTTGCTTTATATGACCACATTCTGTGTGTGTCTGAAACTCAGCACAGAACTGGGGAAACAAATCACAAAGATGGGAATGTTTTTTCTATAACTTTTCTTTGGAGATGAATCTTCACAATTGCTTTCATTTTTTGAAAGTCTTCAGATAATAGAGTATGAAAAACTTAGCTGCTTCCTAATAACTCAGTGGAAGAATGACATCCCAAGCCCACCTGAACACCCAGGAAGAAGCTTACGGTGCCTTTCCTGGGTGACCTGGAGCCACGAGAGGGGGAAACACCCAAAGGAAGCTAATGTTAACTGCACAATTTAGTCCCCTTCGTACTTCCTCCAATGAGACTGGGCCATTCAGAACCTGATGATCTGACCAAGGATTTTCTGGCAGGAACACCCTGGAATGCTACACTACAGGAATCGACTGTGGCCTACCCTTATTACCTCGTGACTGCTATGAAAATCTGAAACACAGTAAAATTCTGGAGCAAGTGCCTGTGTTCTCTGAAGTCACCTTCCCAATGCGTGCAAGAAGAAGCCGGGCACCTCCCATTTGGTAAATGATTCTCCTGAGTGACGTAACAGGTAGAAAGGCTGGGTTCTCTAGCAGGTTGGCTCTGGACTTGCCAGCAAGCATTTGCAGGGACGTATAGTCACACTTTCTACTCTTCAACCTGAAGTCTGTTTGTATGTAAAAAAAAAAAAATATGATGATTGTCACATGCATTTGAGCTGACACTAAACCTCATGAGCTGGGCTGTCCTCTTGTGATCTAAGTCTAAGTCCTTCCATATTATCACAGGATTCTGAATTAGGTAAGACTACCAGAGCAAAAGAGCTCCTCAGTGAGGGGGGATCTGATTTTCCATCAATATTCGTCTGCCTTCTTTTAAGTACCTTCAGTTCTTACAGTGAACTCGACAAATCTCTGTCTTCATCCAGTGGTATTCTGGCAAGTCATATACATATACATTGAAGATGATTATACATTTTAGTGCTTTTCTTAATGCTCTGAAATGTAACATGGGTATCAACAATCTTCTCAAATCCTTTGCACAAACTTGATTTTCTCTGCATTCCATACTTTCCCAGAGCGAGTGAAATATTTAAAAGAGAGGTTTGTGAGTCTATGGATTTTTCCTCTGTGGAGAGGAATGTGAGCAGGGATTTCCTGATCTAAATGGAGATACTAGGTCCCAAGTCAAATTCATCTCCAAAGGAGGGTGAACTTACTGAATTCTGTTTGCTGTCTTCAGTGCAAGAGACACTATGGAGGCTGAACTTAGCTTAATCTCTTTCAGATCAGCATATCAATTTGTCCTCAATACTTCCATTCACCCACCCATACCAGGAGAGATTTTAATCACCAGCTTTGTAGAGCCAAACGTAAGATAGATCCCTGTCACACTTTGCCTCACACTTGATGCTATTTTGTCCATGCCTGGGTCGCTCTGTATTACCATAGCGCAGGCTGAAATTTAACCTGTTAAGCCTGAGAAGTGACTGGCTGTACAAATTCATTATTCACAAACAATAACACACCTGTTATTTGAAACCTGTATGTTACCTTTTTTTTTTTTTGGCCCAAGTTTGAGATCCCAGCTAACAGCTGCAGGTGATTCTCAAGGCAGTCTTTGCATAGTTTAAGTAAGAAATGTTAAGTGAAAATTGATTTAGGTCCATAGGACCTGAACTGCTAGCCAGTTGAACGGTTTGGGCCAATGAAATTGTATGGAGCTTTCTAAAACTACAGAGATTTTTCAGGAAACATGTTAAAAATACATGGGGGAACATGTTCTGCCTTTCTTGGGTAGCTGGTGGCAAGCTTGTTAGGAGATGGACCATATTTTCATGTAAGTCCAGCACTGGCAGTGGTGCTTGGCTTAGCCTTGGCACCAATTGCGGTGTAGATGTGGCAATCTTTACGTTCAGCAGGAAAAATAATTCACTCATTCACCAAGGACCTGTTGAGCTCCTTTAAATGTGTAGCGGGGTCTCTGGATAGTGTGACATGCAGGCCTGAGGGCTAACTGAGCCTTTAGTTTCAGAGAAACAAGATTTTAAAAATAACAAACACTTGTTGTAGAAGCAAGAGGAGACACTAGACCAACTAAATGACTAAGTGGCAAGGTGGCTACTGTTGACCAGGTGGCTAGGGTGACGTTTGAACAAATACTTGAATGACAAGAAAGACAGAGACTTGCAGTGATTCTAGACAAGAGCAATCACCAATACATTTAAAGGAATAAAATCAATTCTGTGTAGCTTTGTTTTTAAAAATACTAAATAACAGAGACGTGGGAGGGGCACATAGGCCCCTCCCCCTACCTGAGGAGCTATTGACAGTGTTGATGGCTGGAAGAAGATAGTTGGTTTTATTTAAGGTTGTGTCCCTGGTTGGTTGACCATGCTCCATTGAAAGGCCCAATGCCATGTATATGGGCAGCACTAATTGGACTCCCTGTGTTATATTAAGAGAACAAGAAATTGCAGGAGAGGGGTATGGAGAAGTTAGAGGGAAGGTGTGGGCAGGAAATATGATATAAATACATAGTGTGGCATTCCCAATGAATAAATAAAATTATTATTTACAACAATAAATAACTTTACAATGGAATAAAATTGCTGCACAGCAACAACCATATGCCACCATTTCTTAGCACTGATCAAAGCAAAATGGAAGGGAATATAAAACAGAAAATGCATCGTGGAAGTCATTTAGACTGTTGTCTAGATGGAGGAAGAAGCGACTCGGTCAGTTTTAATAAGAAAAGGACAGGAAATTTTCCAATGGAAAACTTACCACATGGAAACAATAACTTTCCCAATAAAGGTAAACTCCCTGTAACAAAACCAGCTACTATTCTGGTTCTACTCTATTCTATTGGCCTTCTACTCTGAAACGTCCTTTTCAAGTGCCCTCATCATAAAGCTCCTCCCAGCGCACGTCCATACGCCAGCGTGAGTTGACAAGCCCTGTGTTCGTTGATGAGCTCATGTAAGTGGAAGGTAATTCTCAAGCCTTTCCCTCTATCCCCTGGCTCGCACAGTGTTAGGTGGGCCAGCGGCCTTCGCTCTGAACACTGCTTCCATCCTCACTGTTGCTTTCCTTCTGGTCCAGCTCCTCTCTAATAAGTGGGAGCAGGCCACATCTCTCCCTTTCTTTTCTTACATTTTTTCCCTAACACCCATTGGAATATAGAGAACTGACCACTAAAGCTCAGCTGTTTAACATTCAGGAGATGGTCACCTGGCATTTCAAAGTATCCTCCAGCTATCAATACAGGAGTGGACACTCTCCTCTGTAACTTCGTGGAGAAGTCTCACATGGGAAGAGGAGAAACATAATAGAGGAAAATAAATCCACGTGTGAAAAAGGAGCCTGAACACAAGGATGTGTAACGATAGCCTGTGATGTATGTCTCACAATGAAATTGAATGCAGATGTATCCGACCTCACTATGAAAAAGAAAGCTAAGATTACATTGCTGGGCATGACACACTAACAAGAAGAAGATAAAGCTATGCTAGACTTACCTCCATATATTTCTAATACAGTTTCAATTCTTTTTCTCAAGTGAAATTGAAAAGCCTTATTGATGCTTTTACTCTAATGAGGTAAATATATTTCAGAATCTCATTTAGGATCTCTTTGTAGCAGTTTTTATTTGTTTGATTTTTACTATGTAGGTCCTTTGGATTACATCATGTAGCGTATGTCAGCCCAAATGTACAAGACATATATAATTCTTGATGGCAAGCACTTGGCTGTACCTGACCCACATTCTGGAACCTTCTCTAAAACCTGTAACCGAAGAACGGGGCACTGTTCCAAGAAAACTGAAACAGAAATGCCACTAAACCCAATGCTGGCATTGTGCTTTGCATTCTATGACATGTCTATAAAGTCCTGAAATGGTCATAGCCTATTTCCGTGATAAGTTATCCCCATACCAGACAGGTCAAGACAAGCTTAGTGTAGGTGTATGAATAAAAATAATTATCAAATGAGTTTCCTGTCGTGCCACAGGTAGTAAGAGTCCTTGTACCAACCAACCTCCGAACCACTACCCCTTCAACTGAAGTTACGACTTTTAAATCTCTAATTTCCGTCCTTGAGTGAGTCAGCATTCTGGCATCTAGACCTGCTTCTAGCTGACTCAGAAGTACTTCCGTAGCAGCTGCCATGCATTTTTGGGAAGGAATGGGTGGAGCCATTGGTATGGGTCAAAAGACAATGGGAGACAAGGGTAAGAGAGAGGTGGAGTCTATATCCCATATGTGTTTTTACAAGGTCTAGTCAAGGCTAAAAGTTACCCTTTTAGGGATGGAAAATGTAAGGGGGCAGAAGGAGGGTTAACTAAAACAAAGGGGATGTGAAAAATCCATATGGGATTTTATCACCTTGCAAGCCACTGGAAAAATGGTATTCATAGAAGCAATGCATGAAAAAAAAAAGACCACTTAATATCTTTATGCTAGAAACTTTTTTAAAATTTTTATTTTTTTAATTATTATTTATTTATTTATTTATTCTTGTTACATCACAATGGTTATCCCATCCTTTGTATCCTCCCATTCTTCCCTCCCTCCCAGTTTCCCCTTATTCCCCTCCCCTATGACTGTGACTGAGAGGGATTACCTCCCCCTGTATATGCTCATAGGGTATCAAGTCTCTTCTTGGTAACCTGCTGTCCTTCCTCTGAGTGCCACCAGGTCTCCCCCTGGAGGGGACATGGTCAAATGTGAGGCACCAGAGTACGTGAGAAAGTCATATCCCACTCTCCACTCTAGTGTGGGAAACTTTTGAAAACAGAAGGAATTAAATGAAAATGCCAGTACCAAGTACAGGATATCAATGCTGGTCAAGGAGGCCCTAGAAGGCTCCCTGATTTCTCCATATATTTCAATCCACGTGGGTGGTATCTTCAGTAATAATTCTGGTGGGTAACCAAGATAAATGACAAGAACCTGTATGGCTCTTACACTGTTTGATGCTACATCAGTCTTCCTAATCAAGAGTAATAACTGTCTCCCATTCCTGAGGACCTATGACTTTCCTAGGCCCACCTGTGCAGTAGTGGCACAACTGTTATGGAAATGACTATCTGTTCTCTGGATATATTTTGATATTCACTCCAGAGGAAGCAGTACATCTACTACTGTAAACTTGTTTAAATATCCATGACTGGGAAGGCGACAGGTCCTCATGGGTCAGGGTCACTTACTACTCTTTTTCAGGTAGACCAACACAGCATCAAACTGCCTTGAAATGTCTGTCTTTGTACCAATGGACAAATGGTCATCTCAGCCTTCATCAGAGAAGTCTCTTCATGGTAAACTCATGATGGCCTAAGATGGCAAGAATAAGAGATGATTTAAGGCCAAGGCCCAAGCGTGACATTTATTCTACCCCTTCTGAGGTTCAGGGAACATTGTGTTAGAAGAAGCTGAAAGAACATAAGAGGTGGAAGATGGGGAAAAGGACACAGTGCCACCTTCTAGGCAGGACACACGTCATTGTAATCATGAACTGACAGAGGATGAGTTCACTTTCACTAAGCCTGAAGAAGACAAATCCTGTCCATAGTCAGTAATGGAACGAGAAGGGGCACACGGTGACCTTCTTCTTCCTGTTGAACTACCGGCTACTCATAGATTCTGGGAGGGGGTCTGTATCTTATGCTGTGTCCAACAGGTGCTACTGCCAGACTCCAGTGGACAATTCCAAACTCATGATCTCAAAGAAAGCCCCAGATAACCTCCGTGAGTCACAAACAACACACACACACACACACACACACACACACACACACACACACACACA
>OU015756.1:25950675-25969310 GCA_907169655.1 Acomys percivali | reverse complement strand
CACACACACACACACACACACACACACACACACACACACACACACACCTCCATAAATGTGAGAAATGGATTTGTAGAGAAAAGTTGGTGGGGGGGGGGAAGAGGTGACAGGAGTGGGACAGAAATAAGAAAAGGGGGGAAAGTAAGAGTAATGAAATGCATTATATACACATGAAATTGTCTAAGAACGAAATTAATGGGGAAAAAAGGGCCATTCAATATCTTTATCCTAGAAACTTTTGAAAACAGAAGGGATGAAATAAATTTGAATAATTATTCATTTATAATAAAAGGTTCCCTCTTGCTCCTGAGGCTCAGAGAACATTGTGTTAGAAGGAGCAGAAAGAACAGGAGAGCCGGAAGGTAGAGAAGAGGCGTACCATAATCACAGAGCTCATAAGGGAAACGCAGACAACCTACAAGTGCTCATTTAAACATCACGTAGGTCCACAGAAACTACAGAAATCCCTATCTCCTTGAGGCTCAGGGGGTGTCAAGGGCACTAGGCTTCTAAGAAACACTAGTTCAGGACAGGCCAAAGCTACAGTTTTAGAATTTAGCCAATAATTTTGCTCAGCATTTGAAAGACATTTTGATAGTCCCTTAAATATTATGAATCTGTTTATATATTGGTAAATCTCCTTGACTTTTACTTCCTTGATGTTATTATTTTTGAAGTATGAATAGCCAAGTTCAAATTGACTCCAGGCCTGACTGGATGCCAAGAGGGACGAGAGAGTAGGTACCCATGGTCTTCTTCCCTTGCTTCTGCCATACAGCATCTTGTGGAGAGTGGCCTTTCTAGCCACAATGAATGGGATTAACAGCAACAGACTTCAGGCTTCCCTTTCTTCTCCCCTCACGTGCCTGGCAGACTTGTGTTAGACGTTACGTGTGAAGTGCTCAGAACAGAGCCAGCTACATAGACACTCTTTAAAAAAAAAAAAAAGCAGGAGACTACAGGAACATATGGTGCTCTCAGAAGAGCAGTGGCCTTTTCTGGGATGTAGCAACAAAATGGTGGCCTCAGTGGCAGTTTCTAAAAGCCAAAGCCCTGCCCAGCAGGCTCACAGTTGCCTGTCCCTGATTACCTGAAACTATGTACAGGGCGAATAATTGTCATGTGAAATAGTAATTTATGTTACTATAACTGTGGCCAAATTAGAAAGCTTTACTTAAAAGTTCAAGTAAAATATTTCTTTCTATTTAAATAGAGATGCTATAGAGCAATCTTCTGAGCTGCTTAAATTCATTAAGATTTTAAAAAGGGGTGTAAGAATAGATTCCTGGGTTCCGGCCTTATCGTGGGAGCCAGGGGACTGGGCTGTTTCTTCATCCAGAAGTCCCAAGAGCTGCTGTGGTGGCCAGTGTCACAACAGAGCCATGATTTCTGTCTTGGGGAGTGGGCAGAGCAGTAGACTAATCCCGTTAATTTTGGGAAACTGCTCTTGTCTCTGGATCTCAGTACAAAGCTGCAGACTACGAGACACCTTGCTAGGGAAATGCATCTTTTACTCCAAGAGCAAGAAACTGGCTGAGACTCAACTTCTAACCAAACATGATAGCATTTTCACTCGTCCCAGGATAAGAAGAGAGTGTATGTGATGAGACTGAAGTCTTGGAAGCAAGGACAGTGGAAAACCTCAGACAAGGCAAGATTCCTCCTTTGCATGGCTCACTAAGAGGAGGAAGGACATTAGATTTCACATTGTGGTACTCTGAGGCTACAGTCCTTCATGGATCTTAGACACAATTGGTTGTCCCCTCAAGAATTCCCATGGAGCCACTTTTGGATGCAGACGTCAGATGACACACTCTTTCATATAGGTCTCACGTAAAGAGATCCACAGCAAGCACACTGGATTTCTGCCTGCCTCGCTCCATTCTAACTTTTAGAAATTCCAGCCCTAACCTAAACTTCTTGAGATGAATAGCTTCTCCAGGTGTGATGATGGCTCTGAGAAAAGCTGACTAACAGTCTGCACAGTTGCCACTCCCCACCGAAGGAACCACCATGTAGACAGAGTGAATGATGATCTCTCTGTTTCTTACATGACACAACTTCCCTCTAGACAAATATTAGTCAATCGGGAAAGTTTTCAAAAGAATCCTGCCTTCACTCAGGGCTACCAGTTTAACAGCAGTCATCCTTATCAAACAAAACAAAACAAAACAAACCAGTGGTCAGGGTCTACATATTAGTCCGGTCTCGCAAGATACCTATATAACTATTTACTAAGGGTTCTGCCAAGAACAGCAGCAAGGTATAAAGTTCATAACTATTGATGTATGTAGACACCAAATAAAAAGAAATGAAACCATCTCCTTGGAAATCTAAGTGCTGATAAGAATGTAAGCCACTTTCAAATAAAGTGAATTAAAAAACTAATTAAAAAGATAATGAGTGCCTAAGTGACTTAAAAATAAATTAATGTAAAGTCACACATAAAATAAGTTAGGTTAAGTAAAAGAATATATGTAATGTTACTATAATGATACAGAACCCATCAATAATGAGGAGATTGGGGAATGATAGGCAGACATAATTAAATTCTGTATGTATGTATGTATATATATAAATTTTAATTATAAATTTATAAATATAAATATATATTATTTAAAAGTCTTGAAGAAAATAAGATATTCTGGGCAGATGGAGTGAAAAATGCCTGTGATAAAAAATTTTATTTCTTAGATGATCATGGTTAATGGAAAAAAAGAAAGCAAATACAACATAAGGTCATAATTGCTGTAAATGATTGTTAACCAGTCAGTTCTCTCGAAATGAAAAGATTAATTACTGCTACAAAGTTCATGTTTATTCCATATAGACTTAACCTTGCATTCTTAGAGTTTACAGTCCAGAATGGATTTATCCAAGATAGCAGGCAGAAGCATAACCTCAGTGAGCAGTGCAAGGCATGCTCAGGGCAGAGGAAGCTTATTATAGGATGTTTACCATGTGGCCCCAGGTAGCTAGCTCACTAGAGAAGGGAATGCTTTATGCTTGGCTAGAACACCTTGCCAAAGAGCTACGTATTGAAACAAACAAACAAGATGTTTGGTGGCAGATGGGAAGACAACACAACTGGAATAAGAAAGCACTGGCTTTGGAATGGCCAGGAATGCCCATTAAAGCCACCATAAATTAAAGTCCAGAATCTTCCAAATGACCTATAAAGAAAAGCAGTTGGCAGTTAACCTTTGTTTGACCTTGACACTCGATATTGATATTCATTATTAGGAGTGCTCTGATACTAAATAAAATAATTGTGATTGAAGTTAAAGTTACAATCGAATTCTAATGCAACTAAATGAAACACACACACACACATGCCCAGCCCTAAGAGTAAGCCAGTGTGTTTAAACCTCCCGATCAGATATTGTGCGCAGAGAAAGTGAAGGGGGTCCTCTGCGCACCCTCTTTGTCGACTTAGCCCTTCTCTGCTGCTGCCCATCATTCCAGCATGCTTACTTGCATATGCAAATAAGTCCCCTTTGATTGCACAGAAATAGAAATGGAGAAGCCTCCAGAACACAGCAGCAGACTGGGCAGCAGTCAAGCACCATGGCCATTGGCATTGTCCCCATGGAGGCGCAGGGGAGGGACGGAGGGAAATACTGACATGGACAGGAGGTTTGATGGAGGGCAGTGTGGGAAACACAGGTAGGAGGCTATTCTTTTCCCATTGACTTCTAAGGGATAAATGAAGTTTGATAACTCATTTTTTGTTTTTTTAAAGCCTAGTGACTTTCTTTTTTATTTTATTTTATTAATTTATTCATATTACATCTCAATGGTTATCCCATCCCTTCTATCCTCCCATTCCTCCCTCCCTCCCATTTTCCCCTTACTCCCCTCCCCTATGACTGTGACTGAGAGGGATTACCTCCCCCTGTATATGCTCATAAGGTATCAAGTCTCTTCTTGGTAGCCTGCTATCCTTCCTCTGAGTGCCTAGTGACTTTCAATTGAGTAGAAAGAACCACATTCCAACAACAAAACCACGATGGTTCACACGGGTCACATGATACAATTGGCTTTAGCCGTGATACTGGAAATTCTGTAGCGATTCAGTAAACCCCTGGGTCCACTCCTAGAAAAGTATTCAGTCATCCCAGCTGAGGACTGTGCCTTCCATCACCAAAACCTCACCCATTGCCAGAGCGCCTGACCTAGAGTAAACGACAAACTTGGACTCCCCGAATGAAAGCCTGTACATGCCCTATTTCCATTAACATGAGATGAAGCAATATAGATAAGTGGTCCTGCTCTCCTGACAGATAGAACACTTCCGCCGACTCATGTGAGCCTGTGACTTCTTGGTGGACACTATATGCTGAGCCTCCTGTTCTCAGCACCATTGTTTATTGTGCTTTCATATTAGGAAAAGAGTATTAACAGTAATTAGCCTTGGACATGAGAGTGAGCCCACGCACAATTTAGCACTTGTTAACAGCCTATGATGAAGGCAGGGATCATCAAAAAGCAAGCCATTAGGCCGAGAGGGTAATTGTCAACAGAAATACTATCTCCCCATCTCCTGGGCATTAGTCACTGGAGGGACCTCAGTGCTAACATTCATCTTCAGAGGTCTTCCCAATGTGTCCGGTGTCAGATCTCCAACTCAACCTTTATTCCCTTCTGCTCCCCACATAGACACAACAACATTTTGACTAAAGAAATATAGGCTCCAAGGTAATTCTAACCCACACTGGGGCCTGCAA
Organism: Acomys percivali; assembly: GCA_907169655.1. Lineage (NCBI taxonomy): Eukaryota > Metazoa > Chordata > Mammalia > Rodentia > Muridae > Acomys > Acomys percivali. The sequence goes on along the minus strand of OU015756.1, from coordinate 25,964,583 downwards.
ATGCCCAGCAGCCAATTCTTTCCTTTCTTTCTTCCCCTTGAAGGAAGGCGAATCTCCATCCCTGAGCCACACTCTGATGACAACCCCCATAGCCTCCTTCCAAGAAAGCCACTGCTTTCCTTTCACATCCAGGTTTCCTTGGGCTCAAGCTGGTTCATCTCCCAGCAATGCCCCAGTACTTGCTATCCTTAAAGCATCCTGACCACAGCCCCCACCACCACCACTCTTACTTAGTTCATCCCCCTTCTTAAGCTTTCCAGGGGAGTAGCTAATGCTCTTTCATCCTTTTAGATCACACTCCAATCAGCAGCATTCTGCCCTTGAACTTGCCAACTCACCAATGCTGCAATGATTGACACTGCTGAGGACTTGCAAACTAGCAGGTTGCTGAACCAGTCTCTCTAGAGCTCTTCCTGGGTGCAACTCTCCATAATGACTGTGCCTGCTTTCTCCATGCATCTCCCCACTGGGCAGGGGTTGCAAATGTTCTCTCTTACTCTGCTCTGGGAAAATGGCTGTTTTTATGCACTTAAAAAATCTATTTATGTCTGAAAAAAATCCATGAGGAAATGTGACACTCAGAAAGTATAATAATAGAAAAAAACATTTAAACGAATAGTTTGAATAGAGGTACACCATATGGGTAGATAAAGCTGCTCCCCATATTAAATAACCTATGTGTCAGGGTCCCTATGAGTTGTTAGTCATGGAGGCCATGAGTCGCACAAACAGTACAATCAATTGCTTCTGCTGCTGGTTGCCCACCAGAATAGATGCTAAGACCCTAATGCTGAAGAGGCCAAATTCCTTCATCAAGGGATATAAAAAAAAATCAACTTGTACTTGTCCAAAAGCTTTCTCCCTTCTGGGTAGCTTTTATAGTCCCAAAAGGTGCTATGCAGGCTTACTGGGAGAGCACAAATGTCAAAAGTCTTTACTTCGCTGAGGACTCCGAGTGCAACACTACACACTGGCACAATAATGGGAAGTCTAGTATAAGGTTACAACATCCACTCACTAACTGCATGGATTCTCATATCACAAGAGGGAATTCACACGTGGCTCTATAAACCTAATTAAAAACCTGTGGCTGATGAGGTGATAGCCACTAGAGCGGAAACTACTGCCGACATTTTTGCTAGAAGGACATGATATATCTGTTGATTTGTCTTCTAAGTAAGTATGTTTGCTCATGGGTTAGTTCTAATAGCAGGTTTGGTCAATAATGATTGCAAAGATCTGTGAGTGGCCAACGTGCTGATGATAAGTGGTTACTGAATGCCCAGACATAATGAAACATCCGTACAACCCCCCAATGAGACTCAGAGCATATCGCAGAGGAATAAGCTGAAAGAGTGAAAGAGCGGTAGGGGATAAGACTTATGGAATGCTGACTTCTAGGCATGGCATGGCTTTTGCACTACTTTTTAAAAGAATATTATTTTAATAATACATATCTGGGTGTATGAGTGTACGTGTGTGCATGTGAGTGCAGGTAGTCACAGAGGTCAGAACATGGCTTTGGATACCCTGAAGCTGGAGTTCCAGGAGGTTGAGAGCTAGCCAACACGGGTGCAAGAGCAGGAGACACTCGTAATGGCTGAGTCATCTCTCTAGGCCTATAGCAGCTGTGATTGCCTGTGTAAGATCAGCCCAAGACTGGGCCTGTCAGCACACTGTCACGGAAGTGGTAAGGGGCTCATTGGGCCTCACTGCCCTGAGACTTATCCATGGTTAAGGGATAGGGATAGTAGGAAATTTTCTTCTCTGAAGAAGTCACTTGAAGGTGCCAATGCTCCTGTAAGTCAAGCACCACCCATGCTCCAATAAACAGTCCTAACAAAACATTCAAGAAAGACAAGAAGTGGAAAGCCAGGTGTTTGGGAAAAAGAGGGGGGATCAGGGGAAGGAGTGAGAGAAGAAGAGAGGGTAACTGAGACAAACTTGACTAAAATGCACACACACATGCATAAGTATATTATAGTGAAACCCATAATAATACATCATTAATTTATGCTAATATAAACATTACCAGGGATTGGAATATGGTTCAGGGGTGAGAACACTTGCTGTACATGCATGAGGGATGTTTGATCTTCAGAAACTGACCACATAAAAAGCCAGACATGACTAAATGCTCCTATAGTCACAGAGCTGGAGGAGATGAAGGCAGGAAAAATAAAGAGGCTTACTAGCTGCCAACCTACCTGAAAAATGATAATCTCTGGGTTCAGTGAGATATCTTCTCTCAAGGTTATAAAGAAGAGAGAAATAGAGGCTACCCAATACCTTCTCTGCCCTTCCCATGTGTGCACATGTGTGTGCTCTTGTGTTTGCACGTGCACAAACATACAAACTCCACATACGCACACAGAAAAAAAAAGTTTAAAAATCAGTTCATCCTTTTTCCAATGTCGTTCAATTATTCACACTTCTGTGTTCCTTTTAGGTGTATTATCTTTTGCAAAACCCACAAGATTCTTGAGTCAATGACTACTAGATATATGACAATACTTGGGAAGTGACGGCACATGAAGTTGTAATAGAGGTAGAAGGATGGGAAAGAAAGTTCTGATTGAGTGTACAAATACATCCATAGAGGCATAAGTAGCCATTGACTTGTGGCATGTATACATATAGTGCAAAAACTCAAAGCACTACTATATGACAAATGGTTCTATTTCAGACATTGGAGCATGTCAGGGCATGGGGTTGCCTTGGTGATTATCTTTAAACTAAATAAAAAGGGACAGAAATTAGATGCATTTCCTAAAATTTTGTCCAGCTACCTAGTGGAAAAATAAATCTCTAATCCACAACTTCAAGTCCAACGATTTATTATTCTGGTACACATTTTATTCCTTTGAAGGCTAAGATAGGAGTAACTAGTTAATAAATACAAAGAAAGGTGGCCAAGGCTCCTTACATGTTAGAATTGTTCTAGGAGTTCAGGGGACAAATGATCAAATGTCTGATGAGTGCTAGAAAGAAAGACCAGACCAGACATAATGAGCAAGTGGCCGAAGAGGAATGAATTCTTTCCTAGGCAGGTTGGTTCTCTCATTTGGTGTGTGGGTGTCCCCTAATGGCCCATGTGTTGAAGACTTGATTTCCAGCCCATGGATCTATTAAGTGAAAACAATTAGGGGTGGGACCTGGTAGGAATAAGGTAGGTCATTGGGGCTATGCCCTTGAAGAGAATATTAGAACCCAGTCCCCCTCCCCGCCCAACCCCCATCCCATCTCTTGATGCAATTCATCATCTGTTTTTCCTTCTGTGGCTCTTTCTTGTGAAAGGATCTTACTGTTCAGCTTATGCCAGTCTCTGACTCACTGTGTAATTTAAACTTGCAACCATCCTGCCTCCACCTCCCAAATGCTGGCTTACAGGCCCAGGGGACCATTGCTAACCTATTCAAAATTCTGAATTTAGCTTCAGTTTGCTCCCATTTCCCTCCTGTGACGTGGTTCTTAACATCTTTTGCTTAGTCCCAGAGAGGCAGCAGGAGCAAGAGAAAAGATGAGAGGGTGGAGAAGGTTCCCATTTGGCTGAAGACTCCAGACTCTAGGTCTGGCTAGAAGCTCTCTTACTTTCTTTTGGGAATCTGGTTCTTCAAAAGCCTCCAGTCCTTCAAGACTCCTGCAAGTAGGCTCAACACTTGTCACTTCCTCCTTGGCTCACAGGCATCGACAGCTCTTCCCTTCTTCTGGATGACTGACTGGCAGATAGGACTCAGTCATTTTCTACCCATAGTCAGCCTCTGCCACTCTCCCGGCACAAGTTGAACACCAACCCTCTGTATCACTTAGCTGAGGACTCCATCCCAAAGAGCGCTCGGTAGACCTGCCATACAATGGTAGAAGCTCAAGGAAGATGAGACCTCAGAGAAAGGCCATTAGCTCTTCCAAGAATTTTGTGACCAACATCACATCCAAAACTCACCTGCACCCCACCCCACCCTCATCTTTATCTGTGAATCGGCCAAAGCTTGGGGGATGGGTCCTGTGTACTACCATTTTGCCTGTAAATCTGCACCTCTAGCATGGGTCGACATCCTGGCATTCGATTGCATACCGTGTACCTATTTGTATGCGTGCTTTGAGTGGCTGAGTGTACCTGTAAGCTGGCAGAGGTGGAGCATCCCCACAGGAAGTGAGGGAGAGGTCTCTGCTTTTCAGAGTCTCTGGAGGCTGGGTAGAACTCTCTCTCTTTTGTTTGCCATTCATGACCATCTTTTCCTCCCTTGATTCAACCAGCAGCTATCAGTTTCTGTCAACTGATGTACAGGCACCCAAGCAAACACACACACACACACACACACACACACACACACACACACACACACACACACACACGAACCTTATCACCTCTGCATTCCAGAGAAAGCATCTGGATAAAATGACTGTTCATAAAACAACGTCATTTCTATATATTTCCACATTATTCAATTTATCTTTAGGCCCTCTCCTGTGGCACCTGCTGCCACTGTCCGTGTAATTAGCTGGGATCGTTGCGCCCTCTTGTGGTCATTTCTAAGTGCTAAGGAACAGGAGCCCATGTGGTTTTGAGTGGCTTAACAAACAGCCTTTAGCTACCCTGTGGTTCAAGTGATTTCAACCAACATTTTGCCTGAAACTAATGTGAACATGCCATCTCAATGGCAAGATAGTAGACGCATTTGAAAGTGCTGCTGACACATTAAGACACTAATAAGTAATTCTTCCTTTTCAAATACTAATTATTTTTACCTGTTTTTAATTAAACATTTACCTTCAGATAATTATAAGTTAATTTGCACCTGTAGAGAAGGACACGGAGACCCTGTGTGCTCTTTACCTGTAGCTGCAAATGGGGACATCTTGCAAAACTTCAGTATCACGGTAAGCCTAGGGCCAATGAGATTCCCGCAGTAATGATGCAGGAGGCTCATACCATTGAGACGTCCCCTAGCACCTGTCATCTTCTCCCTTTGCATGCACTCCCATATCCCCTTGCTTCTACTTATTAGTTCTCACCTGGCAATCATTAATCTTTTCTACATGTCTCTAATTTTGCCATTTCAAGAATGTTATCAAGTAGAACCGTGTGTTGTGTAGTCTTCTGAGGCTGGCTATTATTCCCCTAGCGTTGTTCTCAGGAGACTCATCCAAGCTGATGTGTGTACCAGCTCCTTCCTTTTCCTGGCTTGAGTGGTGTCCCAGAATGTGAGTGTGCCAACATTTGTTTCACCACGCTCTTAGTGAAGGATATCCGAGTCGTCTCAAAGCTGCTGTGAACATTGGTGTGGGAGGCTGTGGTGGGGACATGTGTTTCTGTGGGGACACGTCCATGAATGCAACTGCTGTTTGGTGCAGCAGGTGTATATTCTAAAGCAATGACTGTTGTTGTATTAAATCTCCCCTAGTAATGCCCTATGCTTCCTTCCTTCACCCTGGTGCTGTTAATGAAAAGGATGGAGATGGCACTTGCCACTCCTTCTGTTTTGGCACATTCTATTTCCAGAGAAGGCATGGAGAAGATCACACAAGGTGCCAACCCAGCAGAAATCAGGAGAGGTGTGATGTTGGGTGTTGGATGCTGATCCTGTAACTGCCGCATTTGCGAAGCAGGCTAAACCTACACAACTCCTGAAAGTAACTGCTCAGGTTGCTGTAATCTGCAGATGAGGACAAAGATTGGCCACATCATTGCTGACACAATGATAAACATTGGAAGAAAGGGTGTCGCCATGGTCCCAGCCTTGATGCTTCAAGTTGTAGACATTTTAGCCAATATAGCAGCCATTATAATGGGGCAACGGGGAAGTATTAAATAGAGGTGGGGGAATTCCAAAGAAACAAAAAGTGATGTGACTGTTGCAAAGTCCCTTGATTTAAAGGACAAATAGAAAATATTTCCACTAAACATGCTCAAGATGTAGCCAATAACACAAATGAGGAGAAGGTATCTTAACCCTGCCCAGTGTTAGCAGTGTCACAGAATGATGCAGCCACGGTGGGCAACAGAGCATCAGTTTCTCAAAGCCTTACAAATAGAATTGGCATAAAGAATAATCACAATCCTGTGTATATGAAAGCACGAGCAGGTATTTGTTTTCCTGTGTTCACAGGAAACTTCTAAGTCGTTCTCGGAATTTTACCAAAAAGCAGACACTACCTACTGCCCATCAACAGAAGAATAGAAAAACTGAACATGGGCTGACTATACAGTAGAACATTACTAAATCTTTAAAAGGGAATTCTGACATGTGCTATAACCTGGGCAGGCCTGGAGGACTCTGTGCTAGAGGAAGCAAGGCAGTTGCCCATGGACACTTAGGATTTCACCCATATGAAGTTCCAGAGCAGTCAGCTTCACAGAGAGCAGAGTAGTGGTGGCCAGGATCTTGGGTAGGGAGCATGGGAAATCACCATGTAATGGGCACCAAGTTCCAGTTTTACTAGATGGAAAGATGAGTAGCTGGATGGGGGAGATACGACCATCTAAATGCATTTAACATCATTGACCAGGTGTAAATATAGTTAAAATGACAGATTTTATGTCATATGCATTTTACCACAATGAAAAGAAGAAAAATCAAATATATTTTCATGAGATTTTCCTTTTTTTTTAACTTGCTCTATTTGTGTTTGTGTACTTCCCCTTGTTAACACTGCACAGATGGACACTGAATCACACATGTGTGAACTAAGAGTGATTTATCTTTACTTTTCTTCTTCAATATCCTTTTAGATAATTCAGTTTCTTTGCCCCCTATATAAATTCTACAACAATCCCGTCAATGGCTTTTTTAAAAAAAAACCTTTCTGAGCTGTGATAAGGATTGTATTAAACCTTGACATCCATTTTGAGAAAATTACCATATTCAATCATTATCAAAGATTATTTAAATCTATAACGATAACAGCTCACAGTGAAATGACTGTTAAGAAGTAGCAATGAAAATAATCTTATGCTTGGGAGTCAGCACAGCATGGGGGACTGCACTGAAGGATCACTGCATTAGGAAGAGTGAGAGCCCTTGCTCTAAGATGTTCTGAGTTCAAGTTTTGCATAAGCAGGAAAAATAGAAACATACACCAAATCCACTTTGCAGCACAGTGTAAACATCTTTGACTTCCTATCTAAGAAGGTTCTCCAGCAAAGTCCAGCCCTTTGTTGAGGATTCTCACAAATATCTCTTTTTCCGGCTCTATCTCCACTTGTGACCTTTTGTCTCCAGCTTCCTAGGTCAATTCTGCTCACATTCCTGCCTCACAAAAACCAAGAAAAGCTTTTGTCACCAGTTAACAGTTCATCTCCTGAAATTGATTTTATTTGGGAAAACTAGGGATCTTGATTTTGTTTTAAATTCCTACAGTCTATGTCAGGCCAGCATTGCTTTGGTCTGAGCATGGCTGTGAGGTCGGGCTGGTGAGTTGGGCTCCCTGTTTCATCACACGCTACTCAAAATTCACATCTCACCTCCAGCCGCCAGCCCTCCTTCTGGGAAATGGCAGAAACAGAAACATTAGCTCCGACTGCTGAAAGCCTTCATGTGAACAAGTGCCACATCTCCACCACAGCTCCTCCCCATCTCTCCAATATCCAGAAATTGATAATTACCTTTTAATCATTTTCCTAAAATACTTACACTTTCAAATATGCACTTGCAATGATAGTGGTTAATTTCACCTATTTAGAACTTTTAAATAAGGACTTTAATAGTTTTCAATCTATAGAGCATTTGCAGGCGGTGGGATCCTGTAACTCTCACACTCATTTTCCATCCGGTGAGTGTCACACTTTGATATCCTTATTACAAGGATGGTGCCCGTGTGTGTGGATTTCAATGAACCAAAATCCATACTTAATTCAGATTCACTATTTTTAATCCATCATCCTTTTCTACTTTAAGGTTTCATCAGAATACAATAATTACATTTTTAAAATGTGTAACTTTTTCTAATATTTGGGAACTTAATATAATATATGCATTATATGTATCATACTATATAAGCATATAATATACATATAATATGCATTATTATTTTACATTGTGCCTTCCATTAGTCTTCTCTTCACTGTGATGGATTCTCAGGGTCTTTCTTGGTGTTTTTTTGTTTGTTTGTTTATTTGTTTGTTTTTGCTTTTTGTTTTGCTTTTTTGGTTTTTTTTTTTTTTTAGATTCACAATTGTAAAGAATATTAGTCAGATGTCTTTCAGAACATTCCTTAACTAGTGTTTGTCTGGTATTTATCTCATGATGAAGAGAGACTAGAGAAATCGAAAGCCTGTCTTGTCAGGTGGCGGGTAGAAGACACACCGCCAGCATTGTGACCTCTCTTGATGCTGACCTCCATCACGGTTCCTGTCACATTAATAACTCCTTTCCCCTCCTCTCCATGGTGCTCAAGTAAGCCATCCAGGCAGCCCACTTAGGAAAAGTGGGGTTCTGCTCCACTTCCTCTGGGTAGAGACGTACATGCTCCTAGGGACTGCTTGGGACTCTTCTCTGTGGACTAGTTACCTTGTCCCTCTGTTTCCTTATTCATTCCGAGGTTTGTTTTCACCATCACACACCCATTGATATTTATTTTATACTTTTGAGTTACAACCAAATCGTGCTTTACTTATCTTGTCATTTACATTATTCTATATTTGACCGCTGAGGGTTGGACATCTCTGAGTTTCCTAAAAGTCTTCCTTTGTGATTACTTTGTTTTAGCATAAAATAACATCCTTATGGGGGTTTATCTCTGTCATTGTATACAAGGTGTTCATCTCCGTCATCATGGGGTGTTTCATTTGGGTGCTTTTTTTTTTTAGTTTCATGCTTCATGTCAGTATTGTTTATTTGCTTGTTTTTCTAGAATCTTATTTTCCCAAGAATCTCAGTTCTTTTTGATGGAGAATGCTGTTAGAAGCCGAGATCTGGGGGCTGAGTGTGCAGATTGGTGGTACCTTTGCTTCAAGGACCTGTAGGCTCCGCCACCGAGTAACATGTGTGTGAACACTCATGCACACATGTTTGTGAGCATTCCATCTGTATCTTGTTCATCTAAGCCAGAACTAAGACCGATCCTAGCCGGTCACCACGGGTGAGTCTGCATGTGAGTGACCCTCAACTCCGATAGAGAAACATTTGGATCCTTATCCATCCTTACGTTGGCTGCCTACTGTGTACCTATGATTGCCTACTACCTACGTTAGTTGGAGAGGACAGAGCACCAAAAACAAAGTAGACAGCATTTCTGATGCTGAGGAGATTATTCTAGTGGCCAGCTGCAGTAAATGAAAACCCACATCTCCTATTTGTGGTTCTCGACTGTTCTCTACTTCTTCAGTGATATAATTTAGTAATAATAATGTTTTTCTTATATTTATACACTATTGTTTTCGGCAAGAAAGTTTTAGAACACCTACTCAGACCTGTTACCAGAAATTGTGATCAGAAACTTTTTTAAAACTTAATTTGTTTTCAGTTTACGTTATGAAAGGACCCTGGATCTGAAAGCATCCCACGCATATTTAAATGTGTTTGCCAACTGTCATACTGTATTAACAGTTAACACTTATCGTTATCTCAATCTGTGTGTGCGTGGCCTTTTCATGACTGTTAAAGAATTCATGGTCCCAGAAGCAGAAGTGATATTATTAAAACAAAAATAAAAAGGGAAAGATCTTTATGCTGAGGGGGAAGGACCCTCTTTTATGCTGGAACAGCCTCTTGGTGATCACAAACAGTGACTGTTAGGCAACTTGGAGACTGTGTGCTAACAAAATGGCAGGGAGAAGAACGGGGGAACCTACCCAGCATGCCCTGTTGGTCTCCCTCAGCTCGGTTTCATGCTCCTAAGAGAGGAAAGAAAAGATTCTGGTGGAAGCAGAGATGTAAGGGAATAACTATCTGGAGGGAAAAAAAAAAAAACTATCCAGCTCATATCCCAGAATGAAACAAAACAAAACAAAATAAAAGCCAAACCGTTGCTTATTCTCCGAGCTGTCTTTAAAAAGCGTCTCTCAATGCTCCTCCTTTGTGCTTAATCCCTGTCAGCTGATTTCTTGCTCCATCCCTTGACCTAGGGCTAACTATTTAGCTTTTATTTACAGGAAGGTCTTGGGTTAAAGGTGTGTGCTAGGGTTGATCCACTCCACAGCTACAAACAAGTTTCTACAGTTCACAATCTCAGGGGTTCACAGTGGGGTCAAATATCCTGCAATACAGAACTGGACATGCACCCGCATATGTCTGTGTTACCTGTGCATGTGCACACAGGCGCACTCTCTCATATACACACAGAAACCTCCATTAGACACAGAGCAGACTCAGACCATTTAACCATATCTATTTTTGCCTTCTTATAAATAAAGCTTTAGGGGGGAAAATCATCCTTGCAACCCAGTATTATAATAAGAATGAATCTAGAAGATGTGCGACCTGCCCTATTGTCTGAGAAAAGCAGTGGACAACAATAGTTAACAGCCAGCATCAAGCATGAAGTTGGAAAAGCCCTGCATCCTTTTAAAACTCATGAAAGTGAAGTACTTAAAATTAAAGCCTTTAAGTTCTAGGTTTAGCACCCTACACAGCAACCCTTTAAGAAGTACAAAAGGATCCTGGCAACAGAGAGACCCACTCTGTTAGACACCAGTATTTGGTAACAGCCCCACAGCAGGGCCAGGGGCAGCCACTGGAGCAGCCAAGTCAAATGGATTCTCCCAAAGAAAGAGTTTAAACGGAGAGATGTGAAATGTCAGCCTTAATAAAAGCCAACCTGCCACGACTCTACTTCTGCTCACTCTGGGCTAAAAATACCAAGCAAACATCAACAAACGCGCACACCTCATCCGTCTCTGTCTGGGATGGAATGCCGGCAGACCTTCAGACCGTTCAAAGTGTTTAAAGTCCAGCAAGCCGGGAGAGGATGGAGACTTGGCAGTCAGCTTTGGAGAAAGATCTACAGAGCAAAGTTTTCACCAGCTTTTGTTTGTTTTTGCTTTTAATTGTCTAAAGTATCGATTTTAAAACAGCCATACTAATTATGCCTATCTGTGGGTTACAATGTAGGATCTCGATACCTGTCTACAATGGGTAGCTATCATATTGGAAAAACCAGAGCATCACCTCAGACAGATGTCATTTCCTTTTTCACCAATAACATTTTTAACAAGGCCCCTAATTTTAAACACTAATCTACTCATGCTTGAAGTGAAAAGAAGTGTGAAAGGGAACGCCACCAGTGTCTCCTCATCAATGACATGTGAGTATTTTTGTGTTCAAATAAGAAGGGCTTCACAGCCAGAGCTCACAGCTCCTTGGGTGGAGGAGTTCCTTTAGAGGCTTTCACACACACAGGAGGGAGTGGAGGCATCTCACCAGATGCAGAGGACCCCCCCCCCCCGCAGAGGCTGGGATGTCCCTTTCTGGAGAAACCACTTCACTCATCATCTCCCTTCCTGCTCATGCAGTGTCTGCCTCATGCAATGCACTCTTTTTTTTTTTTTCGTTTTTCGAGACAGGGTTTCTCTGTGTAGTCTTGCAATGCACTCTTTAAGCGGCTGTCTATACTACTTTTTCCTGCTCAAGAGAGGAAAATGTTGGGCTAGAGAGATGGCTCGGAGGCTAAGAGAGGAAAATGTTAGAAGCAAACAAGATACTCCTCCAGAAATGCTACAGAACAAAGATTCCACCAGCATCATAGTCGAATCGCAGGGAAGATTTTACAGATGGAGCGCTGACTTGTGGAGTACAGATGGAGTTTAGACTCGGAGTGCTGAGGTTCAGATGACTGCACCTAAAGAGCTGTGTGCTAAAGGCAGGAGTCTCTGGGTGCTTCTACAGGAAGCGCTTACAATTTCCTATGTGCTTGGTGTAATATAGGAATTCTCATGCTAATTCCAGGTATGCTACTATCCTATGCTTTTTTAGGAAGACAGATAGTTTGAGGAATTCAGTTATCATCCGAAGATAATTTAAAACCCACGTTGCTTTTGCTTGAAAACTATACTGTGTTATAGCTTTAAAAAATTATTAAATTCCCATTTTATAAGTCAAAAGTAGTCAGATACTGGCAATTTCACGACCCTTTGTGGCACAGCACAGGCTCAGCTCTCATATAAGAGCAATTAAGGCTTGGAATCAGCACATAGCTCGACACCAGCTTCCCAAGATCCTACTATTAACATCTCTAGAGCAGCAAAGAGCTGGCAAAGCTCAGAGAGCCACACAACCCATGGAGTAAGAGTGGACGTCAACTTCCTGAGTCATCCAGGACAAGGGTCACCAAGCTTTCCCATGACAAGCCTAATAAGCAACACTTTCCCCTGGGCAGGCCACCCCAACTCCGTTGTGCAACCCCACGCTCAGGACAGCGTGGCAAGAGCTAGAGACACAAGCAGACGGGCATGACTCTTTCCCACTAAACTTTCGTTCCAAAAGTCGGCCACCTCCTGAGCTGAAGGAATGATCTCCTAAGTCAAAACCAACATGGCTGAGGAAGGCTCAAACAAGAGTGACAGGAAATCCCAGTGGTTAGCTTCTTGCCTCTGGGATATGACCAGATGAGCTGTGAATTTCAATTCAGACACCTGCCAGCCGGGTGACTTTGGGTGGGAACTTCAACAGTTCACCTGTTCAATGGACTATTGTCCTACTTCATAGATTTGTGGGAAATAAGTAAAAAAAACAAAAACAAAAACAAAAACAAAAAACAAAAAACAAAAACAAATGTTTGTAATATCTTAGTGCAGGGCCTGGCTTCTGGAAAGTGCCCAGTAAATGTTGGGTATCAAGGAGATTTCTTCAGTGTCACTATATTCTTAGAACGCTGGCAGTATCCTCCCTTTTTCTAAAGCATAATAAAGAGAGAAGAATACAGTACCATGTACAGCCAGCAGGGGCATATTGGTTCCACTAGGAGTGAAAGGAAACGCTGACCTCTCCACCAAATGCTATGGACATACAGCTCTGGATATCTTGAATTCCTCCTTCCTCTGCTAAGCCAGGAAGCCTGGAGTAGTAAGGTACCTGGAGGAAAGAAGAGTGAAGCATGCCCTGTCGCCACAGTGGTCCCCACATCAAAGATGAGGACTAAATATTTTTAATTAGCTATGGGATTCTTACAGCTTTAACATGCTGGCTTAGTTGAAGTTTCTCTTGTTGTGATAAAACACAAAGATCAGAAGCAACTTGGGGGCCGGAGAGTGGCATATGCCTTTAATCCCAGCACTGAGTGGGCAGAGGTAGGTGGATCCCAGAGTTCCAGGCCAGCCTGGTCTACAGAATGAGTTCCAGGACAGCCAGGGCTACACAGAGAGACCCTGTCTCGAAAACACCCAAAAAAACAAAACAAAACAAAAGAAGTAACAGGCAGGAAAAGGCTTATTTCAGTTTACAACTTCCAGGTCACAGGTCACAGGAAATCAGAGGAGATACAAAAGGCAAAAACCCGGAGACCGAAACGGAAGCAGAGGCATGGAGGAACGCTGCCCCCTGTCTTGTTCCCTGTGGCTTGCCCACTCTGCTTTCTCATACAACCCAGGACCACCTGTGTAGGGTGGCACTACCCCCAGTGGATTAGATCGTCCTACATCAACTGCTAATCAAGAAAATGCCCCAGAGAATTGCCTATGGGCAAGCTGATGGAGACATTTTTCTTAATTTGGGTTCTTCTTCCTAATTTAACTGTAGCTTATGTCAAGTTGGCAAAACACTAGCACACACACACACACACACACACACACATATGCACGCTGAACACATGCACACGCACATGCACACAGGCCGCTTTTAAGAGTCCAACTGGAAAGATGTGTGAACTGTCCAAATACCAGATAGAGTGTCTTGGGAGATGAGAAACAGAATATTTAAGGAAAGCTATCTATCTATCTATCTATCTATCTATCTATCTATCTATCTATCTATC
>OU015756.1:25897035-25950665 GCA_907169655.1 Acomys percivali | reverse complement strand
ATCTATCTATCTATCTATCTATCTATCTATCTATCTATCTATCTATCATCTATCTATCTATCATCTATCTATCATCTATCTATCTATCCATCTATCTATCTATCTATCTATCTATCATCTATCTATCTGCCCTCTAGCTAGCTAGCTGTCAATTTGTGTGAGCCACCGACTTCACCTTAAGGTCCTGGTTACATTTGCCCTTCTTAAGGCTAAGACACTCGAATGAGCATGAAAGCAAAGGGCAAGATTTACAGAAGAGGTAAGATGACACTTTAACCAGACGTAGTAGCATCTGGGGACTATATAGTACCAAACAAAGGGCAGTGAACATGCCAAGCTTGCTCCTATAAGAGCTGAGGAGCTAGAGAGCAGGTCAGCAGAGATGTGTGACTGTATCAGGACTATACTATTCCCCTTGTCTTCAGGTAACAACAACCCTACCTAAGGATAGTAGATGTGCAGGCCTCAGAGATCTGCCACCAGTAGGCATCCCATATACAAAATTAACCAGAGAAAAAAGTTTAGGATTCTAAAGTTTGAAAGAACTGTGATGCTTGAGGAGGCCCAGGCTTGGCTGACAAAAACCTGTGTTTCCTCACAAAGCAGGATCCATCTTGAAACTGGTTACAGGGAGAAGGGGCTGAAATAATGTACAGTACCCAGGAGGGGAAGCTCCCCTGGATCTATGTGGGAGTTCCACCCCACTCAGAGGGGAGCCACACAACCCAGTGAGGCTTAACCAGAATGTATTCATGATTATCCTAAGACCGTGATTGGTTTTTAAGGGTAAGACCTAGCTAGGAATTCTCCTTCGTGTTGACCCTTTTATCTCCTCTCTAGAAAGGTATATTAATGCATGGAGCTGTGGCAACCATTTTGCAGTAGTAAAGATGAGATGCAAGGATGGAGGGACAGAAAGACAGGAAGAGCCACCATGACCTACCAGAGAAGAAGCAACAGAACTTTCACTGTTGTTACCAAATGAGATGATACCATCCTGCCTGGTGACACACCAGTGAGCAACACTTCCATGTAAATGATACATGGGTACATGTTCTACAGCCATTAACACACATGCTACAAGAAAGAATATTAACCAAATTGTACTGATAAATTAAAAATAAGAAAAAAAAAACTGTCCTGTGGGCAGAAAGATTTAGGAAACACTTAAGCCAGATAACTATATATGGAAATACAATAGATGGATTGTCTCAAGCTTATTTCTTTCTTCATCTTAATGACTAGTTTTACTACAATAAATGTTGGGAAATGTCACCATATAAAATAGTATAAATGGCTCAGTGTTTAAGGGCACTGGCTTCTCAAGTCCCAGTATCTATATGGGAGCTCATGTCTCATAGCTAACTAGTCCAGGGGAGCTGCCCCTTCTTCTGGCCCTTGAGGGCAGCAGTCCCACATGTGGCTCACAGACATACAGGCATGCAAAACAACCATACACATAAAATAAAACTTGATTAAGAAAAAATAATATAGAAAATAATGATTTTTAAGCAAAAGTAAACTGTTCTCTCTATTTACTTATGTTTAATAGATTATTGACTATAAATGTATTCATCTACCTATCTATCTATAACTGTTTATCTTGTTTTGCTAAGCTCTAAATGAATTACCACCTGTATACATTATTTTTGTAATCACAAAAACACAATCAATACCATTTTTCCTATTGCTATGCTGCTTGTCTGGGTGGAGTGAGTTGACATGATCTAAGCGCCTTCACACTGTATGAACTTACAAAATTGAATTCGTGCAAACTCCCTGTCTGGATCCCATGACCATTCCTAGTTTGCCTCACAGTGTAGTGGGTGATCTGTTTAATCCAGGTAGGGTTCAGTGCCTAGAACCACACCTTTGAGACAGGAAGGTTATGTTTTTTGAGACCAGAGTGGGCTACATTCAGAGTTCCAGGTCAGCCTGGACAACATAGTAAGACCTTGTGTAAGACAATGTTTATTGAAAACCATTTTGACCTTTCATGCAACTAGCCAGGGTGGTAGCCATGTGACAAAGGAAGACACAAAGTCTGGAGCCTCATATTGTTCCTGAGAAAAGTAAAAACTCTTACCCGAGACCAACCTGTGACATAAATAGAAGATTCTGAGATGCAAACTGCTCCATTAGGATAATCTGAAAGTCTTTATGTCAATGTCCCTTTGGCGCCGTCAAAGTGATATTAATGGATTAAGGAATAATCAGTGAATATTCAGATCATGGACATATCATTCCTTTGTGTGTAGCTCACTGAGTGTATGTGGCTGCAATGTGGCCAAAAAAAGTTCTCGCCATAAAAACAGCAGTGATTTCCTGTAATTTGTTTGAACAATGGTTGTTGTTTCCCTGGCTTGGCAGATGAAAAAGAAAATACATGACTTGATTATCAAAATCATTTGTCTATGCTGGACATGAAAAATGTCGGTGAAAGGCTTCTGAGTCTGTGAGCACATCATAATCCCTTCAGTTCCTTCCTCTTGCAGAGCAGAAGAGTCCCTCTTTCACAGTCACATAAAAAAGCTCCAACTGAAGCACAACCCTGGGCTTCCTGGGGCTGGCGTCTCCTAAGGTTGGTGTGGGAGCAAGGATGAAGCAACTGCCCTTTCCTTAGGACAGTCTCTATATAGCCTTGGGCTAGGGGCTACTCGGGGTCACATTCACCTCTACCTGCCCCTTTGTTGCTTGTCACTACAGCTGTTGTAAAAGAAATGATCAAACACCCTGTCCTGGCTGGCTGTGAGTCTGTAACCCTTACTACTCCAAAGGATTTCCCCAGGATCCCCACTTAATGAGGCCCTAAGAGATCAAGAAGCATCCTGATAGGACTTGTAATTCTCACTTCTCCAAAGGTAGTTTACCAAGCTCCCTAAGCAACCGGAAGCCTACAGGCTGCATCATATGATATGGTGATACAGCGGTCATTTATTGACTAAAGGACTGTAACTTTGTCCCTCCCCTGACATCCAGCAATGGGCCACAGCCTGACTGCGGGCATATGCTATGGGCTACTCACCAACTAAGTGTATGTTATGGGACATTTTCCCATCTCCCTGAAACCCATAAGAGAGAGCACCTCTACTCTGTCTTGTCAGCCTGAACCCTCATCAGAACTACTGCCAATATCTGCCCATGCTGCTAATAACTTAATAAATCTCTTACTCAAAACTGCAATCTGCCTTAGTGCCCTGCGTGAAGCCTGCAATCGGAGACCTTGCAATAACATTTCATGATAATATGCTTCTGGCAGGACACAGCAGTGCGCTCGATCGTCCCAGCTGAGACAGGAAAATCATCAGCTCAAACTAAGTCTGGGCTGCGGAGCCATATTATGTCTCAAATAAACGAAGAACATCACTGCTTCTGAAACAAGTTATTTCCTGTCCCCCAGTTCAAAAAATTGCATGCTCATTTACAGACTCTACAAGTGCAACTCTTCCAGATATAATTAAGAATGTGAGGAGAGAGGGAGGGAAGCCGTGGGACCACAAACAGACAGACAGTGCTACAATTCAGTTGCCACCATAACAGGCCCAGCAGGAATGAAGCTACTCTAAGGAGCTGGGTTCTACCTCTCCTTTTGGCTATGAAGCTATGGCAACAATGGTCCCCAAGAAATAAGAATTTCTCTAGGACTCTTATTCTGAATGAAGGAAAAAGCTGAAGTCTGGGCCATACATAGGAGGAACTTGACTGTGGCAAGAGATTTCATAGTTCTAGTGATCTATCAGACCACCATGCAGGAGATGATGGTTCAATGATGGGTCAGTGATGGGCAGGCCAACACCTTGATCAAGCATGCTCAGTTACATGCACACCTGCTGCCCTGTATTTAAACCTAAATCTTACGTCACGATCCCAAGACAGACTCAGGAGGCCACTGTATCTCCTTGTTCCTCTGCTCAGTGGGGCCGCAGGAATAATCTCCCCTTTGCTGTTCATGATCACGTGTATGCTTAATTGGCCTATTGAGATGAAGCGGTTAGGTCTACCTTATTAAAGTGACCAGTGCCTAGACTCTGGCCTTATAGGCTCTGGTAACACCATGACACAGGTAAGAAACAAGAAAACCAAATTACTCCTGCTCTGAACCTACCTCCAGGTGCTCACCCTAACAGGTAGCGTGGTCCACAAGCATGGGATAGTGGCTCTCTTGCTCTCTGCTTTGAACAGTTATATTAGCAAAGTTTCACCACCTGACTGATGCTTCAAGACTGTTTGTTTGTAAGGTATCCATGACTTAAAAATAGAAAATTCCTGAATTAGAAAGTTATCTGCATTTATGTGTTTGTCTCTCTGCAATGTGAGTAGTTTCTCAGGTCTATGTTTGCATCCTAGTCTAGCGTTTACTCAGAGGATTCACAAACGCTTTCCATATTTAGTAGGCCTGCCTCATACAGCAAAACGTGAACAGTTGCTTTCAAAGGGCATACTGTGCTTTGCATGGAAGAGTTCCTTGCATTCTTGGCCTTTTCTCACACAAAGGAAAAACTATTTTCAAGTTATGTATGGCATAGGTATTTGCTTAAGGCCAAGAATCATCTAAAAGAGACGGGGGAGATTCACAGGTCCAGGCCCACAAAGTCTCCTTAGGACAAGAGCCAGGATACTCATCCTTACCTTCCTGATCTAATATATATATATTCTTAAGAAGCAGGTATAGGATACAAATCAGGCATTCCTATTACCGAATTAACCGAATTAACAAAGTGTGTTAATTAACAAGCAGGTATAGGATACAAATCAGGCATTCCTATTACCGAATTAACCGAATTAACAAAGTGCTGTTTCCCCAGTGCCTCCCTTCTGTCTGATAGTTAGCTTTACCTGATAATTAGCTTTAATTATCTCCTTCACACATCTCAGAATCACCTAAGAAAGAAATCTTAATGAAAGATTGTCTGCCTTGGATTAGCTTATGAGCACGTCTTCAGGGTGATTGTCTTATTCATATTAACTGATGTGAAAAGACTCAGAACACTGTCGGGGGTGCCATTTACTGTGCAAAGGGGTCCTGCACTGTAGCATAAATTGAGCTGAACTTAATCAAGCCAACATGTGGAGCACGAGCCTACCATGTGGCACTCTGAAGGCTTGCGGTGGAGAATGTGAAGGAGTAGGCACGTTAGTAGATGCTAGTTTGTGGCACCAAGAAGGTAAAGTAATCCTGTTACCTAAGAAAGACGTGTTTGTTTAGTAATTTTTGCATGCAGAAAGGGAGAAGAAGCCAGCTTGCTTCTTGGGATAGGAAGGGTTGTATTGTCAAGGAACATCATCTATAGGAGTCAGTAGGTAGGGGGATGTTGTCAGGCCATTCAAGGCCCTCCTCACCTTAGTTGCCAATGAGAAGCTGGAAGTTGCTTTTGAAAATCATCTTGTTTAGACTTAGGATAACCCAGAGGACTGCTAAGGCACAGCTCTAGGAATGTCTGTGAGGCTTTCCCAAACAGGACTAACTGACAGAGGAAGCCCTGGCCTGAGTGTGATTGTACCTTCCCTCTGGAAGAGAGTCCTAATGGAATGAAAGGATAAGAGGAGAAGGCAGCCCAGTGCTGGTATTCCCTTCTGTCTACTTCCTGTCTGACGTGAGGTAAAAGGTTCCTGAAACCACATACTCCTCCCACCATGGTCCTACCCTCAGACTTGAGCCCAACTGACCATGACCTTCACCCTCCCAAACTATGAGCTGAAATAAATAATAAGTATTCCTTCCAGTTGTTCGGGGCACGTGTTTAGTCACAGAAATGAGAAGTAACTAATGCAGGCACTCACTGTTGATATTTAATTCCAGCCTCTGTATCCCAAGGAGAGGGAAGAAATAGAGGAGGTAAGCTGTTGAGGTAGCTTGTGCTTCACCCATAAGCACACTGAGTCATCTGTAAGAAAGTTACTCCTCCCTTTTCCGGTCTTAACATCCTTTGATCTTGTTAAGGAGGAGTCTGGGGTTAAGGTCAATGTGTCTGTCAACACTGGCAAATCGCCCTTTCTCACAGCTCTTTCTGTGGTCAGAGAACACCCTAGACCAGAAAAGTCACCTGTCTTTAAGGTCCAAACTGGGAGAGCAGCCAGAGGCACAGAGTCACCTCCATAGCCCCACATTTTAGTCCATGTGCAACCATAAGCCCAAATAAATGCCTCTGCAAGTTGCTTTTGGTCATGGTGTTTGAGCATAGCAACAAAAAGTAACTGACACACTGCCACCACACAAAAATATAAGGAATATAGGTTAGCTAAGACAACATGGCATGTTGTCAAAAGAGTTCCATTTGTTTTCTTTCCTTCTGGGATATTATGGAGGATAGGTGGGTAGATGGATGATGGATAGATGGATAGATGGATGGATGGATAGATGGATGGATGGATGGATAGATGGATGGATGGATAGATGGATGGATATGTCCTTTATAAATCTCTTTTATGTAAAATATTTGTATTCCCAAATTCTACTAACTGCCCCCTCCAAATTATAGCAACCGTGCTACCTTTGGTGTCATTTATGAAATGATCTTCAGTAGATAATGACATGAAACCCAGCCACAGTTCTAACAGCAACATTCTGCACCTACGTTCTGAAAGCCAGGATAGAATTTCGAGATGGAAAGATAAAAATAACAACAAATCAACTCACAGGTTTCATAATATCTGTAGGCAACACCTACTTGAAATGACAACTGTTAAATGCAAAAACCTTTAAATCTGGCAGGATTATCAGTGATATCAAAACCAGGCTCCTAAACCCACAGCTAGGGAAACTAAGGGCCAGAAAGGGGTGCAATGTTTTACTAAAATGACACCCAGCTAGCAAAGGCCAGATCTAAGATTCAAACCTCGTCCAGAGCTCTTTGAATAACCACAAAAATGCAACTTCCCAGCTTCAGACTCATCCAGAATTAATGTCACCTTTAACTCCATGAAACATTTAGCCAAGGACATCTTTCTTTTTTCTAGCCGTAGCATTTACTTAAAATATTCTAAGCAGAGATGACTTGTGTGCCCTGGCTGTGTGTCATCAGCAATGCTGCCTAAGGTTATTTAAGGAAGGTTTGTCCCCAAAACTTCCCTTGTCAGGAGGCCTTGCCTGGTTTGTGTTCCTCCAGATTTTAACTGCTTTTGTGTCCAATTGCTGCACCATGGTACAAGCAGGTTTATTGACTACCCAGATGAACCCCAGGAAAACCAAGAGCTAAATGTTAATTGTGAAGTTTCACATGTTTAGCTGAAACTTAGATCAAATAAAAATCTTCAAATGTAAAGCACTAACTGTAATGAGAGTTTAGGTTTCTTTAAAAACCCAATTATGTTATGTGAATATGTTTTTGTTTTAATTCCAGGTGTGGGATATGGGGCTGCTTCAGT
Source organism: Acomys percivali (assembly GCA_907169655.1). NCBI lineage: Eukaryota > Metazoa > Chordata > Mammalia > Rodentia > Muridae > Acomys > Acomys percivali. Next base: position 25,943,300 of record OU015756.1, on the reverse strand, counting down.
TTGTCCAGAGCTGTTAACTATGATTGTCTCGTGCACTAGCAAGGGATGCGATCTTTTCCAGTTGCAGATATCTTAACTCTGGGGAATCTTGAAAGGGTATAAATTCCAGAGGCCAGAAAGGGATGGGGACACTCTGAAGGAAGAGGTGGTGGAGGAGGAAGAGGAGGAGGAGGGGCAGGAGGAGGAGGAAGACAAGGATGAAGAGGAGGCAGCTGCTGCTTTCTTCCCCCTGCTCTGCTGCTCCTAGCTGTTGCTGCTGCTGCTGCTGCTGCTGCTGCTGCTGCTGCTGCTGTTGCAATTTGACAACAAGAAGAAGATGGAGATACCCTGACTAAGAAGATTGGACTTGCCCCCAAGGAACCTGATGACCATAATCATCAGGAAGTTGTCTAAAAAGAGACCAACGCCCCCTCTCCCCACTAACCTTCTCTCTCTCCCACCTGGTGCTGGGGTGTTGGAAGGTGTTGGGTAGGAGAAGCATAACTATGTATGACTACAACTAACATTTTACATCGTCTGCTTTTATAAAGAAAATTCATATTCTGGAAACATTAATGAGTTTGTGCTCCGCTTTCTCCCTGCACACTATGGAGCATTAAAGACCACAGCCACCAGGACGGGACAAGAACTAAGAAATCTTCAATCCTAGTCCTTGCTCCATTAATGGAGCAATAAAAACTGGGACTCCAGCCACTGTCTCCCCAAGTGTTTACCCCACCCTTCCCTGCAATAAACTCTTCTTATCTCCCACTCTGTGCTCTCCATGGAGATCGAGAAGACTGGAGAGCTGAAGGGAGGCCAGCATGAGATCCCAGCCGCTGCTGCGCAAGTCCACGCGAGACTTGCTGCTAAGAGCAGGAGAATCAGCTTTTTCCAGTGATTTGACCTGCAGTAGGTTATCAACCTAAATTGTCGCTCCTAAACACATAAACCTAACAGCAACACTAAATGCACTCAACATTTGTATTCATGTATGTTATACTTGTATATGTTATGAAAGTAATTAAAGAAGAGGCCCTGGATTTGAGAAGGAGTGGAGACATGGTAGGAATTAAACTTGACAGAGGATGAGGTGGAAACAATATATGAACAGAGTATTCATGTATGACATTTTCCAAAAAAAAGAAAATAAATGTAAAAGCAAAACAAAAAAACAAAAACAAAAACAAAATGGATTCAGGCAGAAGTTAAATATCTCATTAATTCTTCTCCAGGGACTTGTTACATTTTCTTTTTTAAATAAATGATGTATAGATGTCAGGATTTTTCTAAACAAAAACTCACTTTGTTTAGATCACCTCACAAAGATCACAAAGATCACCTCAGCCAGACAATCCAGATGAGCACCAGCATTGATGGCAAGATGGTACCCAGGATGCCATAGCTATGTTACTCTAATAAAGACATCACTGCTAAGAGAAACAGGGAGCGCTGGGATGCATGAACTTCTCTTACTACCATCACAATTGGATAGTATTCTACACTGTTCTGAAGAAGAAGTCTTAATTTACATATTTTATTATGGGCTTGTTTATTTATTTGGAGGAGGCTTCATGGAGACCAGAGAACAATCTGCAGGGTTCTAGCTCCTTCAATGATGGACTTCCCAGGAACTGAGTTCAGGTTGTTAGATGTGACCGCAAGAATCTCTATCCACTGAGCCATCGCAGTAGCTTTAATTTGCTTTTTAAAATGATCGAAATGGCCAAAATTATAACATGACGTTAATCGTAATAATACTTTTTGCATAAATTTGCCAAGATCTTTCAATATTAATAAAATAATTGAAAGGACCAAAATGGGCACAAGACACACCAAGACTGAGTTCTCAGCACAAAAGAAATTTATCCCCATGCCACCCCACCCTCGCGCCTAAGGGACAATGGGGCAGGGAATAAGAGACAGAGACAAGAGATAGAGGGCAAGGGATACGATATGGGAAAGGCACAGGGAGGCGAGAGGGGATATTGGCCCAGAAGGACAAGAGCTGCCTCTGGACAGAGAGGAGACGGAATCTCTGCATCCCTAGGCAAAGGGCAGTTTACAAAGGGAAAAGGAGATGAAGTTGATAAAGTTTGATTGGAAATGTTAATCAGATGAACCAAAGGGGGCTTTCGATTGCTGGACTCTAGTACCTTAGTAGTTAAACCTTGGTAGTCAACCTCAGGGGGAGGAAGTGGCCCAGTAAGGGACTAGACCTTGATGGCTAGCTTTAAGAATGTAATCTAAAGGTGTTTATCAAGGCAGAGAGAATGGTGAAGGGCAAGGCCCGCCAGAGCCATGTGGGTCATGCTCTGGCCTGCTAGAGCTCCTTCAACAGTATTTCCAAATCAAGAGACAAAAAGAAATCATATGAAAAGCAGTAAAGGTAATAGAGTTTTTAAGTCTTTATATTAGGTATCATATTGCAAGTACATTTAAAATAAACAAGATACAATATTTGCTTCCCTGGATATGTTTTTCAAGCATCGCGTTGTTTGAAAGTTTATTAGAAATAGTTTATGTGAAATTTTTATTTGATCAAATTTATTTGAGATTAGTTCCAATGATGCTTCATTTCTATGTTTTGAAATCATTCCTAATTATTTGGCCTTTTATTTGGGGCATCAAGGTGCAGCAATGCCTTAGACAGCACAATTTTAAGGAGATGTTACAGTTCTAATAGAATCTCATGTTGAGGCTCCTAAACGTTAGATGAATGAATGAAGCTGCCTGGTGTTGTTTCATTCATACTCTCTCTCGACAGTCTCATGAATGTGATAAAGACTGGTGAGGCACTTCTGCTTTTCCTTTACCACACTGTCTCACAAACCAATCTTCCCTGGAAGGCCTGGTGACTACAGAGGCACACTGCTGTCCTCTCTGTATTTCAGCAGTTACTTCTGAGATGACATGTTTGTCTGATCCAAAAGACAGAAACACCGAGGTCAAACATAGAGATCTGTGACTTATCTTAAATAATAATAATAATAATAATAATAATAATAATAGTAATAATAATAGTAGTAGTAGTAGTAGAAGTAAATATTAGTAATATTAATAATAATATTAATAATAATAAATGTTGCTCAATATTGTGCTGAAAGACAAAAATTAAACTCCTGGCAACCTCCCACCTTTCTGGGCAAACCTTCACAGTTTTGCATAACAAACTGACTGTGGTAGTTTGAATAAGAATGACCCCTATAGGCTGATATATTCAAGTGCTTAGTCACCAAGGAGTGGCACTATTTGAAAGGAATAAAAGGATTCGGAGGTGTGGCCTTGATGGAGGAAGTGTGTCACTAAAGATGGCTTTGGGGTTTCAAAAGCCTATGCCAAGCCAAGTTCATGACATAGCTACTTTTCCAGCACCTGCCTGTATGCAGGCATGCTCTCTGCCATGGTCCTCTGAAACTGTAAGTTAGCCTCAGCTGATTGTTTCTTTCATTAGAGTTGCCTTGTTTATGGTGTCTTTTCACAGCAGTAAAACAGTGACTAAGCCACTGCCTCAAAGCCTAGTTGTTTAAACCCAAAACTTTCTCCTGGTTCAGTATTCTCTGTATTGTCTAAGATTCGTAGGTCTTAATTCACAAGAAATTCCGTGCTACAAGAAACTAGCCTGTGGCTTGTCACGCAGTAGTCCGTGGCTTTTCATGCAGAAGACTCCATGGTAAAACAGAGTGAGCCCCAGAGCACAAGAATTCTTCAAGCCTGCCCTTAGATGTTTCCTAGTATCCCATTAGCCAAAGCAAATCACACAGTGTCTTGATACATATTTTGTTGCTGTGACAGAATGCCTGAGGCTGAGTAACTTATAAAGGAAAGAAATTTATTTAGCTCACAGTTTTGGAGATGGCAACCGAGTCTGTGATTCTGGACAGAAGCCTCATGGAATGTCATATCTATGGCAGAAAAGCATGCGCTCAAGCAAGCACACACAGACAGACAAGGACAAACAGCACCCTCACCTTACACTGATCTGCTCTTAAGGTAACTAACCTAGTTCCATGTGAGAGTATCTCTTCTTTTCCAGTCCTGAACTAGTCCAGTCCCGAAAGAGCAGTTCTGCCTTTTAGTCACCTGAACACATCTTAAAGACGCCATCACCTCTCAACACCTTTATGTTGGGAGTGGACTTTCAACATGAGTTTTGTGGGGGACAAGCCATATTCCTAAGCATATATCTGTTTTTAAAAGATTTTTTTTAAAAAAAATCTCTCCTTGATGGGAAAAACAGATCACTGTTATGTCATTTTCTTTCTGTTTAACCAGTCTACTCTAGATTCGATCATGTCTGCTTCTCCTGGTCCAAAATGCACTGACCTCCTATGGCTGCCTCAAGAGTCAACACAGTGTGGTGCTATTCTCAATAACGAGTATCTTGCAGTTTTTAACTTGTTTAAATGGAGAAGAGATACATTGGGCGCAGTGTCTTGATATCCCCTCTTGATAGGCAACCCTCCAAACCTAAAAAAAAAAAAAAAAAAAAAAAAAAAAAAAAAAAAAAAACACCTGTTCTTCACATGCCTAACAGGCAAAAATGACAGACTCTCATGCAAAGAGGAAAAGACACAAAACAAAACAGGAGCAGACAGCAATTGCTATGTCACAGCAAACGGGAAATCCAGCTGAGTGGTTTTCGTCAGGAGTCCCTCCACAGAGGACAAGGACTGGCTCCTGTTTAGAGTGCTGTTGTATTTGCAGGAGTAGTTTCCTTGTCTATTGCTCTTTGACACTGGGTTCCTCACCCTGTATTCATCCAGCTCTGGCTGAGACGCTGCTCAGGAGTCCACAAGAAGTGACAGCACGTGGAATGGAGCTCGCTTCTACACTGCTTCCCTCCTGGTTTTCAAGACTAAACTATCTTTATACACCTCACTCCAAACAACTACTTTTTTTTTTCACTACAACAATTTTTACACATCTCATGGATTTCCTTTGAATCTGATGTGAGGTCACCTCCTGTCTCTTTATAAGTCTTTTCTTGGAAAGCTTGTCTCTCTGTTTTAGGTGTGTCTGCGTGCAGGCTAGTACTGTGCCAACTTGACACAAGCCACAGTCATTTGGGAAGAAGGAATCTCAATAGAGAAAATGCCCCCATTGTATTGACCTGTGGGCAAGACTGTGGTCCATCTTCTCCATTGATGGGTGACGTGGGTAAGGCCAGCTCAATGTGGGTGGTGCCATTCCCCGGCAGGTGGTTCTGGGTGCTATAAGAAGAGCTGTGCATGAAAAGCAGAAGTTTAATATGATCAAGGATCAATTTTTAAAGTCATGGTACAGTGTTCTGCCTTTGAGAGCTGCTACCCTGAAAAGATAACTGGTCTCCAATTCTTAAAAACTCTTCCAAGAAATAAAGAACAATAGTTACATCATAACTCATTTTATTTACCTCCATCATGGTTTATTTTTAATGTTCTTGTTTTTTCATGTTTTATTTTTAAAAGGACATACTTTATGTAAAGATTGCCTATTTTGTTATGACATGTTCTAAGAAACTCTTTGATTTAAAAATGTATTTTTGAAAATGTTTACATTGATGATTAGCAGCATTATGGCATGACTTTTCACCATAAAATATATTTTTGAGAAATTACCTAAACTAATAAGGTTTTGATATCACTTCAAGTAATTGTACCACATGCTTATACTGAAGAACTATGAGATTTTGCAAAGGATCTGAATAATACATACTTACAGTGTAACTGGCAATAGAAGTTATCTAGCTCAGTCCTAGTCAAGTAAAGATTCAAGTCAGTTATGCAGTTACTTGAAGCAAATGCAATCTTTCATTCAGTGACATCACTGCGGAGTCTTGAAATACTGGACAGTTGCCTTAAGTCTTCACTTGACTCCCTGGGACAGCTTGTCTGTGATGTGTGTCTGTGTTAGTGTCTCATTTGCACTTCACACCTTGTTTTAAGAGACCTCTGGATATTGCTTTAGATTTTGTGTTGAAACAATATATTTTGTACTGTTGCAGTGGGAGCACTAAGAGCAGTTAGTGACTTGTTTATGGACTGTTTGCAAGTCTCCAACTTAGACATCTTGGAGAAAATGAAGTTTCCTGTGCTTTCTGATAGCACAGTGCACTGTTGCTTTACCTCCGTTTTCCTGATTTTATTTTCCTCATGATAAGAAACAGCATTCAAACAGTACCTATCCACAAATCCAGCTTTACAGAAGGTACTAGAAGGAAAACTCCGTCCCAAAGGGTCAAGCTACAACCAAAACTACTCAGGAAATAGGTAACTATACCATGGCAAAAACACAACTACACAAACACTCGATTGGAAACAACATCAAAATTAAGACTCCTAAAAGTCACTGGTCGTTAATATCTCTCAACATCAATGGTCTCAATTCTCCAATAAAAAAGACACAGACTAACTGAATGGGTGCATAAACAAGATCCAACATTCTTCTGCATTCAAGAAACACATCTCACCTATAACGATAGGCATTACCTCAGGGTAAAAGGTTGGAAAAAAATATTCCAAGCTAATAGTCACAAGAAGCAAGCAGGTGTAGCCATTTTAATATCAAACAAGATAGACTTTCAACCAAAATTAATCAAAAGGGATGCAGAAGGACACTTCATACTCATCAAAGGTAAAGTCAACCAAGATGACATCACTATTCTGAACATCTATGCTCCCAATACAAGAGCACCCACATTTGTAAAAGATCTGCTAAAAAAACTTAAACCTCACATCGATCCCACACAATAGTAGTGGGAGACTTCAACACCCCACTCTCACTGTGGGATAAGTCATTGAAACAGAAGCTAAGCCGAGAAATAACATCATTAACCAATGCCATGGGTCAAATGGATCTAACACATATCTATAGAACCTTTCACCCAAACAAGAAAGAATATACCTTCTTCTCTGCACCCCATGGAACCTTCTCCAAAATTGATCACATCGTAGGTCACAAAGCAGGCCTCAACAGATACAAGAGGATTGAAATAATACCTTGTATCCTATCAGATCACCATGCTCTTAGGCTGCAATTCAACAACAACAGAAACAACAAAAAGCCTACACGTATGTGGAAACTAAACAATTCTCTGCTAAATGACACATGGGTCAGGGAAGAAATAAAGAAAGAAATCAAGGAGTTTCTGAAATTCAATGAAAATGAGGGAACAACATACCCAAATTTGTGGGATACATTGAAAGCAGTGTTAAGAGGAAAATTCATAGCACTAAGTGCCTTTAAAAAGAAATTGGAAACATCGCACATAAGCAACTTAACAAAACAGCTGGAAGCCCTAGAAAAAAAGAAGCAGAAACACCCAAAAGGAGTAGACGTCTGGAAATAATCAAACTCAGAGCTGAAATTAACAAAGTAGAAACTAAGAAAACAATCCAAATAATCAACAAAACCAAGAGCTGGTTCTTTGAGAAAATCAACAAGATAGACAGACCATTAGCCAAACTAACTAAAAGGCAGAGAGACAGTATTGAAATCAACAAAATCAGAAATGAAAAGGGAGACATAACAACAGACACTGAAGAAATACAAAGAATCATAAGATCCTACTTTGAAGGCATATATGCCACAAAATTTGAAAATCTAAGGGAAATGGACGATTCTCTTGATCAATTTCACTTGCCAAAGTTGAGTGAAGAACAGATAAACAAGCTAAATAGTCCCATTTCCCCTACAGAAATAGAAGCAATCATTGATAGTCTCCCAAACAAAAAAAAGCCCTGGGCCAGATGGTTTCAGTGCAGAATTCTACCAGACCTTCAAAGGCGAGCTAATACCGATACTCTTCAAGCTACTCCAAAACATAGAATTGGATGGAACATACCCAAATTCATTCTATGAGGCCATAGTCATGTTGATACCTAAACCTCACAAAGACTCAACAAAGAAAGAGAATTTCAGACCAATTTCTCTAATGAACATCGATGCAAAAATACTAAATAAAATTCTTGCAAAACGAATACAAGAACACATAAAGGATATCATTCATCATGACCAAGTAGGCTTCATTCCAGGCATGCAGGGATGGTTTAATATGCAGAAATCAATCAATGTAATCCACCATATAAACAAACTGAAAATAAAAAACCACATGATCATCTCTTTAGATGTAGAGAAAGCATTTGATAAAATCCAACACCATTCATGTTTAAAGTTTTGGAGAGATCGGGAATACAAGGCACTTTCCTCAACATAATAAAGGCTATATACAGCAAGCCAATAGCCAAAATCAAAGTAAATGGTGAGATACTCAAAGAAATTCCTCTAAAATCGGGAACAAGGCAAGGTTGCCCACTCTCTCCATATCTCTTCAATATAGTACTCAAAGTTCTAGCCAGAGCAATAAGACAACAAAAGGAGATCAAGGGTATCCAAATGGAAAAGGAGGAAGTCAAACTATCCCTATTTGCAGATGATATGATAGTGTACATAAGTGACCCTCAAAATTCCACCAGAGAACTCCTACAGCTGATAAACACTTTCAGCAATTTGGCTGGATACAAAATTAACTCAAAAAAGTCTGTAGCCTTCCTATACACAAATGACAAGCTTGCAGAGGAAGAAATTAGGAAAGCCATACCCTTCACATTAGCCACAAGCAATATAAAATATCTAGGAGTTACTTTAACTAAGCAAGTGAAGGACTTGTTTGAAAAAAATTTCAAAACTCTGAAGAAGGAGATTGAAGATGACATGAGAAGATGGAAGGATCTTCCTTGCTCATGGATCGGGAGAATTAACATAGTAAAAATGGCCATCCTTCCAAAAGCACTCTACAGATTCAATGCAATCCCTATCAAAATACCCACACAATTTTTTAAAGACATTGAAAGTTCAATTCTGAACTTCATATGGAAAAACAAAAAACCCAGAATAGCAAAAACGATCTTGTACAATAAAAGGTGCTCCGGAGGAATCTCCATACCTGATCTCAAATTGTACTATAAAGCAATAGTAATTAAAACAGCATGGTACTGGCACAGCAACAGGCTGGTTGATCAGTGGAATCGAATCGATGACCCAGATATGAATCCACACACATATGGTCACTTGATTTTTGACAAAGAAGCCAAATCCATTCAATGGAAAAAGGAGAGCATCTTCAAGAAATAGTGTTGGTCTAACTGGATGTCTATGTGTAAAAAAATGCAACTGGACCCATATTTGTCACCTTGCACAAAACTCAAATCCAAGTGGATTAAAGACCTCAACATAAAACCAGAGACACTAAGTCAGTTAGAAGAAAAAGTCGGGAAGAGCATGGAACATATTGGCACAGGAGACAGCTTCCTGAACAGAACACCAACAGCCCAGGCCTTAATGTCAACAATTAATAAATGGGACCTCATGAGGCTGAGAAGCTTCTGTAAGGCAGGAGACACCATCAAGAGAACAAAGCGACAGCCTACAGACTGGGAAAAGATCTTCACCAACCCTACATCTGACAAAGGTCTAATATCCAAAATATATAAAGAACTCAAGAAATTAAACATCACCAAACCAAGTAACCCAATTGAGAAATGGGGCTTGGAACTAAACAGAGAATTCTCAACAGAAGAATATCAAATGGCTGAGAAACACTTAAAGAAATGCTCAACCTCCTTAGTCATCAGGGAAATGCAAATTAAAACAACTCTGAGATTCCATCTTACACCCATCAGAATGGCTAAGATCAAAACTTCAAGCGACACCACATGCTGGCGAGGATGTGGGGAGAGAGGAACACTCCTTCATTGCTGGTGGGAATGCAAACTAGTACAACCACTTTGGAAATCTATCTGGTGCTATCTCAGAAAACTGGGAATAGGGCTTCCTCAAGACCCAGCTATTCCACTCCTTGGAACATACCCAGAAGATGCACCAGCACATAACAAGAAAATTTGCTCAACCATGTTCATAGCAGCCTTATTCATAATAGCCAGATCATGGAAACAGCCTAAGTGTCCCTCAGTAGAAGAATGGATAAAGAAACTGTGGTACATTTATACTATGGAATACTACTCAGCTATTAAAAACAAGGAATTCCCGAAATTTGTGGATAAATGGATTGAGCTAGAAATGATCATAATGAGTGAGTTAACCCAGAAGCAGAAAGACTCAAATGGTATATACTCACTTATATCTGCATACTAGCCCAAGGGGCATGTCCCATGAAAGCCTTCCCTTACCAGGAAACTGGGACAGAGGGGAGGACATCCTATTGGGACTCTAGATGAGAGAACCATGTGAGAATAGCATTGTTGAAGAATCCAGTGGGTCCTAGAAACCTACAAGTAGAACATTATGATAGGCAGATTTGGGCCAAGGGGTCCCGCTCAAACTAAGGCACCAGCCAAGGACAATACAGGCGGTATACTTTAGACCCCTACCCAGATCTAGCCAATGGGCAGAACAGTCTCCACACTTGAGTGGAGAGTGGGATATGACTTTCGCATGTACTCTGGTGCCTCACATTGGACTATGTCCCCTGGAGGGGGAGACCTGGTGGCACTCAGAGGAATGACAGCAGGTCACTGAGAAGAGACTTGATACCCTATGAGCATATACAGGGGGAGGTAATCCCTCTGAGGAACAGTCATAGGGGAGGGGAGTAAGGGGAAACTGGGAGGGAGGGAAGAATGGGAAGATACAAGGGATGGGATAACCATTGAGATGTAACAAGAATAAATTAATAGAATTTAAAAAAAAATCAAAAAAAAAAAAAAAGAAACAGCAAAAAACTGAAACATCAAATTTAAGATTATATCCTATTTGTAGAATCAGATTTCTGTGGATTATAATCTAAACTGAGCTTTTTAGGCAGTAAGCCACTACAAAATATTTTAGATAAGATAATAAAGTTATACATAAAAGTTTAATGTTTATACAAAATCTTTTTTAGTATTTCTTTTCCGCATGAAAGTAGTAGCTTCAAATGCACCCTATCCTGTTTACTAAGATTGTTTTTAGTTTATGTAAATATTTGTAAATTGGTTAGTACCTGTAAATTTAAATATAAAAAAGTAATCTTGGAGGCAGTTTTAACTTTTACAAAGATTGCAGACTTCTTGTAGGCCTATAGCGGTACAATTTATACCACTAAACTATTTTTGCAGACTAATTAAAAAAACTAAAACTTACTTTGACTTATAAAGGGTGTTTTTTTTAGTTTAAATTTTTGTATGCTTTCAAATGGAATAATGTTTATATCTGGAAAAAAAAGAAAGAAAGCGAACCAAGCCATGAAAAACAAGAGTATCAGCAGCATCCCTCTGTGGCTTCTGTTTCTGTTCCTGCCCTGAATTCCTTCAGTGAGGGACTCTTACCTAGTAAGTTTAAGATAAAATAAACCCTTTTCTCCCGGAGTTGTTTTTGGTCATGATGTTTTATCACAACAACAAAAACTCTAAGACAGTTATGACACTGTTCACAATGCCCTTAAGTCACTTAAATATCATTTATTTACTTCTCTATTGTTTTAAATTCCGTTATTTTTGTAATTTTTAACAAAATCTTCAAAAACTGTTCAAGGTCTTCCAAAGGATGACATAGTTTCACCTGTTTTGTTTTTTGATTCATTATTTGTTTCAGGATGATGACGCAGTACAGCCTGAGAGACTAGGGATGTAGATGTTTTATTCTTCAACCCAGACAAGCCTAGACCCTATATTTCCTGTAAATTCGACTTAACACTGAACAGGTGTCATCTACTCTTTACCTCCCTTGTCAGACACTTTCAGCACTTTGCCCATCAGCCTCCTTAGTTCCTTGGACACACTCCGTCTTCCAAGTTGCAGCAAGCAACCATTTTGCTACCACATAATATTGTTACTCATTTTCTGCATGCCACTGCGCTTTCCACCCCACAGTCTTGGAAACTTTATGTAGCATTTTCCTTCCTGATTCTTAAGCTTATACAAGCCACCTTGTCTCCAAATCAGTGTCACTTTATAGGTTTTGTTCATGGAAGTACTCCATTTCTGTCATTTCTTCTGTTAGTTTTTTTTTTCCTTCCCTTGTACAACAAACTGCCCCAAAATGTGATGACATGTCAACAACCATTTCATTTGTATTGGTGAGATAGCTGGAGCATGCTCTAAACTACCTTCCATTCTGGGCTAGCCCAGGGTAGCTTTTCTAGAGGTTCTTGTTTCTTTCTTTTCTTATGCTTGTTAGTACTTTGTCTGCAAGCATTTATGTATACTTCATCCATGTCTGGTGCCTATGGAGGCCAAAAGAGGACATCAGATCCCCCAAAACTATAGTAACGGGTGGTTGTGAGCCATCATGTGGGTGCTGGGAACCAAATTTAGGGTTTTATTTTTTTAATGAGTAACAAGTACTCTTAACTGTTGAATCATCTCTCCAGCCCCTGCCCTCAGTCTTTGGCATTACAATTCATAGTGGTATGATATTGCTGTATAACAATTTTCTATGAAATAAAACATTTGGTGTTAGAGGGAAGCTCTTTACTGCTCAGGATATTCTAAAGGGAAGGTAAAAACATTCCATCCCAAAAAGAAATTCATTAAGGTGCAGATTATTCTAAAGGGAGATGAAAAGATCCACAGTGAAGTGATGGGTCCCTAAGCTTGGGAAGTAAACAACTCAGAAGCTTCAGGAAACCGCTGAAGCTGAGCAGATTCACTATGCCTGTCAGGCTCACAGCTGTCTATAAACAGTAAAGACTGGTGAGAAACACTCTCAAATGAACTGAGCTACCTACAAGATTCTCAGACAAGACAACCTGCCTTGTTTTCATTTCTGCTCTTATAAGTAATCCCTCGTACATATCCCCCAATAAAACTCACTGACTCCCTGAGATGGACTTTGCTAGCACCTATACTTTGATCTGTCATTGGTTCCATATCTGGAGTGAGTAAGTATTTGCTCATATCTTCCCAGAGTAGATAACCTGTCCCAGTAGGAAAATACCTTCTGAGCCTATTGGTAAGTGCAATTGCACAGCTAAGCGCAGATTCGGGGGAAGATTAACCTAGTAGACCCTTAGAGGGAAGAACTGAAAAAGGTTGTGTATATTTGATCTTAATCCCTTTTCCTCTCCCATCCTCACAAATCTACCGGAAGACTGGGTTCCTGCGTCTTATTCTCCATCAAACTTTGGTCTTTGATAAACTACTGCATGGCTCAGAGCCATGGTGTCTATGATTCCACCGCAACAAAAATGAGAAGTTTCGCCTCAATGAGCACAGAAACTTTTTCACATTTAAGTGAGATTTTACCAAAGTCAAAACAATGAAGACCAGGTTGCAATTAAGAGAGAAAGGTTCAGCCACCCTCAATTTACACATACACAAAACCATCCTCTTTGCCCCTGTCTCGCATCAATTTGGTTTCTTACTACTTAAAAGTTTTTCAGACACCACATTTATTTCCCCAGAGTCAGCTCTTTCTATAAATCCTGAATTTCCTTTGATTTCACCTCGTTTCTGCCTTTCTTCTCAGAATTCACTTCACCAGTCTCACAGAAACAGAGGATGGATACTATTCAACACTGCTGCTAATGCTTATAAACAGGAAAAGAATAAAATATCCAAAGTAGCAATCTATTAAGCATTTACTGCATACCGACTATGGGTTAAGCTTTTTTTTTAAGAATTCTTTTTTATTTTATTTTTAAATATATTTTATTAATTTATTCATATTACACCTCAATTTGCTAGCCCATCCCTTGTATCCTCCCATTCCTCCCTCCCTCCCGCTTTCTCCGTACTCCCCTCCCCTATGTCTGTGACTGAGGGGAACCTCCTCTCTCTGTATATGCTCATAGGGCATCAAGTCTCTTCTTGGTTGCCTGCTATCCTTCCTCTGATTGCCACCAGGCCTCCCCATCCAGGGGACGTGTCAAATATGGTGCACCAGAGTTTTAATGATACAATTCTAACCAGAAGTAGATGCAGGGTCCCCTGTCTTACAATGTTTTACCGGTGGGAGAGGCATGTGTTGATCCAATAGGACATAAGGATAGGTAAATAAAATGATGATGGGGGCTGGAGAGATGGCTCAGAGGTTAAGAGCACTGCCTACTCTTCCAAAGGTCCTGAGTTCAATTCCCAGAAACCACACAGTGGCTCACAACCATCTGTAATGAGATCTGACACTTTCTTCTGGCGTGTAGGGACACATGAAGGCAAAACACTATATACTTAATAAATAAATAAATCTTAAAAAATAAAATAAAATAAAATGATGATGACCCCCCCTACAAAAGAAGCACACAAATTCCTAAACACACACACACACACACACACACACGTGTAAGTACAGGTTTCAAGTCTACTTTCAAATCTCTAGCTTCCTGTAGAGGTTCCCAGGGGAGCTACTTGGTAAAACATTTCACTGTCAAGGTGAAGAACGATGAGAGCTTAGCCTAGCAAAGGTGAGGCAGAGCAGGGCTGGAGAAGGTACACAGAAGGAGTCTGAATTGCAGGACATTGGGCAAGTTTTCTGAGTCTGGCTCCTCCTCTGCACAACAGTGAAGCTCATCACAGCTGCCTCTTAGCATTCATTTGAGTAATGGAGTCTCACTTATGTGTGTAATTGTGTGTATGAGAGAGACATGTATGTGGTATGTGTGTACATGTGTGTCAGTATGTGTGTGATGTGTATGTGCATGTATGTGAGTGTGGTGTGTGTGTGTGTGCACCTGCACAGGTGTACAGTGTGTGGATGAAGGTCAGAGGCCAACCTGTGTTCATTCACAGGCACCTTTAGACTCTTTTGTTGAGTCAGGGTCTCTTACTGGCCTGGAACTTTGTCATGTAGGATCTACTGATTTTCAACCCCATCTCTCCATCACAGGGACTGTGGGTACTCACCACTGTGCCTGGATCTAAGCAAGGGCACTGGGAATCAGAACTCAAGCTCTCAGACTCATAATGCAAGCACTTTACTGATGGACCACCTTACCGGCCTCCGAATTATGTGTTTGTATGATGCTAGCAAGATAACTGGTGCACTAGCAAGCATTTATTACACATTAGGAATGGTGGTAATATCTAGAGCTGGATGACCGGGGTTCGAGACCTGGATCTGCCACTTACCTAGCTGGGCAATCCTGGCCTTTCCCTTTCTGTGATTGTGTTATCTAAGCTCCTACCCATTGGGATAATTGGGAGAACATGAGTCAAGCTTTGGGACAACCGTGATGCAGAAAAGCTGTTGCACGAAAATCAGTTTGTACTAGGAAAAAAAAAAGAAGAAGAAAAGAAATCTCAGGACAGCAAATGAGCACTGAGAAATAATTCTGTGGCTCTTAAGGACTCAAAAACTGTAAACAAAACTCAGAAGTGTAATTATTCACTGTGTAGGTAAGGGACCTCAGGGTCTGAAATCCAGAAGCACTCTTTCTGACTCCAAGCTCATTCCATGAGAACTTTCCATAGGCCCAGTAATGCCTGCCTTCCTAGTGCCTGGGGAGGGTCGGGGGGAGCCATCGGCTAATTGGCAATAATACCACCACTTCCCATAATGTCCTCAATCCTTTACAGGCTAGGAAAGGTGAGTTTTCTGAGCTGCAGAGAAACCAGTGGAAATTTGTGTCCCTGATTTTTTTAATGTCAGAAATTTTAACTGCACAGCACCAAGAAGATTATGTTTATCGATAGAAAATAAGCCTCATACTTGAGTGTAAGCAGTAAGATGTAGGAAAAATTCATGCTCGCTCTTGAAGCTCTCATCTTTTAAAGAAAAACAGCTGTTTAATTCCAAAATACATTGTCAAGATGCTCCGTGTGGTGAGGCTAGCCAGCATGAAGCAATGATGGGAGCATACTGAAATGCCCCGCTTAGCCAGGTCTGTCTGACTCTACATCTCTGTTCGCGCCTGCCACGTGACTGCTGCCCCCAGGACCCTGTGCAACATGATGCTAAGGATTTCTCCAAGAGGTCAAGATGAGGCTGGTGAGGAACACTAAAATGCATAGAACCTTGGGGCTAAGGATGGCTCTAACTTCTCAGAACTGGAGAAAAATACCCAGCAAGGCTGAACAAATCCTTAATATTCAGTCTCAGCTCTGTTCCCCTTTGGCTTGGTTTCCATGGCAACTTGTATCTATTGCTCAGTTCCCGGTGCATTTGCTGAAGGCAAGTGATTGCTTTTCCTCAGCCTTAGATAGATAGGAGAGGGAAACCACCCAGAAAGCAGCCGACACAAAGACACTTGCTTTATTTTTGCACAAATTATTTTAAAATACCTGTCTTCATGATCGTCATAATATTAAAATGTTAATATCAATAGGACGAGGAAGAAAGAGACAGAGAGGAATATGGCTCACTGACCACCCAGGACTCAATAATCCATTTGAACCGCTTGTCTTGAACCGTGCCCACCCCTCTGTGCATCTTCTCCTCTCTCCAGCCCCTCATTCTTCTACATCCAGACAGTGATGTCTGTTCCTGTCACTGAACAGAATCACAAGACAGGCACTAGCTGACTACCAAGGAAGCTGTTAAGCCTGACATGACCATGACCTGATGTCGGTTCCACAAATTTAGAATCTCTCTTGTCTCTGGTTCTCTCTTTACTCAAGAGTTTACTGCAACACACAACGGATCAGCTGTGAACAACGTAGTCTACCGATAGGTGATTGCATTGCTGTTGGTGGTAACCATCAGGCAGTGAGGGGCGGGGGTCCATGCACTAATTAATACTCCATCTTTGCACAGCCTTGCTGGAATACTTCTGAAGGCATTGGCCTTTTTCAGGGAGGCCTGTGCTGAATTAGTCACAGAGGTGATTGGTTCACTAACATACCTTCCAAGCACTCCCCAAGCTTCCCTTCAACTTTCCTAGCTCCTCGCAGATATCCTAAAGCTAATGTCTAAAAGACAATCATTCTCAAATGATTTAAAAGAACTCAGATGGAACCAATAAAGTGCCCCTTCCTTGGCATCAGTGTCTCTATCAAATAATGGTAATAGTTGTTAATTAATATTGCTAATTAAATCAAAAGGAAGTTGATATGTTGAAGGTCATCACCAGCCAATGCCTGCCCGGCAGTGGATTTGGTCCATCAGTGAAACAGAGCCTCCATGTGTCCAGATCAAAGAGCTAACTGCAGGATATTCATCTCAGCAGCCATCTAAGAGTAGGGGACAAAAAAGTTACAACAGTCCAAGTGAGAAGCACGTGACTCTCAGGTACACACTTGCAAAGCCCTGCAAACCTTTCAGCTGTTTTCTGTTCAGACACGGATTTACTACTTGACAACTATGTCTCTGTCCTCTCTCACTTCCCAGATTGTGTGTGAATTAAAGCTCTAATCTAGGACCATACTAGGAAAGGACCACTTTGGGTTGGGTTTCTTAAGATTCCGAGTGGATCCCCAGGAAGGGGATGGTCACAGAGCAGAAGTGCAGTCCACCCAGAGAAGCCAAAAAGCCAACGTCTGACAGTGCTGGACAAACAGGGAAAGCTCTTACTACCCAACCTAGACAGCACAAAGACCATCATGTACCACCCTCTTTGACAAAATTAGGCACAGAGATTCTAGTCCAGCTATGGTGTTTTGGACCTACAGGTGTCCATCCATTTACTTCTCATTGGTCAGATATTTCTACCTACCCTCTTCAGCCCTGCATTGGAAAACATCTTCACACTTCCAAGTCTTAAGTCCCCTCACCGCAGCAGCCCAACATGCCAAGACCTGCTCCTCCTGTGGGGGTCCCTAGTGAAGTTATATCTGTACAGGAGCATTTTTTATGGGGCTAATTTGTGGGATAAGAGCTGACACAGGTTAAGTTCCAAGCGGGACCATGTGCAGATGGGCAGACTCCTTCCTGCATATAGAGAAGAACTGGTTTTAGCCCAGTGAACCATCCTTGTGTCAGATGCCCCCACAGCTCCCTCCCTTGTTTGCTGGCTTCCTCCTGCTTTGGCTTCAGTTTTCTTTACCTTGAATCTCTTTGTTCTCTTCTCTGGTTTTTCTTTCTATTGCGTGGTTGGGTCTACTTTCTTCAGTTGTGTATTCCCTCCAAACCATTGCTGAAACTCACCTACCTTTGTCTCTGCCGACCACTAATGCTCAGAGGTATAATGATCACATAGAGGTTCTAATAAACTCTGAAGCCAAAAAAATTATTACATGAGTAAAAGGGAATAGATTCATGTCAAATTTCATTTCCCCTTGTGTTTCATTAAGCTTACAATCTCTTACTTGAATTTTCTGGTCAGAATACAGAGTTACCTCAATCCAGAGAACTGTGTTTCTGGGAATTCTTTTGTTTCTATGTGGTGTGAACACTGAGCTAAGAATTCGACACAGCCTGCTACAGCAATGTGATGACAGCAGAAAGGTGTGATGGACAACTGGGTTAAAGGCAAGATGGAGCGTGGGAAAGGAGGTATCAGGGTAACAGAGAACGGTCATGTCATAAAGGACAGGATGAAGCTGGGCATAGTAGCACACACCTTTAATCCCAGCACTCAGGGAGGCAGAGGCAGGCAGATCATTGTGAATTCGAGAACAGCCTGGTCTACAAGTCTAGTCCAGGACAGCCAAGGCTCCACAGAGACACCCTGCCTCAAAAAGCAAACAATTAATTAATGAATGAATGAAAGATGAGCCTTTGGTTCATGGTCACACCCAAGAAATGGGATCATAAGCTCATCTGCTGCAGAATCCATCATTTGAGGACAAGAGTACAGTGTAACATTCTGGTGAGTCAGGGCCATGTCCCTCTTTCCTTGGCTCAAATATACAACCACAGAGAGAGAAAGAGAAGATGGGAGACATTTGAGAACTTGGGTATTGTATTATTCCAAGCAAGCCAAGAATTTTCTAGAAAAGCCTTTTAAATTACTCAACTGAAGTTAAACCAAACGGGACATTTAATTACTTTGGTTCCCCCCCCCCGCCCCGTCCCTTTTTTATAGAGAATGAGCATGGCTGGAGAGTGAAAATTGATTAATAATAGTCACAATGTATTAGATGTATTTTCTGTGCAACCAATTTGGAGAGTGAGTCATTTTTCTTTTCTTTTCTTTTTCTTTCGTCAAAACGCACACAACTGCAACCCTTTTCAAGGCATTCACTGCATTTCTGAGGGTTAAGATTTGTATTCAGTATTTATAGCCTAAGGAGCGCTATCAACTTCGCATGATGTTTTTCTCCTTTGCAAAATCTGTGGGTTTGACTGTGATGTATAATTGATGGTAGTGACACACCTTCCCTCACAGCTGCATGGACAAGCTGATGTTCAGTGAATGCACCACGGAGCCACCTTCCTTCCTCACACTGGGCACTGCCTCACCTTGGCTTTGCTGCACTGAGCATGCTCCAGATTCCTTGTCCACAGTGACCAGAGTCTCTACACTTCGCCTGTGTTCCCTTCATCGCCAACTGCCTCCTAGATCTGCTGGTCTTTTTCCTTCAGAGAGTGTCTTTCCTATTTTTACACAATTACTGCACATCAAGAGGCTGTGGGTCCTCTCAGGGTCTCCCCATGGCCTCAGTATCTGGACACTTCAGTCCATTTTCAATTCAGAAGCATCAAACCCTAAACATGCTTATCTTCCCATTCCTCTGTGCATAAACTGAACACCTTCCCCAGCTTAACTGAGTACTTCAGCTATAGCAGTAACTGTTAATATGAATTTCTTTCTTGTCTTTCCTAATTTCATAGATAGAAGATTTCCCTTTAACCTCTCAGCGTAGGACTCTTTGCTCCTCTTTATTCCAACAACTAACTTTCAGCCAAAGGAAGTAGTTTGTGGCTGCTTTTGCAGCACACCCACATTTGCATCGCGCTACTTTTGTAACTGTAATCTTATAATTTGCAATTTTGTAATTCACTACTAAGTAAAACATGGGTTACTTGAACATAGCACTCTGAAACCGGGACCGCCCCCCTCCAAGTCTGATACCCCAGATGACTCCTAAGAAGCTAAGGGCAGGTAAAGTATACAGTGTAGATACAACAGACAAAGAAGCAGCTCACAACTGTCTATAACTCCTGTTCCAGGGGATCTGACACCCTCTCACAGACATACATGCAGGCAGAACACCAATGCACATGAAATAAAAATAAATAAATTATAAAAAAAAAAAAAGAAGGGATATTCACACTCCAGCTGGCAGAGAAAAGGCTCCGCCTTCCTCACAGTACTTGGAGGGACAGTGTGAGCTGCTTGGTTCTGCTGGTTCTCATTTCGTGGTTTGGGACTGCGGTAACTGAGGGTAACTAAGACCATGAAAAGTGAAACTGTGAACAAAGGGAAACCGCCATGCTCTGGGGCATTCTTCTCAGAGCTTTGCTCTCTTGTTCCCCTGCTTAGACTCATCTTTGTCTTGGCCTGGACTACAATTATTTACGAATTCCAGGTGATCGCTGAGATATTTACACAGTCCTCAAACCATACTGTTGTGCTGAGACCAAAAGTCATCTCTCCCACCTTGCCCAGGCCTCCAGTCTCGGTGCGCTCTTTTTCCCTCCAATCCACATCATGATTAACCACAGGAAAATGTCACAGAGACATGGGTCTGCAGTCAAAAGTGCAGGCTGTTCTTACAGAAGACCTGAGTTCATTCCTCAGCACACATTTCAGGTAGGTCACAACAACCTGTAACTACAACTCCTGGGATATGATTACCTCTTCTGGCCTCCAGGGCACCCACACATGGCATTCATTCACACAGATACATAATTGAAAATAATTTTTTTTAAATGTAAAAAAATAAAAAATAAACGATCTCCCTGATTGACGCTGGGATGGTAGTAATGTACATATAAAGGCTGGTATGGTGGCATGCTCTCAGAATCCTGGCACTGGGCAGGTAGAGGCAAGGTGCGTAAGACTTCCTGGCCAGCTATTCTATTCTACTTGATGGGTTTTAGGTTAATGAAAGACTCTGCCTTAAAATAGAATGAATGCAAAAAGAACCTGAAAGAAGACACCCCAACATTGGCTTCTGACACTCCCCCCCGCGCATGTAAGAACACATGCATGCACTCACACAAGAACTACCAGTGGGGTGCCCTTGTTTTCTGTAACTCTAGCCCCAAATTCGTAAGATCACTTTAACTCTCCAAAACGACTTGCATAGCTCAAAGTCTTTATGTTTCTACCTCCCAGTCCCAGCGCCTTCAGTTCGCCTGCCCGCCATCCCTCATCTTCTAGTTTACAGCTCACCAGTCCTACGGAATTGTATGCCCAAATTATACATCCCGTGGTGTCACCTGCTTGCCCCAAACCTTCTATTTTTCTCCATCCGGTAAAGTGCAGGGTCCTAGCACGGCATACCAGAGGCGCTCTCTCACTCCGACATCCCTGTCACATCACTGTATCCCGTTATTCCATGCAAGGATTGTCACACAGAGCAACTACACACACACACACACACACACACACACACACACACACACACACACACACACAGATTGTCCAACTGAACGTCAATATTTGACACATAGTTACATACATAGTATTTGCTATTTTCGACAGTTGAAATTTTACCAACACTCTCTCCTTTACTTGGCAGCAGCACTAAACGTACCCCACACTTAGAAGCCCATGCAAACTCTTTGTGGCTGTTTTCTCTCCAAATGGAAATCTTCACCGCACCTGCCCCACTTCATTCCATAGATCTCTTGGCAACTGACGTGATCCAGCCACTATTCCATCCTGGGACGGGCCTCCTCTGCACTCCTGTATTAAGATGAACTGAAGGCTTCTCCCATCCTCTTCTTATCACTACTGCAAGAGACGAAGAGAAGAAGCCGATAAAACGCATGCAGAGTTCTCTCTGGGGCATGATGGGAGATGAACTCTCTTAGGGGAGACCTTATTTGATTATATAGCAGAGAAAGAACAGCCCTCCATACACACCCACCATGCCTAGGTGGGTGAGGGATGAGGTCGGTAGACATGGAGACAAAGCCCCTCCCTCATGGTGAGCAGACACTACCATCCTATGTTTAGGGCTGCTAAACTTGTGAGACATCAGAGGGCCTAGGAACAAAGTAAAGGGACCTTGGAACAAGGAAAGAGAGAGGTACTGAAGGGAAATGCTTATTATAATGGAGCATGTCCTTGATGTGGACGCATCGGGGAAGAATTACAGACTGGTACCTGAATCCCTTTGGAAGCCAGGGATGGCTGAGTTTGGCTCAAGCTTCTTCCTCCGTATTCTGTGCTGTGTGCACTGCTGTGAGGAAGAATGGATGAAGCAGCACCCGGACCAGAGCCAGCATCCCCCGCATTCTGACCATTCTGACAAACCGACCAGGCACCTCCACAAGGGAGCTGTGGGTTCCTCAAAGCTTTTCTGCACAGATGAGATCTCAGCAAAAAGGGGTTGGGTATAACTACAGCTTGGCCCTCCCTAGAAGCTAAGGACATATGCTCAACACCCTGAAGTGTTAGAAAAGATGAAAACTGCCGTGAAGACAGCTCCGTGTAAGCATCTCCCAGCCCTGTCTTGTTCAGCCAGTGTGATTTATTGAGCATGTCAATACACTCGGCTGCATAAAATTGCACTGTCGACTCTGACTGAATGGGTTTGGTTCGAGAGATTACATGAAAGCATTTCTCTTCCCTCCCAGAGGTAAGCAGCCTTCCCACCACCACCAAAAAAAATCTTGGCCCCTTTTGGCAGGAAGAAGGTTATAAGATTTTGTTTGACCACTGAGAAGGAAGAGTTGCCAGAAGAATGAGAGACAAAACTAATAAAATCATAAGCAATTGAATTCCATTCATTTTATTGCCTAATAAAACAAGGAAAATGGAGTTTTTGTGGTTGAGTGTTGAAAGAAATGACTAACAGTGCTAAGGGATTGTCAGGAAGCAAAAAGAAGGTCACAGAAACAGACCAGACCTGATGAAGTGTGAACCTTCCAGACATCCACATCTCGGGCCTGTGCCAACTGATGATGCCCGGAAAGACAGCACTAACTGGAAGCCAAACCTAAGGCTGCTGTGGATGGAAAGCTGAGCAGAGCCTTGGGGAGGGAGCGTGTGGAAGCAGCCATCCCTTCACATCTGGCCATGCAGATGGAGAACCAGTTCTGAGGCTGCAGCCTTCCTTTCTGAACCAGATGTTTTAGCCCAACGTAGTATGTAACTCAAGAGGGGCTGAGGGTGCACTTGTCTGAAATCCGATAGTATTGACTGTCAACATCAGTCATTTGATTCTGCCATGTTGTCTGCTGTCTTGCCCCATTCCACGTTATTTTCCCTTTACAGAAGGAAAGCACTATTAACTAGTGGGGCTTTGTTTAAACCTCCACATCCTCACAGGCTGAGGGGAGGGTCAGCGATCCAACTGTATCCACAAACCAACTGCAATGTAGCCAGTAACGGTAGCTAGTGTTTCCTGAATGGTCATTGTGGGGCAGGTCCCTGCCACAGGCCAGCTTCACAATTTCCGTGCTCTAGTGCTAAGGGAAGGGCTGAGCGCTTTGCTCAAAGCCTAAGAATTTGAAGTGTGAGTTCATTCGAAGTAGAAGTTCTGTCTGCTAAGCAGGTCTTAAATCCCAAAGCCAGCCCAGAACACAGGCTTCATGAGCTCAACACTAAAGAGGGGATGAGGACCGTTATATC
This sequence comes from Acomys percivali, assembly GCA_907169655.1. NCBI lineage: Eukaryota > Metazoa > Chordata > Mammalia > Rodentia > Muridae > Acomys > Acomys percivali. The sequence continues at coordinate 25,919,779 of OU015756.1, read as the reverse complement.
AATTTTATTGATTAAGAAACTGAGGCTGAAATAAATTAAGCTAACTTACCACAGGTAAACAGTAGAGTTCACATTGAAGTCAATTGGAAGGTCTTTGGGTTGATAGCTAGAATATCACTGCATATAAGGAAATGACATTTTCTTTTACTTCAAGTAGAGATTTTTGCCTGTTTACAGAAAACTATGTAATTCCCTAAAGATCTTATGGTGTTTTGTTTTGTACTGTTTTGAGACAGGGTCTTACTAAGTAGCCAGGGCTGGCCTGAAACTCACTATGTAGGCCAGGCTAGTTGTGAATTTACAAAGCTCTGCCTACCTCCATCTCTAGAGAGCTGGAACCAAAGCCATATGCCAACACACTCACCTACAGCCTGCTATTTGAAACTCTAGGCTTGCCTTTTTTTTTTTTCATTCTGCCCTGGGATAAGAATAAATTAAACTTGACTGCTCATCCCTGATATTTAAGGGAAAGCCAAAGACTGCATGAGTCTAATCAAGTACATAAAATTCATGTAGAAATCTACACGGAACAAAACATCAGAACTAGAAAGACAGGTTGTGGTCATTTATTTTATAGGCTTCCACAGCTATGGGAAAAGAATGGTCTGTTTCCAATTAGCCTGCAGTGCCCTGGCCTGTGACCACTGGACACCAGCATAGTTCGTAAGTGTCTATAGAAGCAGTCATCCTTCCTTTGGCCTCAGTGTCCAAAATGGAATGACACTGATGATCACTGACTGTAACCTCTATAGTGCCTATGAGTATGACATGAAGTCAGGGACTTCTACCCACTCTGTCATAGATGTCCTGAAGGACACTTTGACAGAATACAGCCGTGTGAAGGCAGACGTTGTGTTTGGATGACAAAAAATACTTGTTGTTCTTGTTATTACTATTTGTGTACACTTTCCACGGGGACGATGTGTTTGGTACAGCTCACAGCTGTGTAGTGTGTACGTCTCAGTTAGTTGTAGACACCTGTGCCTGCCAGATACTTGAGTTCTCCTCACCTGTACTTGGCCTTCACACTCTGTTCAGTGTGTGTGTGTATGTGTATGTGTGTGTGTGTGTGTGTGTGTGTGTGTGTGTGTGTGTGTGTGTGTCCCTGGTCAGCTTTCAGAACATAAAGCTATTCCCATGAGAATCTGAAGAAAGACTATAGGACAACATGTATGTTCTTGATATGTGTCTGTCATCATGGGGGAGGGGGGAGGGGACATTATCACATCAAAGATATGCTGCTGTTGAAGTATAATTTTCTATGGGTTAGAATGTTTTATGACACAGTACCAATATCTTACCTGTGATGTTTGTTTCTTTGCTTGTTTTGAGACAAGGCTTCTCTGTGTAGTGCTGGCTGCCCTGGAACTCACTATGTAGACCAGGCTGGCCTCGAACTCAAGGAAATTCTTCCTGCCTCTGCCTGACTCCCAAGTACTGTAATATGATTTTCTTTTAAGTATTACATGTGCTAGTCCAAGCCTAAATAGCGATTAAATTCCATGTTTGTGGAGACTAAATTAATAATACCATTTTAAATTCAACTGTCACAAGTTAATTCGGGTTATCAGTAAAAATAGGTTTCCAATTGTGACAACTTGCATAAGACTTTACAGATTAGAAAAAGTATCAAAAATGGCCCCAAAGTTTTCCAGTCTTTTTCTTCTTCATACCACACATTTTTTCTGACTGAGAATTATCTTTTCGTTGATCTGCCAAGGTGCGCTGCCCTCCAGCAAACTAATCCTGTGGTTAGGGTGTCCACTGCACTTCCCTGTCCTTTCTCTTGTTTTCAATGTTAGCAGGGTTGAGAAAAGACAGCTAACCCTATTAAATCTGGGTGAGAGATTGAAAAGTCCTCAGATGTGTGCTCCTGTCTAGGTTTTCACTGTTTAAGCTATCCAACTGTACAATCTTACTTTTTTTTTTTTTTTTGATGATCCAGAACTCAGAACAATATATTCTTTATTTTATTTCAATTTGAGATACTTAAGCGTACTTTTGTTTCAGAATTGAAGATGCCAAAGTTAAGATGCAAGTGACAATGACAGACAATCAGTGTAGTCTTTGGCTTGGTCCTTAAGCTCACCAGATTTAGCTTTATCCTCTAGGAAATGGAACAGTGAATCTGTGCAGCCTCACTGTGGAGAACTGTTGGTGGTTAGTCCAGTTGCCAGATTATTTTTAAGCCTATCCCTGGTGCTCACCAGACATATCTAACATACATCTGTCCCGGCATAGGTTTAAAAAAAACACTAGTCCTTGTGTTTATTCCCACTGGTATTATCTCTGTTTCTTAATTTTTTCCTCATGCTCTAATGAAAGAGAAAAGGGTAGAAGAAAGAGAAAGGTAAGAGGCAAGGAAGCTGATAAAGGAGCCTGTGTCTTAGGACTGCTCCCCAAGGTGGAATGTTGCACCTAAGCACAGACTCTTCGGTCAGGAACAGAAGGGCATCCCTTTCCAGAAGACTCAGAACCCCTTAAACACTTAGTGAGCTTGCACTGCACCTGGGTGGCCATTCAGCTTGAAGGAAGAGCCGCTGGCTTTCCGAGACTAGCATCGACACTGCTGCTACTGATCTTAGCAACGGTAACCAGCAAGAGTTGCACTCATTCCCAGTGGCCAGAAACATTCCGAGTGGCCATAGGCACCAGCGTGCTATAATCTCATCGAATCCTCTTAGCTTGCCCTAGTCACGATGTACTTCAGCGTTGTAGAGTAAGACCTTAGTGGAGGTTAAACAATCTGCGCAGGACCTCAAGGGCAGGCAGCCGACTGAAGCCCTAATGCGCAATAGTTCAGAGTGAGCCTCCCTTTGCCTATGGCATTTGCACAGTGATGGGAGCACCGATTCGGTTAAGAGCTCAGATGTTTGAAAGTCCAATTAGAGTTAAGAGGCAAAAAAGTGTTCACGGCATAATCCAAGAATACATTCTTGTTTTAAAGAGTGAAACAAATAAAAACCAACCAAGCAGGTAAAAAAAAAAAAAAAAAAAAAAAAGCACTCTGTAAATGACATTTTAGAATTTTTGTTTCCAGTTCATTGAGTAGACAAAATGTTCCTAGGATGTTAAAAATATAAAGTATAAATGAGTTTATTTAGTTAGTTCATACATTGCAGTACTTCAAAAGTGGATCTAGAGATCAAGTCAAGTTCAAACTTTCCCTTATTCAGAACAATGAGCATCATTATCTAGCTTGGGTCAGGCAGTTCGGCAACATTTTCTTCTTCTTCATCACTGTATACAAACTAATTGTATTTGCCATAACAGGTACCGTTAAGGAGCTCTGTGTTTGTAAAGCATTTTGTCTCTTCAAATAAACTGAAGACAAAAGATAAAGAGAAGGAGGCTTCTGATGTACCTTCTGTCACACACTTATTTATTATGTAATTGAAACTTCAGTGAAAATAACAAAGCACAGAGGGGGGAAAATCCTTTGAAAACACAGTTGGTCAACTTTACTTTTAGAATGTAAGTATCGCCTATAACTGCTGACCAATTGTGCCCTAAGACCTACCTTTTAACACATCCAGCAACAATCTTAATATTTCTTTGAAATAACGAATTATGCAGTTTTCAGAGTTATGTAATTTTATAGTTTCCTTGTAAAGAGTTTCAGACTCCATAAATGTCAGTAGCTGACGGAGCCTAGGGACAAATGAGTCACTTGCACAAGTGCCAGCCAGATGTTATGATAAGACACACATTCCTAGCGTCCAGTAACGTTAGCAAAGAGACAAGAGTGGACTAATTACAGTTATGTTCTGGCTTTAATGCTTGGCTTCCAAAGAGAATCACGTGGGAACTGGTTTCTTTAGAGGAAAAAGAATTGTGTTGACGCATAAAGGGCTCAGAAGAACAGCAGGTGCCCAATTGTGGCACCCGTGCTCCTCAAGCATAACAAACAGCAGTGTTAAAGCTAGTTTTAGACCAAGGAACTACAGCTCTGCGTGGGAGCTCTTGGCAGTCATAAAACACGCCAATTACTGAAAGTCAGGGAAATCCCCCATTCGTCTGATACGCCGGCCTTTTCCATGAGGTAAGGCTCATCTTGCCTTTAAGGCTCTAAGACATTGTGTAGATTTAATAAATTAATAAAACATTTGGAAATAAGTAAAAAAAAATCATAGGTTTAAAGGCTGATAATAATGTCTCACAGTTATGGTATTTTGGAGAAGTCTCACTTAAATTCTACACTATGAAAGAGCGAATTCACTAGAAAAAAAAGACTATGAGGTCAGAGGTTTTAGTCTTTTTTTATTTTAACATTTTAACTGCTCTACGTAATTGGTATAAATCTGGCACTAACAGAACTTGGCACCTGCTAGATACTTGAAAAATACTTTTAAATGATGAAGGAATGATCAGGGCACCATAACAGTTAATATGGCATTCTAAAATAAATGCCTTTTTAAGGAAATGTCTTGGTCCCAAAGTCATGGACAGTAAATACGTCCTTCATTTCCTTCATGAAATTTTGCTCAAACTAGTCCTTTCATATTTATGTTATGATTAAAATATTTTCCATATGTTTTGATTACGTAGTTTCCCTTCCCTAATTCTCCCAGTTCTTCTTCACCTCTTACTTGGTCAGCATTGTGTTCTCTCTCTCTCTCTGTCTCTCTCAAAGAAAAACAAAAGCAAGCAAACAAAGAAAAGATACAAAAAAAAAAAAAAAGAAAAAAGAAAAAGAACCATAAAACCATGGAGTTTGTTTTGTGTTGGCCAACTATTCCAGGGCATGGTGCCTGGCCTAAAGTGTGGTTGATAGAGCCAATGACACTCTATCGGAGAAAACTGATTGTCCCTTAGCCACTAGATATCAATGACACAGTGGGACCCCACATCCACATCCTCCTCTCAATTCTGGGACCTCATCTGGCTTGAATGTCTGCAGATCCTAACCATGCTGTCACACTTTCTTTGAGTTCTTGTCAGTCCTGTTGTGTCTAGAAGACACTGTTTCCTTTGAGTCATCCAACTACCTCTGAGGCTCTTACAATCTTTCTGGTCCCTCATCTGAATAGAACCCTGAGTCACGGGGGCGAGGGGTGTGATGGAGACATCCCATTTAGCACTGAGCACTCCAAAGTCTCTCACTCTCTGCGCACTGTCCAGTTGTGGGTCCTTGTGTCTTCCTATCTAAATGTATCTCAGTCAGCACTTGACCGGCATGTGCAAGGCCTTGGGCTTAGTTTCAAGTACACACAATGAATGAATGAATGAATTAATTAATTAATTAATGAAAATATACTAGAACTAGCAAAGTATACAGATAAGAAGTAATATGTAAATAGCAATATTATTTATAATATGTGTCTAATACTAGCACTGAGGTAGAAAGAATGGCTTGGCCTGCCTGCATAGAAAGACCTTGCAAAACCAAACAAAATAGAGAACAATTGTGCATTATTTGACTCAAAACTTCTTGGTGCATGCTAAGGAAGCGCCCTGCTACCTACCTTCTCCAGCCCTTGACCCAGAACATTTCCTCTAATTTTCATGTAATTCACTCACACTGGGGGAAATGATATGAGTGGAAACTATAAATATTTCATTGCAGAAGGGAAATAAGTTCTCTCCTTGGGCACAGGAACAGCTTATCTTCCAGTGTATGTGCCCACATTCTCACCCTGACAATGACCAGGGCAGAGTAGGATGAGGAATGAAACCTTCGATTTCTCTCTCCTAGCCATACCCACTGGCATCTTAACTGTCAAAGCTTTCTGGGAAATTCTGTAGAACTTGGATTTGAGACAAAGACCTTTATGAAGAACAAATCATCAGTTTAGGTATAACATTCTCCTTGGCTCCCTGAACTATCCAAGTCATCCTCTCTTATAATGATATCTTACAATTCTCAGAACCAATAGAATATGTCTATGGTCACATGAGTGGAACCAATAAGGGAACTGGTTCATGTGATCATGGTGGCTGATGTTACACAGCTGTTGGTTAGCAATCTAGAGATCCTGGGATAACAGCAATGCAGCTCAGTACAAATCCAGTCCCTTGACTCAGAAAACCCAGTGCTGTAAGTTTCAGTGTGAGGCTGAGAGCCTGGGAGCCTGGGAGGATACTGGTGTAAAATTCAGTGTCCCAAGGAAGCTGAGCACCTGAGAGCCTAAAGAGATGCTGGTCTAAGATTCAGAGACCCAACACTAAACAGCCTTGAGTCCTAAGGTCCAAGCCAGCAGAAAATATGCCCATCTTAGGACAATGTTTATAGAAGGTAACTTATAGCTGTAAACATCACTAAAAATGAAAAATGTCAGGCAAACTTGTACCTTAAGAATTAGAAAAAAAAGCATGTCAAACTCAAAGCAAGCAGAAGAAATGGTATTAGCAAGAATCAAACTGTATTCTTTTGTGGTACCTGACTGAGTGGTTGAAGCCACCTGCTCTGAGGGAGGGGCTTCCCCACCAAGCCCTTTTTAAATCACATACCAATTTACTCTGGGAACATGCTCATAGGAAAACCACGCTTTTAGGTATTGCATTATCCAGTGGTGTTGACAATCATACGAATGGCACCAAAGCACACTGAAATCGTCCTGCATAGCTCATTCACCTACTTGCATGGATGTGTCTAAAGAGGCCTTACCTTATTCCTCCTTATGGTTTTCATCAGTGGTGACTGACCTGTAGTGCAGTGGTGCTCAGCCAGTGTTATCTGAATGCCCTGTTCCCTCTCCATGATGCTCTGAATGGCTGGACAGTGAGAATGGAATGCTGATGCTAGAAGTGACCTTTCAACTCTGCCTGCATCTAAGTCGCCCGTTTTTAGGTAGATTCTGTTTGTGGCAGGAGTGAGGAAATTTTACCCAGTGGCTATTTTGCCACCTTTGAAGCTATGTCCATAAGGAGGCTCTTTGATGCTCATCAGAGTCGACGGCCGCACTCTGGCAAGTCAGGGAAAGGAAGTCCTCAATAGTTCCTGCCCTGCAAACAAGTCTGGCAGAGATATTAGGCCAGAAAGATGAAGATGAGGCTCCAGCGTTATAAAGTGTATTGGGTAACTGGTCAGGAAGTAAACTGTCTTAAGTCAATTTGTACAATTTGGAAGCTGCTAACACACACTGCTGGTTCACTCAGGAATTTAAGTTTTATTCCTTCTCGAGTCTCTGAGGGTCATTGAAGACAAGATAGTATATTTTTACAACCAAGTTTAGTTGGTTAGGGGACAAGATCGTTTTAGATCAAGATAAAGAAGTTAAGCTATTAGAGTTGAGATAGGATAGATATTGAATCTCATTTGGAAATTTAGCCCCAACAAGACAGGAAAGACACTTACTTCAAATGAGATGAATGCAGATGGCCGGGTCACTATGAATGTAACATGTATAGAACTCATTATTCTCATGATTGTCACATGGTTCTCCCTGCTGTATGTAGTTTGTCTTATACATGTGTAAAAAAATAAAAGTATTTTTAAAAATGATAATAAAAAAATAAAGTAGCTATGACCTGAAAAATAAAAAAATAAAAAAAAGAAGTGACCTTTCTCTCTCACATTAACAGGCACTATTTGAAAACATTTTCATAGAATGCACCTTTTTTTTTTTCCATTAAGAAACTCTTGTCTACAGTCTCGGGACACACCTGAGTCACCCAGGTGCTTAGTTCCAGGTTAAAGAAACTCAAGCCAAACTATCTTAAGCCAAATGAAGGATTTATCATGGAAATACCGATGGGTCTCATGGAACTCATAGAAAGATCCATATACTGGGTGAACATAAGCTGTGACCACTTGCTAGAAGCTTCCTCTCACCCCCCCCCATCTCCCTCCCTACTCCTCCCTCTTTCTTTCCCTTCCTTCCCTCCCCTGTCTTTCTTTCTCTCTCCCCACTTGGGGCTTCATTTACTTTTCCAGTCCACATAAGCCAAAACACAGGTGTCAACTTTAACATTTTTTTCTTATGACTTTTCTTCCACTTAGCCTAACCCTTCCTGACCACTGGTTACATTTCTTCGCCTATCTACAGAAGTAGGCTTATGTGTTTGCCTAAACCTACTTTGTACTTAATTGTTTCCATTGCCTGATGCTCAAAATAATAAATATAAGATATTTTCTATTAACTTGTTTCAGAATTATTATACACACACATACAGACACACACACACATGCACGCACACATGTACACACTCTTAAAGGTACCTTAAACTATGTGCCTTCTGTAGCACTATCAGATATAAACTGATGTCAGCAACTTTTAAGCCAACATTTTTATATTCCTTAAACCAAGAAAAAATTATTTCAAGTTTCCAACTTCACAGAAATTACTTCGACCAGACCACCAAATACAGCTGGAAGTCGAATTCAAAGAAATGATCAGAGCCCTGGGCAGACAGTCACATCAGTGTTTCCATACTTTCAAATGCTTCATCATGAAAGAAAACAAAGAGCCAAGTAGAATATTCTAATGCTTCAATGAATGGTTTCTATAAAGATAAACTTTTAAAAGCAGTTGTTTTTACATTTATTTCCATTAATAATTCCTGGTACCAGTGGGAAGTCTGCAAGGAAAAACATGACTGCATTGTTTAAAAATAAATTTATTTCATTATAACCTTGACAGTCTATATAAACAACATAGTATAGGTAAAAACAATTATAAAATACACTTTGGAAAACCATGAAAGTTCTTGAGTTTCTTTCTTGATATCAGAACTTTAAGAGACACCACTAAAAGTTTCAGATAGAAATGAGGAGTTTCCCTGACATTGACTTAAGAGATTGCATTGGTCATCCAACCAGAGACCAAGAAGCAGAGACATTTAGCAGTATTTGGTGGTATTTTTAAATGTTATAGTGGTCATTTATTTCAAACCTGTTTAGCATCAAAGATGACTGGAGAGAAATACAAACATGAGCCCAAGGAGACTAAATAAAGCTGGAATTTGAGTCAACTGTGTGTACCCTAGCTTCAAGGATGGCCATTAAGTTACAAGGAAGATAATCCATTTTGAAACGTGTCATTTCTTTGACTTAGCTGTGATTGGCAGGTATCATCATTAGTGAAACCCAGCCTACTTCCAAACACTGTGCTAGAAGAATATAGGGAATTCCCTCTTTCGTTTTAATCTATGGAATCTCTATTGTAAAGTAAATTTACAAGGACCCCAACAGGCAGGAAGCACCACTATCTGAGGACATCTTCCCACTGGATTTTGTAAGTGACCCACCTAATCAGTGTGGAGGTTCTATGTCCTATAGAATACTGACTAAATATAAAATTTATCTTTTTATGTGTAATACAGTTTCTACTAGATATAGCACAAAGTCAAAGGAACATAATAGTGGCAAAATAGTTCAAATAATAAATGCTGCAGTCAGGATGTCATGGCATCAAAATTCACCTGAGAGCATTTATAAATGCATTGGAATTGAGAATATGGTCACATATGTTCAGCTGTGCCATCACTGATATTAACAGTCTCTTATAGCACTATTTATACTTTACTGAGCATAGGTATCTGTGGAAGAGTTGAAAGATACCAGTCATTTACTTTCCCTGGTGATTTTGGTACTATAAGCATACTCATGTCACTGAGATGTCATTAAAAGCAAAATAACGATGATGATGATGAAAGCCAACCCTGAAGAAATCATAATGATGACCGTGGCGCCAGCCAAGACTCCACAGTCTGTGTGAACGCAAGGAAATTGTCCAACCATCTCAGAGTCATAGCAAAGTACAGCTCAGGAGGAACTCTTGGATTACACTATTGAGTTAGATTACAGGAACTCAAGTTAACAAAAAAATGACAAGAACACCAGCTTTGAATCTGGGTCGATCTTGGTTCTGACTCCATCAATTCCTCTATCTCTAAATCTAACTGAGATTGCGTAACTCTTGCATATATGGGAATGAGGGCAAAAATATGTGATCTCACAGATGGCTGAATGGAAAAATGAAATCATATATTTCAAATTTTTAGCGTATGGTAAGTGTATACACCTAGTAAGCCCTGTTATTGCCTCAGTTTTTTTTGTTTGGTTGGTTGTTGGTTGGTTGGTTGGTTGGTTGATTTGTTTTGGTTTTTGAGATAGGGTTTCTCTGTGTAGCCCTGGCTGTCCTAGAACGGCCTGATTTCAAACTCACAGAGATCCGCCTTCCTCTGCCTCCCAAGTGCTGGGATTAAAAGTATGCGCCACCACCACCCGGTTTCACGGCTCTTAAAAATCTAACGTTTTTCCCACTTGTATTTGACTAATAATCCTCAAAGTTTACATTGAAATGTCCCTTATTATTGTTGTTACTTAACCAGGTCCTTTTTCACAATTATTAGACTATAATAAAAAATATCGCTATTAAAAACAATAACAAACAACGCAAAGTTACAAATAAAAATAAAAAAGTAAATACAATATTTAAACATTCATTTCTGCTAGCTGTTTTCCTGAGACATGTTCTGTCCATCTGCAAATGAGTAAGGTCTCCTGTAGCTCGCCACCAGCTTGTGATAACTATAACCTGTGAGAAGGAAGAAAATAAGAGCAGCAGCTTCAAAATAAAGTACTATACAACACAGCAGTAACAGCTAGTCCAGAGCTGGCAATTGTGGTTCAAGTCACTAGTAATAACTTTGTAATAAATGATAAGAACTCTGCAATGCCTCAGCAAGTGTCATTAGCCACTACTGGCTACTAAGATGTTTATGGAAAGGAATGCCATTGCAGACAAAGGGAGTTATGGAAGGTAACTGTGTTCTCATGCTGAGAGTGAACAAGGAAACACCAGGCCAGGTTGCTCCCAGCATCTCCTCTAACCTAGAGGAACTGGCCAGGAATCTGGGCGATGCTATGACCAGTTAGCAAAAAAGAGAAAAATTACATTTTTTTTAAAAGCATAAGTCTCAGTGCCACAAAACCTGGAGCCACCACATGTGGGTCAACATACTACTTTTCGTTTAAAAGAGCAATTTGTGCTCTGTGAGCCCCTTGAAGATTTTCCATGGGGCTCCTGCTACTTACTAACTACATGTTTGGGACTCCGCTCCACACTTGGTTTGTTTGGGGTTTCAGCTATCTAGTGCCAGGCATGTGAAGGACACTTTGGGGCATCTTATTTTCATTGTTTAGGTTTCTGCCACAGCATTTGCTTCCGCCTGGAGGGGTACCAGCTAATGCTTGCCACGGCCCCACCAGCTACAGAGTGTTTGATAGCTTCTTGTTGTTGCCGAATCCCATGGCACGGTGGCCCTCCTAGACTCCTGGGAGACTGACGGGGAAGTGTTCTCATCAGAATCTCTGTACTGAATGATCTGAGAGGCTATGTGACTCCTACTGGATTCGTGAACACTTGAGGAGTTGAGAAGTGTGCTTTATGTAAGACACAGTCATCATCATCATCATCACCATCATCATCATCATCACCATCACCATCATCACCTTCACATTGCCATTGCTCTTGTACTTCCTCTCTTGATATGATATGTTTAAATTAGAATACTTCTTTTACTCAAGAGGATGGAAGAAAAAAATACACAAAATAACAACTACATAGCATTAGAATGCTATTTCTGTGGCAATACATTCATCTAAGGGACAGAGTGTAATTGTCCTTTGAACATGAAATGAAAATTATTTTAGCATGATCAAACAAAAAAAATAGTTTGTTTCTATTTTTCTGTTATTATGTCATGATACTATTATGACAAAACTTATAGGTTTTGTCATAAAGAAATGAATTTTATCTTCAGATGTTTGTATACATAACGCATGCCAACCAATAATTATCACACATAATTAAACCACAACTCACCACTCATAGTCACCAGCTTTCCCATCTACTGTGTTTAGCATCCTTACCATTAAGCAATGTTGGTCTCTTGAACATCTTCACCTATGGGAGTTTTATCTTTACCCAACGTTTCCATTTTCTCCTCCTTCCTTTTTTTACGATGTTTCCGAAGAGGACTTCAAAAATAACATGTTTGAGATTAGTCTGAATATTTGAGCTCACGTCAATATGCAAATAATCACTAAGAGAGACTGTGACCTTATTTCTATGCTGTTTCAAGATGTGAAAGCTCCTTTTTTTTGTCTTAAGACCACTGACTTCTCTTTTTGACACATTTATTTTGTAAATTCAAGTACTAGCTGCCATGGGCCACAGTGGGATGACATACGTTTATATACGTAGGAAGAATCTGGTCCCTGGATATTTATTGATAGTGATTAGTGGGCAGAAGGAAATTTCGCATGCAAAGTTACTTCACAGAGCAGAACGGTCATCACTTTTCGGTGTCAAGGAGAAGAAGCAGTGGGGACCGCAACAGGCACCAGAGGCTGGAAGGGTGACAAAAGCCCCCTGGAAACATTACTAAATCTCTAGGCACATTAATGAAGAAATTGGTTTAATATCCTGGGCTGCACTCTAGTTGCCTGAACATATGGCTCAAAATTAATGTAAAAGGCTCATTTCCCCAGCTGTGTTCACATGTCCTCTACCCTAACCGTGACATTAAAAATATTCCTTTCTACAATAAAGTATGAAAACTCAAAGCTATTTTTCAATTTATTGGCTAAAGGTTCCTTTAAATTATCTAGTTTAATACTGAATTTTACAGAAAATACAAAATCCAAGCTCAGAGGCATTAAGGAATTTGTCGAAAAAATCTCTAATTGTGAAACTGGTCAAAGTAAGTTTTGTTTTGTTTCGGCTTTGGTTTTCTTTTTTAGTTTATTTGCTTGCTTGTTTGTTTTTGTTTCTTTGTTTCATCCCAGGAACACTATATTGTAAGGCATCTCCTTTTGGTATAGTCTAGAGTACAGACGTGGATGCAGTTGTTAGGAAGGGATGTTCCTCAAGGCAAGAAAATATTAAACTTAATGATAGGTTTTCAAAGAAGCTGCTGACATACTAATCATTGTTCTAAGCCATTTTCTCTCAAAGAAAAAGAAAAGTGTCTCTCAACTCCAAGTGCATAATGAAAACTTCTGATAATAAAAACAGAAGAATTGCCCATGAACATAAAATTAATTATTTTAACATGATCACAAAAGAAAGGTTTCAGTTTGGTTTTATCCTTCAATGTCACTATGTAGTGAAACAGTTTTGGAAAATGAAAATTCTGTTTGGCTTACCAAAACACACAATGTACACCTGCCTTCAAGGCTAAATGACTGAAACTTTTAGCCCAAAGATATCCATAGTTTTAACTTATTTCTTTCCTTTAAGTTGATTAAAAAAAAATCTACAATGTGTTTCACTACTAATAAAAACTTTTACGTTAGAAAACACGTGGCTCAAAAGGTTGATTTATTTAAATCAAAGCAAAAAGGAAGCGATAGTAGGAAAAAGAAGAAGAAAAGAGCAGAGGAGAAAAGTGAGATATAACTTCTCAGACTCAGTCCAAGCTCAGCCTAAGGCCACTTACTGGCAGCAGGTGCAGACACCGATGACTAAGATGATGAAGACCACCATGACCGCTATCAAGCAGATCACCAGGATCTGCCCTCTGTCTTGCTGGAGGTAAAACAAGTCCACTCGCTCACAGCGTGCTCCAAAGTAGCCTTTCTCACAGCTGCACGAGAAAAACACGTTTATGAGTCTCCAGCTTCTTGAGGAAGAAACTAGCACTGTTTTCATTGCTTACTAAAGAACGTGGTGACTTTAAAGGGGGGAAAAATCAAAGGAGGTAAGCTCTCCTCCGGTGTGCTCAGGAGCAGCAGCTCTTTGCCCCCACTGAAGCCCACCATTGCTGGAACGATATTAACTTGTCTGATCGGAGCCGAGGATCGTGGTAAGCTATTAAAATGTTTTCTGGTTTCATCTTTCAGTTTGTACAGAAGAGGGTGGTACAATTCTCTCCATAGCATTTTCAATTCAAAAAAACAAAAACAAAAAACCCTCATGACAAGGAAGACAAAGGTGCACATTTCACTGCATCAATGCACTACTTTAAAATTGCATGATTGCATGCAGCCTGCTGTAGTGGCACAGGCCTTTAATCCCAGCTCCCAGGTGGCAGAGGCAGGCAGAGCTCTAGGAGTGTGAAGACAGGCTGGTCTACAGAGCTGGCACCAGCATAGCCAGGGCTAGGCTTTTGGCTCTAACTCCGTGACTGGAGAAACTACATGTCAGGAATGACCTTCTATTGCCCATGCATGCACTCCTCACAGCTGTGTCACAAGTCCTGTCCTAGCCTATCCTGTAAGCTGGGTGAGTATGACTATATTTTCAAGTGTGTTCACCACTGCCCCCACTCCACTTCCCTCTAAGCAGTGTCTCTTGATGTCATAGACCCTATTAAAGAAAAACAACCAGAATCAGTCCAGTCAGGGCTTGCAATGGGGCTATGGCTTCCCCCAGCCTCTCACTTCTCTATCAATATAATCTCAAAATACACTTTAACTCAGTAGATTTTTCTAAGCCTGTGCTTGTAGTTAGGGAAACTTTTAACCAAGCTGAGAATTATTCTTGCAAGTCTCCCTGATCTAATGGCTCAGTGACAAATGGACTCTGCATAACATTCTCTGAGTTGTTATAGAACCTTAAAAGATACATAATAAATTGAACTCGTTTGCATCAAATTTATCCCTTGTACCACCAGCATCTTTGTATTAATATTTACCTTTATTCTCTACAGATACACCCAAACACAAAGAAATGCTGGCCACATACATAACTATTTAAATATCAGAAAGATAAAAATTTGCACCTTGAAAAGATTTCTATGCAACCTCATTTATTTATAAACCTCTAGATTTATTGTCAAGCTGTTCTATAGCAGACGCTCAACAAGAGCCAAGGCAGTTAATGCCCACAAACCCAGTATCGCTTCAGTAAGAAGACCCCGATTGCCAACATCGTAGCTGACAAAAATGCTTCAAAAACCAACAGGAACAAACACTGAAGCAATCTCAATGAAGAAGTGAACTGTTATGCAGAGAACAGAGAAGCACACATGAAGACGCTGCAGCAGGGGCTCAGGCCAGGTCAGGGAGAACCGCTTTGTCCAAAAACACTGGATGCCTTCATGTTAAGGTCAAAACACAGGCTAAGGAGCTGGAGGGATGTCTCGGTGGTTGAGAGCACTCGCTACTCTTTCAAAGAACCCAGGTTCAATTCCCAGCCCCCACATGGAAGCTCACAGCCATTTGCAATTACAGTTCCAGATGATTCAATGCCTTCCTCTGCCCTCCACAGGCTCCTGTGTACATGTGGTACACATATATACACTCAGGTTCACACGCACATGCGTACATGTGCACACATATAAAATAAAATAAGCAAATATTTATTTTTTTAAAAAAAACACAGGCTGAGTCTTGGAGCTTAAATTATCTATGGGCATGGTGACACCGCCTGTAATCCCAGTACTCGTGAAGTCAGAGGCAGGTGGATCTCTGAGTTCAAGGCCAGCCTGGTCTATAGAGTGAGTTCCAGGACAGCCAAGGCTACACACAGACACCCTGTCTTGAAAGTAAAAACCAAACAAAATGTTAAATATCAAAAAATGCTCTTAAAATTGGGATTGAAAAAGATCCTTTTAATTGAATGTGGTAGGGAACGTGTTTTAGGAGTTTATAAAGAATATAATTAAGTCTTACAAACACAAACACTCTCTTTTAATCAGTTTAACTATTTCTTTAACAAGCCTACTACATATGATTCCTTTTTATCTTTCTTTCTTTTTGTTTTTTTTTTGGCATTTTATTGTTTTGTTTTGTTTTTTCAAGACAGGGTTTCCCTATGTAGCCTTAGCTGTCCTGTACACATATGACTCTTAAACAACTGTTTTGTCCATAAATGGCCAGCCATTACGCACTGCTCTTTAGGAACTTTCTCTAAGTATGAGCTCTGGGTTCAGTAGATTTAATGAACTTCCTGTAGGTTGTAACCCAATGACATCATGCTGGAAGTCAAGCTTTAGCATGGTCAGAGCACCTTTCTGGTCATTTTACCCTTCAACAAACCAGTTACACAGTTATAGTGTCTCCCTCGTGGTAAGTAAGAGGGAGGAGGAACTGATGCCTGGGTCATCTTATGTCACCAGCAGGAAAAAGCTCTCTAGGCTCACAGAGGGATTTGTACACCAAACCCTGGGAAGGAACACCGGATCCTATAGGGCGTCTGCAGATGCAGTGAGAAATGGAACAAGAAAGTTAAGCCGGGATCAGAGGAATTTTGGAGGCTAATGAAATGGGGATTAACCTCTTGTCAAATGGTGGAGCTGTGACTTGATCTTGGGCAGGGAGACTGCCTAATCTGCTGTTCCTCTCAGAAGACAGCACAGTTAATGGACAATAAATCTGCAGACATGGAAGCCAGTTAGGATATGGCTCCAACTCAGTTTTTAAAAACCAAAGAAAATATTTAAAAATCAGGTCTGCTCTTACACACACTCCCTGGTTTTACATTAACAATTTTTGCCCCACCTCTAAGTATTGTCTATGAATGTCTCTTTTTAGAATTGAATTGAATTATATTTTGAGGAAGTCCATGACCTTTAATGCTCAGGCAAAATTGTAAGACTTTTGTATGCTTGTGAGATACTTGTGGAAAATAATATATATTCGGGAAGTTGTGCAAAATAACATACATATTCTCTGAACTCAAGGTCAAAATTATGCTTAAAGAATCACTTGATCCCTTCTGTGAAGTAAAATCCCAGAATTCCCTTTAAAGAGACATTCCATTAGGAGAAAAATGAATATTAATAATACACACAAAAAAGTTGAAACGTGGACTCTTGATCTAAGGCTTAAAAAGTCAACTCCTCTCCCCTACTCCCTAGTGTCTAGATAGGCCTTGGTAATCTCTACATAGACACAGGTCTGACTTCCTCTCACTTTACTGACACCTGCAAAAGAAAAGCAGCGTCCAATTTGGCAGAAATTCCCTCCTATTCCCATTAACTCCGGAACCGCCTCACACATGCCAAAGGAATCTGTTTTCATATGAGCCACCCAGGAGATGATTGGAACGGGCTGACGAGCATCCTAACACAGTTAGCGTCGCCTTTGCAGAGGACACTGGCAGTGCAGAATTGGGTCTGGATTCTCACGCTCGTATTTCAGGAGCAAAGTCTGCGTGCGTCAGTTTCTCCAAATATAGATGCTGAGCCGGGCCCTAAGTGGCTGAAGGCAGGACCTAATGGAACCATGTCCAGACAGATGGTATGGTTAACTCAGACTTTCCAATGCTGTCAAGCCCCAGGCTGGGAGTATGCTGCACCCCTTTGCTCATGGGCACAGGGCCTTCTACTTACATGCAGGAGGGAGTTTGCTCGTCCACCACGAAGCGGCATCTCCCATGGATGCAGTAATGCTTGTACTGCTTGGGGCACCGGGAGAAGTGGGTTTTCAATTTCTGCCGAGGGGTGGTGGTGCCTGGAGAAGGAAAAAAAAACAGTATTAAAATACTAACTCCCCATTTCATTCATTTATTCACAACTAATATATGCCTGATACTGAGAAAACAGCCACAAGCCAGCTCCCACCCGGAGCTGAACTTCCGTGTTCGTGGTCTAGCCAACAGTTTGCAGGACTGAGACACAGGGAGGAGAGAAAGCAGAAAGACCTACAGCAATAACTGCAGAGGCCTACTTCACACAGGCCAGTGATATTCTGTTGTGGTTTTGTTAACAGCAATAACCACTAAGCTTCTTAATATCAACTTAACACATAACAACTCTATCGGGCAGACAGAAGAATCTGGATGACTTTTGAATAACCAACACACAGATTTCTATGACAAGAAGATGTAATACAAATCTCTCAGGATCCATGGGAGATTGATTCCAGGCCCTTTACCCAAAGAAATCTAAATTTCTTATGTTATGCGGTATAACGTGTATACATAATACATATACATATTTTAAGTCATCTCTAAATTACTTATGGTACCTACTGCAACATGAGTATCAAATAAGCTGTTATACCGTACTGTTAGCAAATAATAGTTTGCTTATTTCTGGTACGGAATTGAGCCACAGTTGGATGAGCGACTCCATGCGGAACTCACAGGCTCTCAGGGCAACTCTCTAATTTCAGCAGGTGCCAGATTGCTGCTGGGTTGCTGGCTGACCTGGTTTTCATTGCTGAATTACTTGACTCCCAGGCCGAATGCTTACGCATGCCAGATATTTTGCTATCCCGCACGGCAGTTAGTGGGACTCAACAGAAAGACTGTAATTCTCTTAGAAATAACTGCACCGCAAAACCCTGTGCATTTTGCCAAACCACTTGGTAAGTCGGTTCCTACTGCCTGAGTGTCTTCTAGCCCTTTAAGTGTGGGCACTGAAGCCTCAACGAACAAAGTACAGTGCCCTCTATCTGCTTTAAATGGCATAATAGCACAAATTACAAATAACAAACAGCCAGGAAAACAGCTATAGTACCCCCAAAAAACAACTGCAGAACACTGGGGAGATGGGAAGGACACTGAACTCGGAGGAAATAGTAGTATGCAATTTTGAGCTCTCTTCTTCACTAACTCGGTCCAGATAACCTAACTGAGCTGCCTGAGCCTTGGTGTCTTCACCTACAAAGTGAAGGCAATAGGCCTACCATAACTGGCTGTTGAGAGCTATAAACAAAGATACAAACAAACCTTTAGACAAAAAAAAAAAAAAAAACAAAAACAAAAACAAAGGGACCAAAGAGTCCTCAGCAAATAAGCTGATTCTAGATCCTTGAAAATCCTGGCCATTTCAAGAGAAACCTTGTGTAACTAGGAAGAGCACTTCCTTAACAATATAAAGATTTTTTTTTTTTTTGAGGATGTAGTTTAGGAGTTGGTCAGCAAACAATTTAACACTGGGGAATGCTAAGAGCTAAAACACTCTGAGTTAACATGATTGGGCACACGGAGGAGGATGTGATGAGGCAGGAGGGTCTTGGCAGGTACAGCAAAACTGTAGGGGATGGAGTTAGAGGCCGTGGGTCTCAGTGGACAGGCTGCATAGTGACAGGTAGCACAAGAGAGAAGAGACTGGTTTGAGCCAGTGACGTTACATGGTTCCAGCAAGGAAAGAACACTGCAAGGGGAGGCATCCTGTCAACAGCAGTTAAGGCAGTGTGGACTACACTAGTGTAGGGAGATGCTGGGCACTGGGAGAATGCCAAGGAATGCTGGGGCATGCGGACAAGAGTGATGTGGAGCCTGGACCAGGGAATGGACAGCAAAGAGATAGATTCAAGATGTAGCTGGGCCTCATGGCAGATCTTTTATGCTCCAGGGGTCCTTTCTTTCTTGGTTTGCAAAACACCCTTGCCTTTAAATCTAAGCCATGAGGCTTTGTATCTGAAACTTCACTAATTCCTCTCATATCTGGGCTCCTTTATATACACCCAGACTTTCAATAAGCACCACTTAGAATATCATTCCAAAAGACTAGTTAAGCAGCAGCTGCTGGATGCAGTGATTTGAGCAGTCTCTGCCCATGTGAGTGGCACAAATCCATGCCAGCCAAGCAGTTGCCAGGCCGTTTTGATCGCTCAGCTCTCCTCGCTGAAGAAGGGTGTTTTAAGTATTCCCAGCATCACTTGGATTTAAAAAACCCTTTCTGTGCCACCAGACAGAAAATATCTGGTGATTTCTCTATGGAACTTTCAGAGCCGACACCAAAGTAAATCACACATCTTGATACTTAACAGCAAGCAAAGAGAACCCTGTCTTTCACTATCTTTGAACGTCAGCATTCTCCCTGCGAATGGCATCTAAAGTAACTTCTCATTCGGCATTCAGCATCCGTCTCCGTCGCATCATCTGAAATTGAGCCGAGAAGGACTATCAAGACACTTGGGGGAGAGTTCATTCCACCTTCTGGTGCACAAATATTTTTCAAGAAGGAGTTAAAGCAATTAATCTTACGACAAAAGTACCATCAGTTCCAACACTTATGTTTCTCTCTTGAAAATTGAATGGCGTACTCAAAAAAAAAAAAAAAAAAAAAAAAAAAAAAAAGAAAAAGAAAAACAAGCCAACTTCCATGATTTTGGAGGTGAGTGAGTGTAATTGCTCTTTTCCTGCTCAACTTAACCTGGTTCAGTGCATTTTATCCAAACTGAAATATTCCCTTGGAGGGACAGTGGTTATCACAGAACCTCACAAGGACACTTCTCAGCTAGTCAGGCCACAGGCATAATCTCACACGCAGGGGCAGCTATGGACGCTGTATCTCAATCTGTTGTGGGATGCTGGCTTCTCAAGATTTGGGAAGTCAATTCAGTCAGAAACCATGACAGATCATTGTATGTAAAACTGTGGTTTAAAGGGTTTTCAATAGGCGTCTTGCTTGGCTCATAATGGGCCAACTGATGAGAAGTGTTTGCTCTTGTTGGGTCATATACCTAGTTAAGTTAGACATGACAGACTTCTGTGGTTAAGCCACTGGATAAAAATCCACAAGACAACTAAATAATTTAGTTCTGATATGCAACATTCCTGAGTCTGACATATTTACAATATTAACACATAATTATTACATAGCAAAGATTTTGTGTTATAGAGTTTTTGTAACATTTGTGACTGCAGCTCTTCAGAATGGACACATTGGGTTTATTTTTCATAAAGCCTTCACTGACTATACCAATAGTGCTCGTTACAAGTGCATTTAATAATTCTGCAAGTGGCATGCCACCAGTGACTCTTTTTAGCAAGCAACTAACTCTAGGATTAACTTAAACTATAGTTATCATGACATTTCAACATCTTGTATTAATTACTTAATTAACTTGTATGTGTATATGCATGGGTGCACGCATGACACGGCGTAGGTGACTGAATGCATAATATGTCATAGACATGGATGTCAAAGGAAAACGAGAAGCAGGTGGCCGTCTCCTTCTACCATGTGGGTTTCGGGAATCAAACTCCAGTCCTCAGGCTTAAGTATCAAGTGCTTTTGACCAACTAAGCCATCCCTTTGGGCCAGCAATGCTTTTTGTAATATTTACTGGAGTGATCATAAGTTCACACTGTTTCTAGCCCCCTAGTCACCTACGCAATAGCACTAACTCTAGGAAGATGCTGGATATTGGAATAGTGGTCGAAAGAGGGATAAAGAAAGACATAGGGCAAGGAAGACAAATGACTACAAGTTCATCCTCCCACACACGTATCTGACTTCTAAAATGAAGAGGCATGTCTGGGAGAAGGTACGTGAGGTCCCCACAGAGCTGAGGCTAAGTTTCGTTCTAGACTATTCAGTGTTGTTAAAGGCTTTAATAATCTACTTCTAAGCTCTTAGGCCTCTTCCCAGCAGAGGTTTCCTCATTTTACTGTCTTTTCAAGCCAAAATCTAAAGAAGGCAAGTTTATATATATATTTTTTTTAAGTTAATTTCCCTTCTTCTCTTACCAACTGTCTCCTTGAATTGGAAGCATGAAAAATTCACAATGTCCTTTAAGCAATGAAAAAGTCGGGATTTATGTAATCTCCATGTGACTTACAGGCAGGAAGGTGCCCCTTTCTGAGCAACTGGATCTATGGTTGAGACTACGGAGGGTTGGGGGTGATCATGGAATGGTGTTAAAGCCAGGTTAGACTATATTTTGTCCAAGTAAGCGAGCCAGGCTGGTCAATAGATTTGCAATGGTTTCCTCCAAACAGAGAGCTGACCTGCTTTAGTCTACTAAAGAAAAAAAAAGGATCAATCCACTTTTGCTATGGGTTGGATAAGTATGATGAAAAGCTGACATATCAACGGCTTGGTCACCTGACAGTGAGCCTATTGGTAGATTGTAGAACCTTAAGAAAGACAGGTGTAGTGGAGGCTTAGCTCAGTCAGGGTGTGCCTGGAGAAAGAACTGTGGGATGTTGGTTTCTCTCTCTTGGCTTCCAAGTGTCATCAAATGAGTCCCTTCTTCTGATACACATGCTCACCATGAAGTCCTGCTGCACCACAGGTGCCAAGTGTCCATACAGTGGAACTATCAAAACTGTGAGACAAACTGAATATTCTTCCATAATCAGTTGACATTCTTAGGTGTTTGTTGCTATGACAGAAATCTAAATACCAGGAGTGTGCTATGTTTGCATACTTTCAAAATTCCTCATGGCTAGAGCTAAATGACTGATGGTCAAGAAGAAAACATGTTTTCTTTTTCATTTTAAATCAAATATATGCTGCCCCTGTGCTGCTGCTTCTACTGTTGCTGCTACTGCTGCTGCTGTTGCTGGTTGCTGTTTGCTCCTGAAGATGTTGCTAATTGCTAGTTGCTAGTTGCTAGATTGCTGGTTAATACTTGGGGAGATACCTTGACAATGAAGATCAAATATGCCCCAAGGAACTCAATGCCTCGGCTTCCTGGGGTTTGCAGACAGTGGAGCAAAGAATGCCATTGGATCAATAGATACAGATCCAAGAAGGATATTCATGGCAATTTCATGCCACTGAGAAATGAAACAGGGGACTATCCTCTAGGGGACCCCTGCAGCAAAAAGCACAAGCCGTCTCCCTCTTGTTATCCAGGAAATAACAAGCTAGCAGAAAAGACACAATTAAGTACTGTGGATCTCATGTATACTACTGTAGGCAGTGCTGCTCTAGACTTGACTACTGATCTGAAATGCATTTAGTTTATTTGAAAATGTCTTTTTTTATAAATTATCACTAACCACAGTATGATTAATGGCTTAAAACAGAACTGGGGAAATATAGTGAGAATTTTTTTTTATTTCTTTAAAATTACAGAAATGTTATGGGAATATGTTTTTGTTTTAATCCCAAGTGTGGGATATGGGGCTGCCTCAGACTGTCCACACCAGCTGACTATGATGGA
>OU015756.1:25864229-25888084 GCA_907169655.1 Acomys percivali | reverse complement strand
TGTGTGTGTGTGTGTGTGTGTGTGTGTGTGTGTGTGTGTGTGTGTGTCTTACATTTTTCCTCTAGCACTTGCTCTTCCATTCCTAGTTAGAACAACCAGAAGCAAACAATTGCTGCAGGTTCTTCAAGCACAGGAATTCTAGACTACTCACCTTTATAATCTCAGTAGCTAATGTAAATATGATAGTAAATAAACCGGTTTTTTAAAGTTTTCAAATCCCAAAAGTCCCCCAGCAAATTCTGCTGGGAAACAATAAAACACATATAACTCACTTCTAAAATCCAGTTCAAAAGTTGGTGTTCCCCCAGGGCAAAATGAGGAGGCCTTGACTCTATAGCTCATGTGCTACAATAGCTCTAAATAAATAAATAAATAAATAAATAAATAAATAAATATAGGAGGGAGCTAAGGAGGGAGGGAGGGAGGGAATAAAGAAATGAGGGAGGGAGGAAGAAAGGAAGGGAGGTTAAAAAGGGGAGAATTGAGGAGATGCCTCAGTTAGTGAAGGGCGCAAGCATGAGAGCTGAGTCCAAATCCCCTGGCAGGCATGTAAAAAGTCAGTATGGTAGTGTGCATTTGAAACTCTGGTTGCCGGAGGAAAGGAGAGAAACAGGTATCCACAGAGCTTGCTGCCCAGCCAGTCTAGCCAGTTGGTGAGCTCTAGTTTCAAGGGGAAAAACAAAACAAAACATTATTTCAAAAAATAAGATGGAGAGCAGCAGAGGAAGATACCTAACATCAACTTCTGGCCTCCATGTTCATGTTTATACACTTGTGTGTGCACACACACTCACACACACACTCACACACACATGCACACAAATATATGCACATATGTAATTATAGTAAAGAAATGAAAGAAAGAAAAGAAAGGAGGGAGGGAGCTGTAAGGGAAGAGGGAAGGAAGGAGGGAGGGAAGAAAGGAAGGAAGGAAGGATGGAAGGAAGGAAGGAAGGAAGGAAGGAAGGAAGGAAGGAAGGAAGGAAAGAGGGAAGGTCTAAATCTAGGAGAGCTTCAAAGTTTTCAAACTGTAAGTGGAAATATTTACTTCTCAGGGTTATTATAAACATTAAGTTTTATCACAAAAATGTTTTAGACTATTTCACATTTTTATCTATCTGCCTTTACTCTTAGTATTATTTAGAACTTAACCAGTTATTCTCCTGTCTAATAGAGGGAACACTGATTCCATTGACACTGCCTGATTAGTCAACATTGTGCCAGGCTCAGGCCCATTGTCAGCCTCCTTGTGCTAAAACCCACTCCACATTCACGCATCAGCTAACAAATGGAGACCACCAGACTCAGAGTTAGAGACAAGGCCATGAGAGGAGGCCTCCTCAGACAAACCAGTACCCAGTTCAAGAAGCGTGTTCTGAACAACAAACACTCTGCCTCTGCTTTCACCCAAACTGTCTTTGGCTAATCGTGGTGGCCACAAACCTAACTGAAAAGGAAGCATTTCATTGGCCCGACCAGATTCTACTAATTGAGCAGAGATGATGGTCTGAACTTAGACGCTCCATTTTATAGCAGAAGATGATGGCCTCCCTTCCCAGGACCTGGTTGGAACTAAGGAACAGGATATTTTTAAGTACCATAGACCCCACAAGGTTTCACTGCCCTTGTCCTAACTACTGGCGTCATCACAGGACTTCAAATCGAGTTTATAATCTGTAAGAAGAGACTGAGAAATCCGTGAGACATTCACCAAGCCAGTTACCAAACTCTACAGGCTACTTTACAAAGAACACTCTTGTTCCATCCATTAGTCAACAAATACTCATTAAGCACCATGTGCTTGGTACTGATGTGAGAGACACTGAAGTCTCAAAGATAAAGATATCAAGGCTAAACCACAGACCTCATATTCTGCTCTGCAAGATGCACACACCATCAAGGTGCTGAACAGTCAGCATAGTGAGAGATGACACAAGACAAAGTCCGAAAGAGAATCAACTCTGCCTGGTGAGAGAGGTTTTTATAGAAGTCGAGGTTTATGATGACTTTTTAGTGGGGAATAAATGACTTTTAAAGTGCCAATTAATTCCTTGATTAAAAAAAGTGTAAGCACAATAATCACCGTGTTTTATCTGTTGTGGTAGTGGTTAGCATCCGTG
The DNA here is from genome assembly GCA_907169655.1 of Acomys percivali. Lineage (NCBI taxonomy): Eukaryota > Metazoa > Chordata > Mammalia > Rodentia > Muridae > Acomys > Acomys percivali. The sequence goes on along the minus strand of OU015756.1, from coordinate 25,885,964 downwards.
TGGTAGTAATAATGGAAATATTGATCACTTTACAAAAAAAAAGCTGTCATAAAATTAGAGATTATAATTAGCCAGCAGCCACTGTCTGGGGAACATGGTAGTGGTTAGTCAACTCCTAACCCTGTCAGTACCTGTTGTCAAGACAGTCATCCTGGCAAGTGGAACGTTATCTTGAAAATAAACTGGAAAATCATAGGAAAATAAGGGCTTGAATATATTCTACACAGCACATGATTGTTTAAGGAAATCCAAGTTCTAGTATAAAAGGAATAGAAAGCATCCTATGCATTTTCCACTGATGACGCTGTTAACACATCTCTGCTGTGAGAGCTTTTACCCTGTAAAGTGACTGAGTGACCTTGGCCTTTACCTGCCATTTCCCAACAGTATCCAGTGTCCCACTGCCTACCACAACTGAACTGTCACTATGAAAAATGTCCATACACCTCTAAATATTTCTAGGGAGGGGAGCCATTCCAGGTGAGAACCAATGTGATTCTCTCTGACCTATTTCACACATTTTAATGCAAAGTGCAGCTTGCATTTTCACACAGCCCTTTATTTTTTTTCAGAAGATTTTTTTATTAATTTATTCTTGTTACATCTCAATGAATATCCCATCCCTTGTATCCTCCCATTCTTCCCTCCCTCCCATTTTACCCTTATTCCCCTCCCCTATGACTGTTCCTGAGGGGGATTACCTCCCCCTGTATATGCTCATAGGGTATCAAGTCTCTTCTTGGTAACCTGCTGTCCTTCCTCTGAGTGCCACCAGGTCTCCCCCTCCAGGGGACATGGTCAAATGTGAGGCACCAGAGTACGTGAGAAAGTCATATCCCACTGTCCACTCAAGTGTGGAGACTGTTCTGACCATTGGCTAGATCTGGGTAGGGGTTTAAAGTTTACCGCCTGTATTGTCCCTGGCTGGTGCCTTAGTTTGAGCAGGACCCCGGGGCCCAAATCTGCCTATCATAATATTCTACTTGTAGGTTTCTAGGACTCTCTGGATCCTTCTACTTTGCTATTCTCCCATGCTTCTCTCATCTAGAGTCTCAATAGGATGGCCTCCCCTCTGTCCCAGTTTCCTGGTAAGTGAAGGCTTTTGTGGGACATGCCCCTTGGGCTAGTATGCAGATATAAGTGAGTATATACCATTTGAGTCTTTCTGCTTCTGGGTTAACTCATTCATTATGATAATTTCTAGCTCAATCCATTTATCCACAAATTTCGGGAATTCCTTGTTTTTAATAGCTGAGTAGTATTCCATAGTGTATATGTACCACCATTTCTTTATCCATTCTTCTACTGAGGGACACTTAGGTTGTTTACAGGTTCTGGCTATTATGAATAAGGCTGCTATGAACATGGTTGAGCAAATTTTCTTGTTGTGTGCTGGAGCATCTTCTGGGTATATTCCAAGGAGGGGAATAGCTGGGTCTTGAGGAAGCCCTATTCCAAGTTTTCTGAGATAGCACCAGATAGATTTCCAAAGTGGCTGTACTAGTTTGCATTCCCACCAGCAATGAAGGCGTGTTCCTCTCTCCCCACATCCTCGCCAGCATGTGGTGTCGCTTGAATTTTTGATCTTAGCCATTCTGATGGGTGTAAGATGGAATCTCAGAGTTGTTTTAATTTGCATTTCCCTGATGACTAAGGAGGTTGAGCATTTCTTTAAGTGTTTCTCAGCCATTTGATATTCCTCTGTTGAGAATTCTCTGTTTAGTTCCAAGCCCCATTTCTCAATTGGGTTATTTGGTTTGGTGGTGTTTAATTTCTTGAGTTCTTTATATATTTTGGATATTAGACCTTTGTCAGATGAAGGGTTGGTGAAGATCTTTTCCCAGTCTGTAGGCTGTCGCTTTGTTCTCTTGACAGTGTCTCCTGCCTTTCAGAAGCTTCTCAGCCTCATGAGGTCCCATTTATTAATTGTTGACATTAAGGCCTGGGCTGTTGGTGTTCTGTTCAGGAGGTTGTCTCCTGTGCCAATATGTTCCAGGCTCTTCCCGACTTTTTCTTCTAAGTAACTTAGTGAGTGTCTCTGGTCTTTAATCCACTTGGATTTGAGTTTTGTGCAAGGTGACAAATATGGGTCCAGTTGCATTTTTTTACACCTAGACCTCCAGTTAGACCAGCACCATTTGTTGAAGATGCTATCCTTTTTCCATTGAATGGATTTGGCTTCTTTGTCAAAAATCAAGTGACTATATGTGTGTGGATTCATATCTGGGTCTTCGATTCGATTCCACTGATCAATCAGCCTGTTGTTCCACAGCCCTTTTATGTGACCCAACTGCGCACAGCACAGCCTTCATGAGGTCTTTTTTCTTTTTTCTTTTTTTTTCAGGTGTCACCATCTCATGGAAAGCTGCCTAGACTCAATTACTAGTTCACTATGTGGCTTTGAGTTAATGAAGAAATATTCTTTCTTTTCAAGAAACTCTTGGATCATAATAGGCTTTCTGCCCACCCCATAATCTAGTTCATGACAATCAATGAAAAACAAGAATTGTTAACAAGCATGTATCACTCAAATGATCAATGTATTTATGAGATCAAGAGTGCACTGTGTTTAGGAAAACACTTGGCAAGAAAAAAATGTATAGAAAGCATATGTAGGAAGCATAAAACTCCCAATCAAAAGAGCCACAAATTATACCAAATTACTAGGAATTCTGAAGGTTTTTAAAATACCCTACCAACATCGAACTCAGAAACTATCCTTTCTGAGTCTGCCAAATCCACATTTAAAATTTCAGTAGAGGGATTCAGTTGGTCCTAAGGCATGCTGGTCTCAAGACCATTCATGCATGCTGTCCATCACATTCATTCATTCATTCATTCATTCAGGCCTGTGTCTGCAGTGCCTTTCTCTACATCTCTATAAATGCCTTTTGTCTGTCCAGCACATTTTTCTTGCCCTTCCTCTTTGGAATCACCTAAAATAAGTATAGCTTCTCTTTCCCACAAAACATTGTAACATATCTGTATCTAGCTATTAAGTTTCCCTATGGAGCTTTCTCTTCTCAAGCTACACATCCTGGCACCTTCAAGCATATTGTGTTAGAAGTGTGAAAAGCCTTGTCATCTTCTTCTAAATGCAAAGCATCACCCAAAGACAGACAAGAGTGGGAGTCTAAGCCCCAATACTTCTAGTAATACAAGCCCATCATCTACAGCCTCTCTGGGCTGTCCCAATAAGTACTGGAGTTTTGTTCTTTCTACCATAAAACACATCAACTAAAGTCTTATGTTGCTGGGCAGCAGTGTCTTGATGGGCATGTTTCCCCTTTGTTTCTGTTCTCTGTTGCTTCATCTTTTATGTTTCATCTAAGCAGGCAGTGTTCTTTAATACTTTCTCCCTTTTAAATGCATTGTATACAGTTTTAACTGTCAAAAGAATTCACAGCTTCTTCTTCTGCATTTGGATTCTTTTATTGAGCCTATCAAATCTTCCGCTTCACATGACCTGTGAATTTCTCAGGTGTACAAAAAGAAAACAATAAAACAAAGGTACATTGCTAGCTATACTTGCTAAGGGACTAGAAGTTGAGTGCTTATTTCTGAAGTTAGTTTTTAAATATCAATTTTACTCATAAAATCCAGGGAAAGGGGAAAAGAAATCCAGCTTTACGTCTAAGCCCATCTATGTTAATGCACTTTGAAATCGTCAAGTTTAGAAATTACAAGACATATTAAAGCCTTATCCCCATCAGTCAGCGTGGGCAATGAAGTCAGTGCGAACAATACAGGCATTCAGTAGGAGGCAGCCTGACAGGCCCATGACACACAGTCTCAAAGGCACTGCTGGTGCTGAGGTAAGTAGCAAGCCAGCTGGATCAACTATTTAAAATGATCATATGTGACCAGCTTAGACAACATGTACATTGGATTTGCCTCATTTCTGAGCAGGATTTTCCATTTCTAAAGCCAAGAACATTTTGTATTTTAAAAACAAACATATTATCACAAAATGTTCCTTTATCTCTGTCTTAGTGACTAAAGACTTCTTAGATACATCCCAGGACTCCGATTATCTACTGAATTCAATTTCTTCTGTCAGACCAACAGGATTTGAACCACACTCCAGTCCCATTAGGAACAGGAAGACTCTTTCATGCTCAAGCCCCTGGGGCTGCATTCATATTAAAGAGAGACAGCATTCAGCAACAGGAAAAGAGCAGCTTTGGGATCCGATGGAGCAGGACTTGAACGCTAGACCCATTTTCATCAATACATTTGTGACTGTGGTCATCACTAGCCATGGCCCTTCCAACTGCTTTCTGTGACTTTAACTCTCACATCATGGCAGGGATTTAGCTATGTACTTAAACAAAGAGGAGGGAGGAAATGGTAAATTTTAACTACTTAAATGTCTTTCCCATTTATAGAAAGATGTATTCTCACTCTTATAAATGGTAAATTGATACTAATTTCTACATTTTAAACACACTTTCACTTATGTGTAAAAATGTTTAATATAGTGACAACAAAATATCAATGCATACATATACGCATGCAGCATTCCTATAGTGTATTTGTAGCTATTGAGACAAAACTGTGTAGGGGCATCTCCATGTGTTGTTTCTTCTAGGTATTTTTGTTTGTTTTGCTTTGATTTTTAAGATATCTGAAGTTAAGGGGTCTTGGCTGATTAACAGCAGCATGGAGGCTTTCTCATGTGTTGGGTCTTTGCGTTCTCAGCATAGCTCTGTGAGTCAGCACACCATTTATTTGAGCTGGGGTTTATGACTTGGTTGGTTGAGTCAATGGCACAAATATAGTTGGTAAGGTCAGATCTGAGACAGTACGATTCAGTAACAAGTCACTGAATTATATTCACTTCTCTAGACTCCAAAAGGCATAGTTAATAAAGTTTGTTCACAATGTAAGTCAATACAAGGAGCAAAAATGTGAGCATTGAAGGACTTTCCCTATAGCATCTTCGTTGCCAAGGAGAGAAAGAGAATCTGGAATGTGTGAACTGAGTAGTTCTCATGGTCAGAAAGAAGCCATATCTAATGTGGATCTGGAAACAATAATAGGGTGAAGCTGCCATTCAACACTGGGCTTGGGTCTGAGTGAGATAAAAATTGTGAAGGGGTAAAATTTAGTATTTGGGCTCTTCTTTAAGAAACAAAATCAGTTCCTTTTCTACTTATCCTGTTGCTGACTTTCACTGTGTATAAGCTATTCCCCTTATAAATCCTGCCCTCAGGTATAACAGATTACTTAGCTTGTTTTCAAATCAAAGCTCGAAGAAAGGAAATTAACTCAGAACGTTCCTAGAACATAGGCTGAGACATAGATTAAGGGGTTATAATCCCAAGGCCATGAAACTAATGGAAAGGGAAGTGAAAGGGAGAAGGGAGCTACTAAAATATTTCTGTTCACTGTATCCCACAGGGACAAAGGAATTCCCCCAGGTGGCATGATTACCCACATATAGGCTACATTGGTAGTTCATGTGGTCACTGAATCTAAGGTATGCCTCAGAAAACAGAAGGAAAGAGAAATGCATTGGCCCAGTCCTGTTCATGATCAATTTCTCCACTGACAAAATTCCTTCTGCTGGATGCTAATTTCTTTGGACTTTGTGGGTGTGGCATTTTAACGAAGGTCCAAAGTAGGGCAACCTATGTGGATGGCTCATAGGCTTAGCCAGACCACTGCATTCCAACACAGGAACCGGGTAGCAGGACATCTTTTAAGAAACAGTGAAAAAGTATTCTTAGGTAAAGTAGAGTTTCCAAGTTCCTTCAAATGATTCTGCCTGGAAAACTTCCTAGTCTTTCAAACTAAAAGATGGGCTTCTGCATTCCCAGAGCCTGAAGGGGAAGCACAGAGAAGGAGACGTAGCTAACAGGGACTTCATAAACACATCACGTTCATTCAAAACCGGGAAAGTAAAATACAAGTATTTCTTCCTCCAATATGAAACTCCATTTTCAAATGAAGATACAGTATCTTAATGTCTAATAAAGACTCAGAATGATAAATAATGGTATTTTTAACATATAAAGTTTCTCCAAACTGTTGCTCTTAAAGCCCATTTAAAGTCATATGTAGACTACATGAAACACATAATTCGTATACTAAAGAACTGTTGACACACAGCAATGCCTTTGCAGGTTGGCCAATCTCATTTCTGGTTTACCTTACCATTACTGAATGTGTCATGGGTGGCTAACCTGAATGGGAATCCTACAACCACTTTGATCTGGTTTATTAAATGACCACTTATCAAAACTTGATTTACTTTGATTCCCATTCCTTTAAAAATAACACCAGACCAGATATTCAGGCATCCTATAATTTTAAATAAAACTCTCTGGACCCACTGAATTATCATATTCCAAAAGAGGATGAGAAGGAATGGACCAAAGAGGACAATTTATTTTTTAAGCATGATTATCTAAGTCTACAGGAAGAAGGAATTGTGTAGTTGCCTTCTGAATCCAGGAACAGCACAATCTTTGACCTATGATAAAAATAAGACACCTTAGTGGCATGGATGTTATGGGAGTAATCATTGCTTATTGCTTGGATTTAAAGCCTGCTCCACCAATTGGAAACTATACTTGACACGGACAATAAGGCCAAGACTCTGATGCTAGACAGAGAAAGGGTCTTATGGGGAAGGACTTACTACTATTGTTCTAATAAATGAACATAGCAGAGGAAACAGCCCCTGATGACATATTGCTACACCCTAGACAGCAGCGCACCATTCAGCCTTCATTAGTCAGGCTTCTTCTTGAAGTAGACCCTATCTAACACAAAGACCCACAAACACAAAGAAATAAGAGACTCTGGAGCATCCAGACCTAACTCTCGAGGATCTATGCAGAAAAAGGAAGCAGAAAGATGGTAGCAGCCAGAGGTGGTGGGTGCCTTCAAGGAAACAGCATTCCCAGATGATGGGGAAGAACCACGCAAGCTGAAGCCAGACAAGACATCGGCAGGGAGAAGAGGAAGTGGCTATGAATTCCCATCTTTATCCAAGAACCGACTTGCAACTGACAGCTTCAGTGAGAGTGGTGATCAGTTTTTGTCAATGGAGAACACAAGGTAGATACATCAGCTGCCCTTTAAGGCATACTCCATGCCCCAAGAGTCTCCAGCCAACACAAACTGGACTCAGTTCACAAGAACAAGAAGTTGGGTGTGTAGGATTGAGGGGAAGGATATGGCAAAACATTTTCCACACTTGAATGGAGAGTGGGATATGACTTTCTCATGTACTCTGGTGCCTCACATTTGACCATGTCCCCTGGAGGGGGAGACCTGGTGGCACTCAGTGGAAGGACAGCAGGTTACCAAGAAGAGACTTGATACCCTATGAGCATATACAGGGGGAGGAAATCCCCCTCAGGAACAGTCATAGGGGAGGGGAATAAGGGGAAAATGGGAGGGAGGGAAGAATGGGAGGTTACAAGGGATGGGATAACCATTGAGATGTAACAAGAATAAATTAATTTAAAAAAAAGAAAAAGAAAAAAAGAATTGGATGAGCAGGAAATACAATCAAAACATATTGTATGAAATTCTCAAGAAATAAATTTTATATATATATAAAATAGAAAACAAGCCACCAAACTTTAACAATAGTACCTTCAAAGCCCCAGAGGTTTTTTAAAAATGTGTTTGAGTAAGTCAATTCCCCTTAGCATTCATCTATTATTATATTTATCAGTAAAACTGTTCATAAAGACTAAAAAAATAAAAAGAGTGAAAATCACATTACATTAAGAGTGTATTTCAAGTGTGAGGAACATAGAAAAGAAATTATACTGGCATTCCATAGAGAGACAATGTGTTAAGCTGGAGAGATATTATAGGAAAAATTCTGTCAAAGAAGCAGGAAACTGAAATGAAGGCGAGGCGATGATGCAGAAATGAGCTCTGTGTGCGTTGGAGACGGTGGGCAGAGCCGTCTGGCTGAAGGAGAAAGAATAAGAAGAAAAAAATCTCCAGAATCAAGGGTCCCCTTGATGTGTGTGCTCTGACTGCGAAATAATTCAATTGATTTTTCTGTGTGATTTAGGAAAATAAGACTCATTAAGAAACAGTCACACCGCGTTCTAGTTGGCTCTTTGAAATGTCTGCTCACCACATCCTGAGAGACAGATTCAGTATTATGAGGTTGATTAGACTAGAAAACCACTCAATTCATGCATAATGGTGACGACCACTGCTGGGTAGAAATCAATGAGAAAGAACTGGGGTATTTTCAATAGGCTTTTGTCTTTAAAAAAAAAAAAGCAGGGTGGAGGAATGAAGCCTACAATTACGTATGCAATCTCACTTCACAACACTAGTCCACCATATCAAGACAAAGCCATTATTCAAGCTCTCCATTACAGACTAAAATTTATCTAAAAAGTGAGGCTTTTTCTCCCAGTTTCCTATCACAAGGGGGTAATGTTAGAAAAAAAAGTGGCCTCTGTCATAGTAATAGTTGAAATTTCCATCAATATATTTTAGCAGGTGGAGCTGTGGGTTCCATTTCCTGCACACTAAGGTCCAGTTGACATTTATTACTCAACTATCAAGCCTGCAGCATCTTTAATGCGAAAACACCCTCAGGCATAAGACTGTGGCCCATGAGGAAGGAAAAGTCACCAAGCCCAAGCTTTCGTGGGAAAACAATTAAAGTATTTTCTTCTTCACTGTCTGCTTCCGGTTCTAAGGGCTCTGCCTCTTTTGCTAGTCTCTGGGGAGGCTGGCAGCTTCTTCAGGTGAAGATATCCTAAGCTTCAAAACATCCTCAGTGTGGACTGGCATCGTTCTGTATTCATAAAAACATGATACATCCTGAAAGGTGTTTAGTCTGCCTACATCCCTCCTAGAGATCACTTCTGCAAGCTCCCCATAAGCGCTAAGACCTCCCGCAGTGTGCCCAGGTGTGGGAAACTCCTCACATCCCACAGCATTCGACTTCCATTTGTTTTCAAAGCTTCCTATGGGGAGAGAATTCTTCCTGGCTTAAGGTGAGACTGTCTTCTTAAACCCCCGAGTCCGTTAATCTAACTTGTACTGTGAACCACTATGTCATTGTTTCTGATAAACCAAGTTTTATCCTTCCCAGTCAGCACCTCCTCTCCTCAATGACTTGTTTATGTACATGTTGGGCATCTCCAGTCATCATCAGCCCCTGGTTCCTGGTTTCCAGTGTACCAGTGAGTGGTCCATAGTCCACTTTTCATGCCAGTGTCCTCATCTTCTTTTTTTTTTAATTTAATTTAATTTTATTTTTAATTAATTTATTCTTGTTACATCTCAATGGTTATCCCATCCCTTTTATCCTCCCATTCTTCCCTCCCTCCAGTTTCCCCTTATTCCCCTCCTCTATGACTGTTCCTGAGGGGGATTACTTCCCCCTGTATATGCTCATAGGGTATCAAGTCTCTTCTTGGTAACCTGCTGCCCTTCCACTGAGTGCCACCAGGTCTCCCCCTCCAGGGGACATGGTCAAATGTGAGGCACCAGAGTACGTGAGAAAGTCATATCCCACTCTCCACTCAAGTGTGGAAAATGTTCTGTCCATTGGCTAGATCTGGGTAGAGGTTTAAAGTTTACCGCCTGCATCCCCAGCATTCCAATCGGCTAATCCTCAGACCTTCCAGAAAAACATCCCTGCTCTCTGCCTCCTGACTTGCTCTTTCCTTTACCAGAGCCCCAGCCCCTTTTTCTGACTTATATATCGCGAGTACAATGCCACCGACACTGTTCCACATCTCCCGTTCTTTGTTGTGGAAAAAAAAAATAAGTATACCATGAAAAATTGAATCTTTCCTTTTTAAGAATATAATTCAGCGGCATAAAATACATTCAAATTATTGTGCAAATCTTACCACCGACCATATTTTGAATACTTTTTAGTAAAATTGATATTTTCATTCTCGTCAAATAAAATACTCTTCTGCCTCCTCTAACTCCTCTATTGGGAACATCCATTCTATTTTCTGTGTCTATGGTTTTTGCCTCCATCTTCTCCTCTCAAGTGTTATCTAGTGTCACAAAACACCCATAGACTCAATTTACTGGGCAAATAGTTACCAGGATACATTGGGTGCCCAGCATAGTGCTAGAAAAATAATTAGTGGAACAATTCATTTATATTTCTAGTCCAATTTTTTTTTTAACAAGTAGTTGTTCAAGCTGGAATCTCTTTTTAAGGAGAGTATTTTGTGTTAGAATTTCATATTTATAGAAAACTTGGAAGGCATTGAGCTATAACACTATGCTCCTTCCTCCTTTTTTAGCTGCTTCTGATGTAACCTGGTCACATTACCATGTATCAGAGCTATTCCAGTTGCATCACTGTTGCTGTTGTTGACTTTCTGTGTCAAGGTTGTTAGTCACCTCTGCCCTGTTACGGGCCTGCCCGTCTTTGGTGTTCATGACCTCATTGACACATTGAGTATCTTCTAGATTGTCCCTCAATTTTTGAGTTTCTTTTTTTTAATGAACAATGTTGTTACATGTCTTTATTTCTTATCTATATTTGGTCAAAACCTGCCAGGGCACACATGCGAAGGTCAGAAACAACATGTGGAAACTGATTTTGTCTTTCCACCATGTGAACCATGAAAATAAAACTCAGGTCATCAATCTTGGTTTGATTTGGGTTTGGGTGTTTGGGGGTTAGGGGGAGAGGGGTTTACCCTGAAATTATTTTCTTTTTTCCTTTTTAAAAAAATTCACTTTCCATCCTAAATGCACCCTTCCCTCCTCTCCTCCCAGTCCCACCCTCTCACACTCTTTCCCTTTTCCCTCCTCCCCATTTCTCCTTAGAAAAGGGGACCCTTCCCCCCTTTCCCACCCACCCCAGCACATCCATCAGAACTTAAGGGCATCAGCTTCCACTGGGGCCAGACAAGGCAGCCCCGCTAGGGGAACGTGATCTAAAAAGCAAGTTGTCTGCTGTTTTTATGTAGCTCGGCTGTGGTGATAAATGTTGGGAAGAGTACACTGTTAATTCGTTCCTCACACTATAATCTAATAGAGAACACATGGATCTAAATGACAGTGTTGGTTGTGGTAACCTGGATTGCTTGGTTCAGGTGGTCACACCAGATTACTGCACTATACAGTCACTATATTCCCCTTTCGTGCTCTGTTTCATGTTAGGAATTCAGCAAATGTTTTAGGTACCTGGTGCAGTCATGTCAAGCTCAGCACTCACTCTGGTGAACCCCCGGGGTTAGCATATACCTAATGGAATCCTAGCACCCTTAGAGTAATGCCTCCCCATTCCTCAACCACCCCAGCTCTGGAAAACACCAGTTTGATTGCTGCTTCTATGATATCTTTTTCTTTTCTTTCTTTTTTATTTTTATTTTATTTTTTTATTGTAGAAGTAACTTCTTTGAGGCAGAATGTGTGTTGCCAGGAGTTACCTTGTCTTGTTGTCAAAGAATCTTTAGAACAGTAAAAAAGATCTTTAAATGCCATATCCTGCAGGTCTCTGAGGCTTTTGAAAACCTTATTTAACTATTTTACCTTATATATCTATAGAATCATATCTATTAGACCTAAGATATATACTCTTGTGATAAAAATCAGACTAGTATTTGATATGACTATGATATCCATCAATATACAAAATTTCATTCCAATGAATTAAAAGTAACCTTATTTGTGAGTAACAATTAAGGACTTGAGTTGAGGAGTAAGTTTAATAATCTACCTTTTATTCTATCCTCCCTCTATATTTCTATATCCCCCTTTCTTTCTTTTCAGCTCCTATATCCTTGCCTACAAAAGAAAGACAAAGGAAAAGAGAGAGGTCCCTGAATCTAACCTAGTTTTCTCTCTGTATAAGACCAATAAAACCTTCTGTAAGGCAAAGGAAACAGTCAACAGAACAAAAAGACATCCTACAGATTGGAAAAATATCTTCACCATCACTACATCTAACAAAGGTCTAATATCCAAAATATATATAAAGAATTCAATAAATTAAACACCAAGAAGCCAAATATCCCAATTTAAAAATGGGGTACAGAGTTAAATAGAGAATTTTCAACAGAGGAATATCAAATGGCTGAGAAACACTTAAAGAAATGCTCAACATCCCTAGTCATCAGGGAAATGCAAATCAAAACAGCTCTGAGATTCCATCTTACACCTATACAAATGGCTAAGATCAAAAATTCAAGAGATGACCCTGCTGGCAAGGATGTGGAGAAAGGGGAACACTCCTTCATTGCTGGTAGGAGTGTAAATTTGTACAACCACTTTGGAAATCAATCTGGTGCTATCTCAGGAAATTGTGAATACATCTAGCTATGATTTCTTTTAACTGTTTTGTTTTTATGTTGTTTGGTTTGAGGCTATGTCTTACTAATAGCCCTGGTTGGCCTTAAACTGCAAGTAATCCTCCTGTCTCAGCTTCTGAGTTTGATGAGTATCATTCGTGGATCTGGTTTTGACTACTTACTCAGGAAAACACAACAATCCCTTTTGTGAGTATATATGCAAGTACATTGAAATCAAGACTTCTGCGATGTAACTGTTCCCCCATGATCACTACAGCATCAGTATTAGTTAAAGCATGGATACATGCCAGTGCCCATCATCATATAAATGAGTAAAGACGATATGACGTATACATGCAAGGGTATTATCTATCCTTGACAACAAAGGAAACCTCTCCATATGTGGTGTACTATTGAAAACAAGTCACTAAATCAGGTCTCCTCTGAAAGGTGCCAAGAAATTAAGCTCCATCTCCTGAAAGAAGGAGTGTCTATATATGTATTTATAATTACTCTATAAAGAAACTTTGCTCTTCTCCTGGAAAGCTCTGTTAAAATTAATACTCCTAGGATGGTGCTGAAGAAGAGCCTACTAGATCTGGGATGAGGTGCAATGATGTATACATTTGACACTCCCTCTCTGTCTCAGACTATTAGTTTTAGAACGGGCTGTAATCTTTGTCCCTCCTTCTTACGTATCTGTGACCTGTCACTATAGCTGATTAATTCCTACACTGAAATATTTTCTTCTCTCAGCCAAGATTTTGATCAGCAGTTTTCCCTCTGATTCCCTCACCTCATCTGTTCTTCCTTACACTAAGGTCACTCTTGAAGCACTGCATTCACCATGTTACTACCCTACTGAGAACGCCAGTCTAGAATCTTTATCTATTATTATTACATCCCCGAAAAGGCCACTGGACACAAGTTAGAGAAAAAAATGGTGTCTGGATGTTACAGAGCCTCCATACAGTAAAAACGAACTTTGAGGAAAAGATAAAGAACACTTCATTTGGGTTTCCTCTCTTTCGGGATCAGGGTCATGAACCAGTTCTCTTAAAGATGTCATCACATCATAATCATTAAATATTTAATCCTATTAATTATTAAAACTTAGTCACTCTTAAAAGATGGTATTCTTATCCAGGTGTGGTGGTGTACGCCTTTAATCCCAGCACTCAAGAAGGCAAAGGCTGGTGGATCTCTGGGATTTTGAGGCCAGCCTGGTCTACAAAGTGAGTCCAGGATAGCCAAGGCTACACAGAGAAACCTTGTCTTGAAAAACGAAAATAAAAACCAAACAAAAGAAGATGGTATTCTCACTGCAAGATGGACCTGATGTTTCCTTCAAGCTGTGAGCAATCTCCAGGTTTATAAAGCCTCGCAGTGAGTGACTAGGGACAAGGGAAGTAGGGCATGGTGGTGTATACCTGTAATTTCAGCATGCAGGAACCTGAGGTAGAAAGATTAGGAGTTCAAGACCAGCCTGACTTCAATAATGAGACCTTGCCTAAAAAAAATTGTGTATGCCAAGAAAAAGAACCTTGGGGCAGACCTTTGAGTGAGGTGAGGCAGCCCATCACTGAGCAGTAGGGAGCAAGGCAAAGGGAAAGGGAATTTTTCCTCAGTATTTAAATAAATTCACCACATAAGAAACTATAAAATATTTTAAAGTTTTCATTTGTCCCTAAAAACAAGACTTCATCTGAATTACAAAATCACTTGGCTCCAGCTCCTAGAAACCCCAAAGAGAGGGCTGTGCCAATAATTCAGTGTCCTGATTAACAGCTTTAGTTTAGAGAGCCCCTCCTGTCACCAATATTTGCCTCGATACCCCACAAAACTGACTGTGTTCTAGGCATCCCATGCTTCTGTTGCCCACGTGGAAAGTAGCAGCTACTCAACTGCCCACCTCCGAGTCTCTGCCACGTATTCCCCCACCTCGGTCATGGATGGATCGATCGCCTCCAGTCTCCACCCCATTGATGGATTCCCTCATCATTCAGCCCTGGAATTCTCCTGTTATGAGGTTCATACTTAACCCGTTTCGTATAATTAAAGCAATCTATCCTTTTCCATTTGTAATGAACATTTTAACAAAACATGTTATAAACTCCTTTTAGAAGATAATTGTTAGTTGAGCTGTTGGATCACTCCTTAAAAAAAGAAGATAATTGTTTATAATTAAATTATTCTTTTTAATTCATTAATGCCTAATAGTTATAGACATACTTTAAGGTAATATTTGTTATACTTTAAAACAGTAAAATTAAAATAAATTTAGAACTTTCTCATTATTATATGTTTTAGAAATAACAATAATGCTCTCTGTTTACCCCAAGCATTGTGCCATATGCAAAAAAAAAAAAAAAGCGCTATTTTAGAGTGAACTGATATTTGGCTAAAGTCCACGAATAAATCAGATTATGCCAGGTATTCTTACTCAAAAATCAAGTTTTGATGCCATTTGGAAAAATAAGTCATTGTTAACAAATCTAAATACATAAATACAAAGAACTATAGGAGAAAGTACAGGCTTCCTAAATTTTTGCTATCAAAAAGCTCTCTGTCTCTGTCTGTCTGTCTGTCTGTCTGTCTGTCTGTCTGTCTGTCTGTCTCTGTCTCTGTCTCTCTCTCTCTTCCCCCCACCCCCATGTGTATGTGTGTGTGTGTGTGTGTCTGTCTGTCTGTCTGTCTCTGTCTCTGTGTGTGTGTGTGTGTGTGTGTATCTGTGTGCACATGTGTGTGTGTGGTAGTATAAGGTCTACATCAAGCACTTTGTTGCCTACTATGAGGAGATACAGGTCTAGGAAGACTTCCTGGACTGACTGACATTTACTTGCTCAGCAAGTATTTACTGAGTACTTCCTACATAGATGCATTGCTCTAGGCACTCAGACGTAAGTGTGCAGCACTCTTACAAGACCTCTGTTGTGGTTGTAGACAAAGATTTTTGCATTTTTTCCTCCAGAGTGTGGCAATTTCCTTTTCCTTTGCTCAGGATGCAAAATCTATCACTTTACTTGGCTCGATGAGTGCAATGATTCTATTTCTACTTTTAAAATTATTCCTAGGAAATATTTTGAAAGTTACTGACATATTCACAAAATTGAGAATGGTAGTACTACTGTCTTAGACATTTGTTTTCCAATTAATCTACTAAAAATCTTTTCCTGTATTATTCTGTTTTCTGCAAAATGATATTGCATCCCTAAGAGATGATGATGATGATGATGATGATGATGATGATGATGATGATGATTTGAGTATGTCAGAGAGTGAGACATGAAAAAGTTACATGACTTTTTCTGTTGTAAGCCAGTGATAGAATGACTTAATATTATGAGTGGCTCTCTGAAGAATCTAATCTTTTTCTTCTAAAACTTTATTAAATCATATCTTTTCCATTTTTCTGATATTCAGAAATAAATTTTGACATTGCATCACCACCAAGTCTTCCAAAATGACAGTTCTAATCCTTTTTAATTGAAGCAATTATTTCTGTAATTCAAATAAGTGAGACAATCTCCTTGTGATGAGATGATTTCAAATATCAAAATCACCTCTAAATACATTCTGCTACTGCAGAATGACTTTGTGCCTCATGTCAATGTCATACAGCTCTGTGAAGCTCTTAACTAGGTAAAATCAGGATGGAATTGGCAGATGAAAAAGAATCTATGGTTGTATTTCATATTCAGAGGGTAGATATGCATTTCACTTTTGCAAATTTATGTTGCACATTTTCCTTACAAAATCAGTCAGAGTAAAATTCTTCAGGAGATTTTTATCTCTTGCCAATTTCATAACTTGTGGGATCATAAACTTGAGAAACTGAGGCAAAAAAGAGTTTTTTTTTTCATCAATATATTGTGATTCTAATCATGAAGCCAGACTCAAAATTGCAACAAAACCATTAAGGAGATATTGGTCATAATGACTCCTTCTGTGAGTTCCTGCTGCCTAGCGTAATAGATTATGCATATCTGACATTCACATTTGGAATCGTTACAGGCGTTTTACTCAGTGATGAAGGTCATCCATGCAATAGCCTTGCTTTCATACCTACCAGGCTTTTGTAAATGAGTACTAAGAATGGGAAGGTTTAAGGGACTGAGGTATCAGAGTCAGCAGTTCACAGCACCAGGGATTCCAGCCAGTGGTCTGGCTGAGTCTATCTCCTAACTCTTATATTAATCCAGACCAGAGTAGACCTTTCCACGTATTCTCAGCAACAAACAAGTGCATCTTATCTAGAATAGTATAAAACAATGTCATCCTCAACTGCCCACAGGAGCCTGTGAGTGTCATGGGTGAATACAGACAAGGGAAGGAATATTCAGATTTAAGTGTAGGATCAGACTGAAATGTCTGGAGTGATGCTGGTCACAGACCAAGTAAACATCTGTCCCAAACTAACTGTACCAACCAGGAAAGCCCAGGCCAGAGTCATGGGCTGGCAGGGTACCTGGTGGATTAAAGAGAGAGAATCTTCCAAATACATGAGATAGCCAAAGATGACAGAGATGCACGGGGAGGAAACAGAGTTGAAGGTGAGGATCCAGCTATAATAAACTTCATTTTTTTAAAAAAATAAGCCAAGAGTATGGGATGCCAGTGTCAGTTTCTCCACTTTGATGCAGCACGACACCCCTGGCTTTTAGCATCCTATATGTCTCTGTCTGTCCTACTCAGCAGTGAATGTTTAACCACCAGGACTCAGGAGTTCACTTCATACTTTAAAATTTATGCTCAATAAAGTCAGAAACATGGACTCATTACACAATCTCTATATTGATATTCCTCCTCTACAGTGGGAATAATAATGCTATCTAGCACCTGTCCTGGGTGGGTATGTTTTATAGATTAAATAAGTTAGCAGTCTTTTAGACCAGCGCCTGACCTGCACTACATTACTGGTGTGCCATCACTCTTATGCTAAAGACCAGATGAGATACAAGGTGTCGAGATGATTTTATAAAGTGTAAAGCGGAGCAATGCTGCAATGTCATACTAAAGGCCAAGCAGAGACCTAACAACACACCAGCATCCTGTATCCATCAGAAGCCCACAGGGCAGAGCACTAAGAAGGTACCCAGGAGGAAGTCAAGTCTAAGTCCTTCTAAGCATCCTCAGTCAGCTCTCTGATGGTCCTTCGGCCTCACTCCTTACTGCTCTGTCCTGGATACCCTTCTGCTCTGAACAAGCTTGGACCATGCAGCTCACTCCAGAGAAGAGAGGATAAAGTTCTGTGTGCCGTGTGCTTAAAACTAGATGATTGGTAGCTCTACCACCTTCGTGTGTGATACAGAGTGAAGAATTCTGCAGGACTAACAAGACCAAGATCCATAGCCTCTAAAGCAAATCTACTTCAGTGTCCACAGAGGCTACCAACGCTATATTTTGTTGGGTTTTTTTCTATTGACTATGTCATGAATATAACAGTTTTATTATTCACTATTGGTGAAAAGTATTACTCTAATCAAACAAGAGACAAACCACCTGATGTTCAAAGAGCATTTTTGATGAGCCACAGGAGACCATCTTAAATACACTTTCCTTCCCTACCCCACATAATCTCTTCTTCTTTTCCCCTTGATGTTAGATAGTAAACCCAGGGCCTTGAACATACTAGACACCAAGATATGCCCCAAATCTTTAAACACTTATTTCATTTTGAGAAGATTTTTTTTAACCAATCAAACCTGCCAAAGAACTAAACCTATAACACATGTAGAGTAAGTTTGAATCTTCAACACAGACTAGAAGAAATGATTTTACTTTTTGCAAAACACAACCTTTTTGTGGAAGGCTCTTTTACACCTGCAGCATGGGGCCCACACAGCAAGGGATGAAGATGTCCTTCAGCATCTCTGACCTGTGGGCCGCTGTTTTGCAACATGAAATCAAGAGATTTATTTGACTCACAGCCTATTTGATGGGGGCATGCTTAGCAACAGCCGTGTGCACCTATTCATTTAACTAACTACTTTGAGCTTCTTTTTATGACAGGCATTCTTTATGCAACCCCTCATGAGCAAATACGGGCAAATAATGCAGTCGGAACTTTGAAAAGATGAAAATGGTCTACTAGTAAGACACTCCTTGATATGATTCATGCCACACTTGCAAACATGAACATTGAATGTGAACACTGCTGTATTTTCCAACTCATTCTGTAATTCGTGCCATTAGCTCACAGATCAGAAAATAACAATCTGCATATCTTCCAAAAATGTAAAGAATGAATGAAAGTATTTCATGGTCAGTTGACTTGAACAGCTGATAATCAAAATAGGCAATTACTTAATTGATATAAACTCAGATTAAATACCCCATCTCTCTCCAACCAGCTAAAAAACATTCCCTTTATTTCTTTAAATTCTCACCACTAAAGACTGGCCTACCACTACTGAGGTTTTTGTTTTTAAGATACAGTCATTAGCCTTAGAAAGTACACTCCTGTCAATCAGATTGCTTTCTTCTTCAGCTTGACTTGCGAGCACTAAAGTTAGCAAGACACAAGAGTCTCCCAAAGCAGGCTTAGCTTCTCATGGCCTGCCTTTATGCAGCGAGTAAACGCACACAGGGTCAGGGGTGAAATCACTACAGGGTGATCCTTTCTTTTGGCAAGCGACAACTCATGGAGTGGCTTCTTTGTCATTTAAGGAATCATACAGGACATATATCTGACTACATCTTATCTCCTGTAATTCTAAAAGATGGGACTAATTCCATCAGGCTCACTTCTCAAACACAATGACGAGGCTAAAAAAGATAGTGTTCAATGTGCCTGCTTGGATGGTGCCCCTCTCAGTGGTGGAATTTGGTTCTATCAGTAGCTGAATTTGGTTAACAAGAGAATATAGATGAGAAATCAAAGTCAAGATTTCCACTGACTCTATAAAAATGATGTTGGGTAGTTTTAGTAAAATAAAGCCAACTTGATGTGTATAAAGGATATATTAAGCACATATGTAAATACATATTACACAGATTTATAATATTGCTAAATTTATGTGTATTATACAAAACTAATTGTTTTGTGGTGTGCCTCTTTTTTCTTATCTCCAACTTACTTTATCCTTCATAAAATTCCTAAAGGTAGTATCATATAATATATATAATATGAAATTTCATATAAATTTCATATAATTGCCCTGTATAAATTAATCTACTAAATGCCCAGTCTCTGTACATGCATCTACACTTAAAACACATATGTCATTCCTAACTGATCATATATTATTTTGTTTATTTTTTGTGAAGAATGTGATGATGAAAACATAACACGTCCTCCTTTTACAAGTAAAGAAAGCGATGTCAAGAAATGTGTGACTTAGAGGTATCCCAGAGTCACAGAGGAGCAAGGGTGGAACCAGGTCTCCCATCTGCTCGGCGACAGCGTTGTTTCCACTGTCACGCAGGTCATGTCACGCACGTCACATCACATCACATTGCTCACAGTCTTTACAAAAGTAAAATAACATATGGTTTAAATTTAGGAGTGGGACTGTGTGTGTGTGTGTGTGTGTGTGTGTGTGTGTGTGTGTGTGTGTGTTAGAAATAGGAACACTTAATGGAAACAGTGATGCCAACAAATTACATCCCGTGGCACTTTGCAAGCATGTAGGGATCCTAGAGACAGAGTGCAGCCTCCTAAGCTGTCAGTCATCAAGGAGGTTGCACATTTATGTTTCCCTGGGTGACTGTAACACTGGGTTAGGTTTTTCCCCCCCTTTGGACATGTTGAGGGTATGGAATAGACTCTGTGACAGCAAAGGGGGAAACGCTCATCAGCCCTGAAAGATCAGTGCTTTGCTCACTCTCCTTCTGGCCCGGAAACATAGCTAAGGCTTAACTCATACTCTTTAAGACAGTCAAGGCATTTAGCCCATTGTCCCTTCTCCTCCCACACTGCGCCCTAATGCCAGTTTTATCTCCTCTGATTCATTGTTTGCGTCCTTCATTCATGACTTGTAATTGAGTCTGCGTGACTGCCTATTGGTTTCTGATCAAATATTTTAATTTGACTTGACTTTTTTTGGAGGGGGATGGGGTCCTCAGAATCTGTTGGTGTTTTATCTCAACCCAATTGCTCTTTTTCCAGTACAGAATTAGCAGCAGCGAGTCAGCATCCCTCTAGTAAACGCTTTTTTTTTTTTTTGCCTTACCTACTCTTACCCCAGTTTGCTCTCCTCTTTCCGATTCTCCCAGCACCCCCAGCACCCACATATTTCTATGTAGCTTCTTCTCATCACCCCATATTTGCCGTGGAGTTCTTCCTCCTCTGCTTGTCAGAACTTTCCCCTAGTTATTTTGTATTGTTAGTCTGGATATTCCCAGTTCGCCATAAGCTCGTTTTGTCGGCATTTCTAACTGAACCCAAGTCCAAGAACCACATCTAAGGGTCTCTTGAACACTCTTCCGCCCACTTCCTATATGCTTTACAACCTTGCTCACTATAGCGCGGTGAAGGCCTTGGCTGTGGGAGAGGATGGGACTGGCCAGTTGCATTCAAGTGATACTGACAATAGCATCAGTGCTTCCTCTAGCCTTCCCTGTCAGGTACATCCCTCTACCTGGTCCACAGCACTCTGTGCTGGGTCAATATGAACTTCTTCTACTGCAGGCCAAGCTAGTCCTTCCTCTTGAAGCTGCGTCCAACATCCAATCCACCTGCCACCAGGCTGACAACCATTTCATCTTTCTTTCCCATTCTGGGGACATAGCCAAAGGACATGCTCGCTTGTATTCATCTGTTTTTCCAGGGTGAGAGACAATCTCCTCCATTTTCACAGGCAGTAGCTCTCTCTCTCTCTCTCCTGGCTTGAAAGGAGGGGTAATAGCATTTTGACACTTGGGAGGCCCCTTCCCTCTCAATGTCTCAGTCCTCCCGAGATTCCATCTAAGGCTGGAAAACCAGCCTTTCCTTCTAGAACCCTCAGGGACCTCGGAGCAGAGGTCTTGAGATGGTTGGACTTTCCCATCAGGCTGTCCTCTTGTCCCCTTCTCAGAGGGCAGAGGGCTCTTCTTCCTGAGTGCTGGCTCCCAGGAACCTGCTTCCCCTCCCTTCCCTCCTGTGGACACCACAGCCAAGCGTTCTCAACCAACTGGCCTTAAGTTTGCCAAAGGAAGAAAAGTATTTCTTCAAATAGGAAATAAGAGGTCCCAAGCGAGGCAGTTTTGTTTTGTTTTGTTTTGTTTTTTTTCAGCTCGCTTTCCTTTCTCACTGTGAATAGAAGAATCACAGAAATGTTTTAAAAGAGACAGCTTCTCCTTCCTGGCTCCAGCTACTCTCAAATGGGAGCAAGAAAAAAAAAAAAGGAGAAAGAAAAAAGGTGTGTGTGTGTGTGTGTGTGATGATTCCTCCTAAGCCACTGCTAGTCTCAACAGTGGTCCTGTCTCTTACACATTCCTGGAAAACACACACACACACACACACACACACACACACACACACACACACACA
>OU015756.1:25834490-25859301 GCA_907169655.1 Acomys percivali | reverse complement strand
TATATATATATATATATATATATATATATATATATATATATATATCCGTTCAAACTCAGTAATCCCAAAGTCTTAATTTAATGCAGCAGTAATTTAAAAGTCTAAAGTCCAGCATCTCATCTGAATTAGATGTGAGATTCATGGCTAAGTTAATCTTGGAGCAATCATGCCAGCTCTGAGCCTGAGGAACAACAGTTCTGTGTTTTCAAAACACAGAGATGAGACATCCTCACTCCAAGAAAGAAAATGAGGCAAAAAGGAGGTGGGGGAGCAATAAAGCCCAAGAACTCTAAAAGCCGACAGAGAAAATAACTCAGTCTCATATTAGAGAGCTGTATCCTTTGACTCCACATGTCACACACCTCTGTGGCCTTCCTGGGCTCACCCCATGCTTAGCTCACTTGAAATGGAGTTTTCCTGTCTGAGACTCTCCAAGACTGTCATTGTCACTCTATATTCCAGGATTCTCAGAGAGATACTCCCATGTCCTTGGTTCCAGGAGGCATTGCCCTAGAAAGGGCTTATGTAGAAGCTCAACCCTTGTTTCAAGGTTCTGCCTGGGCCTCTGGGACATCAAAGCATCCTATGAGATCTAGGAGGTGGAAGGCATGCCCTCACAGCTCTTGTATTCTTTAGGCCTGCAGAATACACACCATCTATGCACAGCTCCCTTCCAGGGCAGAGGGCAGGGTCTCACTTCATTTGACCAAACAGGTAGACCAGGAATGGTGGCAGAATTGGGGTGCCAGAGATCTGAGTTTATAGAGGGTGCTCTGAAGCTGTTCTTCTTACCTAGTGCTTTGCTCTGGTGGGAAGGACACACATGAAGGGCTCTGAAATGCTTAACAAGTCTTCCAGTGTCCTGTGGAGGGGGATTCCTTTTCTCCACTCTAATCTAGGCAAGAGCTCACCCAGGGTCACCCAGGATAAAAATGAAATATTCCTTCCTTTCGACCACACAGTGAGGCAGAGGATTTTCCAAATCTTTCTGCTCTTTCCCTTTTTATTATAAACGTGTCTTTAAGTTATTTCTTTGTACTCTCATTTTTCCCCCTTTAAGGGATTGAAAGTAACTAAGTAACTCCACAGAAGCCCATAATCCCTTGCTGCTTAGAATGTTCCCTATATCAGATAGCCTGTCTTGCTATCCTAAAGCCCTACATTGCACACAGTCCAAGAGCTTAGACATGGTGCAGTCAAATGCGTAGAACCCTTATAACAAAGTAAACTTTAAACCAATACTTTGTTCCTCAGTTCCATTTGAGATCTTTATCCGAACCTCATTGGTTATCTATATTTCTATCCTCTGAGAAGCTCCAGGCTCTCACTAGAGCCCCAACAATCTCATCATAATCACCTTTGGTTTAGAACTGCCCCAGCCTCTACCCATGACTCAGTTCCAAAGTCAACATTCAATGCGATTACAGTCAAGGGGACAAAATATTAACTTCCCGAAGCATCCTATGACCATTCCCCCATCTTACAACGTCTTCTTAGCAAAGAGAAACAAATAAAAGAAAAAGGGCAAGACGATGGAGAAAATGGCAAAGAGATGGAAAGTCTTGAATTAAAAAAAAAAAACTCTTTAAAAGATTCTTCTTAGAGAAAGAATGGACATTTTAAATTAAATGAATGGAAAAATGTGATACTCAAATTTGAAAAATGGTCGTGTTTTATCCTTTTCTTGTTTTCAGGTGAAATTATGAATATTCTTAATCTGGTGGCTGATCTCAGTTGTCAATCTGATGATATCTAGAACCTTCTCAGAGAAAGATCTCTGGGCAAGACAGTGAGAGATTATCTTTACTAAGCTAACTGAGGTGGGACGCCCAACCCATGGATGGCTCCGTTCCCTAGCTGGGGGCTTTGACTGTGTTAAAGGGAGAGCACAAATGTCCACTACTCTCTGTTTCTGTCCTGTGGATATAAACTGACCACCTGCCTCAAGCTCTGGCTGCCTTGAATTCCCTGCCATGGTGGGCTGCGCTCTGAACTGTGAGGCAACTGTGAGCAGCTCCCTTGAGGTGATTTTGTCAAGGTATTTCCTCATAGCCAAAGAAGAAACCAAAAGACTTGTTCTTAGCTTCAGTGAAATCCTGAGTCTCCCAATCAATTGAATTATGACCTTAGTCTAACCATCTTCAGCATTTAGGCCTTCCCCACAGAAGACAATGTGTTTCTTCAGTGATATCTTTAAGCTGATTTCTTCTTTCTCTAAAACATTTGTTTAGCCTGGTCCTGTGTATCTATCATCTGTCTATAGATACAGTATTTAAATACTAAAACTGATGTAAAATATTCAGAAATTAGTTTAAAACATGTTAGGCATGGGGTCCAGAGAGATGTTCCAATGGTCAAGGGCACTGGCTAATCTTCCAGAGGACCAGGGTTCAGTTCTCAGCACCCCCATGACTGCTCACAGTTGTATGTAACCCCATTTCCAGGGCTTCTGGCATTCTCTTCTGGCCTCCATGGAGAACTACATACATGTGGTGTGCATACATAGTGCAGGTAAAACACTCACAGACATGAAACACAAATCTATGCACCTTTTTTTTAAAGCTTTGACAACTCTATAAAATTCTTCTCTTTAAAAGGCATTAAAGATTTCTGCTGATGTCCCTACAATCTTTAATGATGTCATTATTGGTATTAGCATAGAACGATCACTCACAAAAAAGTTTTTGTTAAGAGTCAAAGTCGTATAATCCACAACACAAAGGAAGTACAGACTTAAAAAGCCAAGGAGTACAGAGCATATGAAATAAAGCCACAGTTGTTCTTGGCGATGAACAATCTTAGTAATCATCATTGGCATTGGATGTAGACTCAGCTAAGAGAGCCTCTGGCTTGTCTGAGAGGGCATTTCCAGGAAGAACTCACTGAAGGGAGAGGAATCACCGAAAGAGCTTGACCCACAGTGGGCAGCAACAACCAGCTGTGGCCCAAACACAGAGGCCCAAGAAAAGGCTGCACTGACCTGCTTCCTCTCCTTTGCTTTTTGCTGCTCAGTAACTTTGTCCTGTAGGTGATGCCATCAGAGGCCATCTTGGGCCTCACAATGTGGACTCCCATCTGCCCCAGGGATTCCCTCAGCCTGCTGGAAAAGAGGATCGCCTGGTTCTCAGCGACTGGAGTGCGCAACAGCCACACATATCCCGTTGGTCTGGTCCGCTAGAGACTCTTGACTGATGGACCCTCTAAATTATTTACGTACAGTTTGAAGTCCCCTTCCTCTGCTCAAGAACTCCATCAGGATTCCACCAAGCATATAGGTGTTAAGCCTCCCCATAGTGTCCTCATGGCGATAACGGGTTTCCAAAACTATGTTTTTCATGATCTTTATCGGTTTTGAAGAGCACTTATAAGGAAGCATTATCCATTTTGCTTGCTAACTAGTCGTCTACATTTGTATAGGCTATTTGATTCTAAAATTGCCACTGACAGGAAACAAAAACAGAACTAGACAGAGATTATGTCTAAGTAATGAGATTCTTACCACAAAGGAAACAATCAGAAATATAAAGAGGCAGCCAGCAGAATGGAAAAATATTTCACAGCCATTTGCCCGACGAAGGACTAATATGCCAGGAGCTCAAAAAATGTAACTAGAAAACCACGAAACCAATTAAAACATAGCTCAAGTAGACATCCCCTCCCCAAATGAAATAAAAATAGACAATAATATATGAAGTGTTCAATATTATTAGTCACCAAAGAAATATAAAGCAAAACCTCAATCAGGCATCATCTTTCCCTAGCTAAGACGGTTATTACAAAAATGCAAAATAAAAAATTACAAATGCTGGTGAGGCCGAGGAGGAAAAAAAAGCATCCTGGCCATTGGTGAGGATGTCCAGTAGTCCAGCCACCGTAGAAATCAGCGTGTTTTTTCCCTCTCTTCCACATCTTTAAATACTCCACAATGCAGTCCCATCAGTGGTCAGAGAGCAGAGTGCGAACAGAGGAAACTGAGGGGAGGGGCTACAAGCATCCAGCCCACAGAAGTATTTTGGAATTCCGAATTATGCACACTTAACTTGGTCACTTTTTTCCCCTTTTGGTAAACTTTTTATTTAAAGTTTAGATTTTATTTTAAGTTTAGATTTACCAAGAAATTACAAAACCACTGAAGAAAGTTTCTGCTTATCTCGAGTCCAGTTTCTCTTACTGACGGGGCATCGCCTTGGCACGATACTTCCGCCACCCCACCGGTGGGCGCTAACAGTGTTTTGGTATTAACTAGAGTTCTTTTATTCCTATTTGCTTAGTTTTTCCCCCTAGCGTACTTCCCTGTTCAGAATCCCATCCGGGTTTCTGAGTGTGCTTCGCTGCCACTTCTCGGGATCACAGTAGCTGCGATACCTTTTCAAACTTGCTAGATCTTTTATTAAATGTCCCCACCCCAAACTCCCGCCCCCCACCCCCGTGGCTCTTCTTGGTCTTCTCGAAGTTAGGTGAGGCTTATAGATAAGGAGGCAGAAGGATCCACTACTGAAGTGTCACATCACACCATAAGATGGCTGCAACAAACAAGCATTGCTGATGTTGACCTGATCACCCACACGCGATCATTTTGTCAGTGTTTTGGGATTTGTTGTTGTTGTTGTTTTGGTTGGTTTGGTTTGGTTTGGTTTGGTTTGGTTTGGTTTGGTTTGGTTTGGTTTGGTTTGGTTTTTGAATTTTCTGATTGTCCTGGAACTCCCTCTGTAGACCAGGCTTGCCTTGAACTCAGGGATTCGCCCACCCCTGTCTCCGGAATGCTGTAATTTAAGGGGTGCATCACCACCACCACCAGACTAGTCAGTCTCTCTCTACGTGCTTGCTGCCAGGATTGTTGCTTTCTGTGGGAAACTCCTTAGGTCCAACCTGTATTTGAGGGTACCGATATTTATCTTGCCTGTTTGAGGGTAGAGTAGCTAGACATATTTAATTATTTTTGCAGTAATACATACATTCTATCATACTGTTCTAGCATTCATTTGTAAGCAAGCACTCAATGGTTTACTTTACACTTGGGATATAACCGAAAACAACTTGGCTCACTGTCACTAGCTGCTGAACACACGTTTTGTCCAAAGCAGTTTTAACAGAGAGCTTCAGCTTGCTCTCTGTGGCAGTCACATGTGGAACACAGGCCACATTGGAGGAAAACTCCAACTAGATCCAGTGTGTTTGTAAGAGCTGGTCAAGGCATGGCTACAAAGAGGTGTCAAAATGCAGTGGCCCAGAAAAACATCAGTTTCTTTCTTTTCTGTTGTAACTATTTAAGGTGGAGCTATGGAGTAACACACTTAGCACCATATTCCAGCCCGCTGAAAATACACAAACACAGAAAAGGATGGTCAGTGAAAATAAGTAACCATAAACACCAGCCAGCTCCAAGCACAAGACCAGATGCAAAAATGAAGATGATAATCCTCAGGCCTTTCTCTATTTTGTTTTGAATATGTGCGTGCCTCTGTGTGTGTAAGTGAGCGTGTGTGTGTGTGTACAGCAAATCCCTTTGTCTTCTCTCATGTGTCATAAAATGTATTGTCTTTACACAATTAGTACTTACTTGATTTTTATTTTGTATTATAGAATTTAAATGACAGGATATTACGTAGAAAAATAATAGCACTTAAGGCCTTTGCATTCTCTGTGGAAGCCTGTGTTTTCTTTTGTATGCTGGCTAGTCCTATAATGTCAAGCAAAAGTATGACGCATCATCTCTCTATGGAAACAATATTGTCTCTATATGATGATTAAACAAGCTTTGAGAATTGTGTGCAGAGTTTCAGCTTCACAAGGAGTGGAACTGTGACAGTGAATTTCAGGAGTGAGCTTGGTCCAGCAACCACACAAGACAGTTTCATGGGAGAAGCATGAATGCAATGTACACCATACATGCACACACTCAACCCTCGTATGGCCATTCAAGGGAAGTAGAAATATATTGCCCAAGGAAGACAAGAGAAAAGATTCAGTGGAAACATAATCTCTACCATCATTAGCAGGAAAAATGAGAAGTGTGTGAGTACATATCTGCTGGATGACAGCATTGATCTATCTTAAACCCACATGCACGCCTCCAGAAAAAAAAAATTATGTTCTTGCTGATGTTTGCTCTAGGCCAGAATTTTAACACACATATCAGATAATATGGATAAATTGCTTTGGAAATCACAAAACTACATATAGGCATGAAGTGTCATGGCTATCTCATTTTAATTTCTTGCATCAAAAAATACATACTGAAAATGTCCTGGTCTTACCAATCACAACTGATTTAGAATTTATCGGTGCTAAGGTACATATTTTTTTAGACTGTCAACCCCTCTGGCATTAACCTACAACTGTCCACTGTTGTCAAGTATGAGTCACAGTGAAGTTGTTGCTGCATTTGCATGGTCCCCAAGGTGAGGAGAAATCCCTAGAGACCACAGTACTGCACTTGGTTGTGTAATCTCATGGATGTCTTCAATGGTGTGAAGGAGGGTTGTGTGGAAAAGCAGGATCATCAGAGTTTCAAATAGAAAGTGATGAGGAAAATTAAAGCTGGAATTTTTAAAGCTCTAGAAAGTACTAAGATTATCACTTTTATTCTCTGTTACTGTGTACATAATGCCACATTATGATAAAAAAAAAATGCATGGCTGCTTCTGAAACATTTCTTTCAATAAGACAAAAATTAAACTCTAAGTATTAAATATTGATCCAAGTTTATTTTTCATTGAAAACTATCTTCCTTAATTTCCATTAAAGGTGGTACGAATTATAAATCATGGCATATTAGAGTTAAAAAATATTGCATTGGGTACTGAAAATTGTAGCTTCTCTGATACCTGATAATTGGGAGGTTTGTCATCCTTTGGCAGAGCAGGCCTAGTGATTTCAGAGATCAAACAAGCCACACCCTATGAGGTCTGCTGAAATCTCCTTTATTTACCTTAATGTCATCAAGTAAAGTTCTCTAAAATACTGTGCAAAGACTAGAAAGGTGTTACCTACCTGAGAGAGCTAACTGGTTAGAACAACACTGCCCTTCAGCGCTACAGTATAGGTGGACACACAATCTTGGGCTGCTACCCAAAGTGTCTCTGAAGACTACTTCCAGGCTAGTAAGGCAGGCTCAACACTGGCCCAGCTGGCCAGGGCAAGGGCCTTAATTGCTACAAATGGATGAGTGAGGAAGACCTGAGCTGACCATTGTTTAGCCTCTGTATTCACTGCCCATGCACAATAGGAAGACAACAACAGTTTTGGTTATGGCGATGCCAGTCTGCTATCAACTGGCTGCGGACCTTCAAAACTATGGAGCCAACACATGGTGACTGGAATGTTTGGTGGATAAAAGCACTTACCTCGTGGCCAGAAAGCAGAAAAGGGAAAGAGCTAGACTTCTCAGTCCTCTTATGTGTCATGGCCACTATGATCTAAGGACCTCCTATTCAGCCCCATGTGATAAAGTACCCATGGTCATCTTCTAGAGCCACTCTGGACCAAGCCTATAACACATGGATTTTTGCAAGAACTCAGGACCCAGAACGTTTTGTTGATAGTCCATTTTCACCTTTTATATAATCAGTCTTTCTTTCTGTCTCAGATTGCTGGAAAAGATCTATAGAATTTCAATGGCAGTGCACATCAGTGTGCCCTAATCCTGCACTGAGGATGGGGGTAGAGGTTACTGAGGGAGGATGGGTTTACTCTTCTTTGTTTATAGTTATATAGATGAAATCTGATTAAATGAAGCAGGAAAACAGTGATAATGTCAGCTATTGATTTTACAAAGCCCCTCTGTGTCATTTAATCCCATCTTAGAGGTGTACAACTGAGGCCAAGGTAAATTTATTTGCATAAAAGGCAGTATATTACCTAAGTATTCCTGGCTGAATATTATAAGTATTTAGTAACTGGGACCACAAAACTTGCTTACAGAAGATGAAGCCTCTCTGTGGGCTGCTAAGCTGGGGAAGGAAGCAGCAATGTTTGGAAGATAACTGCATATGTGGCATGACCAGCCAGCATACAGGGTGGTGACAACATACTTCCTAATTATGGAAGCCTCCAGGCCATGATCCACCTTTCATCCGAGCCTGAGTTGGCATGCAGGATTTCTACACTGCTGATATGATATACTACTGCTCTGACTACAATCAAATAGTATTTAATGCTCTTAAAAATACCAGGCCAGGGCAAGCAGGATGGCTCAATGGTAAGGGTACCTGTTGCCAACCCTGAGCGCTTGAGTTTGAACACCAGCACTCACATGGTAGCAAGAAAGAACCAACTCAGACAAGTTGTCCTTGAGCCTCCATAAATTGGATGTGGCATGGATGCACACAGCCTAAAGTTTAGGAATCAAAATCATAAAAACAAGCTAGATGAGTCTAGGCTATGGGTTTTCTAGTGCCGGAAAACTGGATTTGAGAAAACTTACTAGCAATGAAAATAGTGGGTAATTCTTTCTCTGGTGGAAAGCAAGACTTCGGAAAACTTTGTAAGTGAAGTTCAGAAGGTTCCTATACCCCCAGCTTCTACGTTAGCTCTCAAGAAATGGAACTGAACTTCAAAAACATAAATGTAGCAATAAAAGAGCCAGTACTACGTCAGCGTATTCTTGGCCAATGAAATTGTTAAAGCCATTGGCTCAACATTTGATTATTCAGTAAGTTTTCCCAAAAAATGTACAATGACCAAGCAGAATGACACTAAAGAGGCGCTGGCCTGTTTCTCTTAGTCATTTGGTAATTTTTTTTTAAATCATGTGCATGAGGCACACTATGAGGATGTAGTGAATGCAGGGTCCACAGAAGCCAGAGGTGTCAAGTCTCTTAAAGGAAGAGTTGCACGTGATGATGAGCCACCTGATGTGGGGGCTGGGAACTGAACTCATGTCCTCTGTAGCAGCAGTGCAACCTCTCACCTGGCACTCCATTGCCCTAACCCCTCCTGAGCCACGTTCTAATTCTGCCTTCTAAACATTACCAGGAGGAGGTCAGGAGGCCAACTTCAAGGACAAGAGTGTCTGTCACCTAGATGGGGCCAAAACTGGCCTATCTGGCCTATCTCCTTCACCCTGTGCCTCATCTTCAACCTGTGATGCTTCACAGTTCTCCAGATGAGTATGCCCCGACATAAAGAAAACTGCTTTGCTGGCCTCTCTGGTTCTCTTACCAAAGTGACCCAGTATCGAATCTGAGGATTCCATTTGCCCTTGGGCCACACCAGAATTCCTCTGTTGGGATGAACTAAGAAGGGATGGGTAAGGAACTTCCTTGTTGTGGTTTGAATGTGAAATGATCTTCATGGGCTCCTGTGTTTGACCACTTGGTGCCTGGCTTATGGTGCTCCATAGGACCTTTTGACTTGGACTCTAACTGAGCAACATAGGCTATGGTGTTGAGACCTAAGGGTTATAGCCTGGCCCTATTTCAAGCCTGAGCTCTCTATTTCCTCTTTGTCATCAGTGTGACCCAATCTCCCATTCCCACAGATGGAACCATTCCAGCCACTATGCCTTCCCCAACCACACCATTCCTTCCCCGTGGTGAACTGTAATGTACCCTTGGATTGCTGCTGTTGGACATCCTATCACACAACAGGAAAGGGAGCTAACACACTCCTACAAATGAACACACGCGGCTAGCAACGGATCCATGAGAATCCTGATCCCATGATAAAAATAATTGGGAGGAGGTTTTAGACGGTACCATCATATATGTGCTAAAGTCATAACCAGGAGAAGCCAGTAATAAAACAAAGCAGAGAGTACTCTAAACATTTAAATACTGAGGCTTGGTTCAAATCTTAGGGCTGCTTCTGATGAGTTACATGACTTTGGATGAGAGTTACTTAGGTTTTCACATGCCCACATTTTCGAGAGGAAACTTGCAGTGTTCTTATAAAATTTAAGTGGGAGATTCCTAAGGTGCCTGGGTCATAGAATTCAAACATCAGTACAAGGCGACAGTCAAGACAAACTCAAAGTTATCCCTAAATCCACACAGCCATAACAGCCACTGGAAGAGAGGGTACGAGGACGCAGCTTGTCAGAGAAGGGGGAGATGTGTACGCTTTGAGACTCTTGGGCCAAGAAAAAATGAATTTTACATAAAAATGAGGATAGGAACTGAAGTCTGATGAGTTAGGGAGTCATCTCGCGAGCAGATGCTCAGATGAAGAGGACCCTCCTAACCCGTGGACTGTCGCCGCGGTGCTGTCAGGGGAAGAAACATTTTGTTTCTATTCTTGGTCCAGCCCTTCACATCCATGCTCATTAGCTACCTAGGATTCTGGATTCTGTTAGAACGTGCTGGTGTTACTCACATGAGAGCATTCTGGATGAGGACATTCTGCCTGTAGCATCTTTCACCAAAATAGAGCCACATTTATTCTGGAACTAGTGTTTCTGCTCATCTTAACTACTCCATAGGCCACTTTCACAGGCTGAAGAAGACTTCCTTCAGTTATAGATATGAGTGTATTTATTAACTTTAAATCACTATAATGAAATACTGGAGGCAATCCATTCATAAAGAAAAAAGTTTGTTTTTTAATATATTTTATTAATTTATTCATATTACATCTCAATTGTTATCCCATCCCTTGTATCCTCCCATTCCTCCCTCCCTCCCATTCTCCCCTTACTCTCTTCCCCTATGACTGTGACTGAGGGGGACCTCTTCCTCCTGTATATTCTCATAGGGTATCAAGTCTCTTCTTGGTAGCCTGCTATCCTTCCTCTGAGTGCCATCAGGCCTCCCCATCCAGGGGACGTGGTCAAATATGGGGCAGCAGAGTTTGTGTGAAAGTCAGATCCCACTCTCCACTCAACTGTGAAGAATGTCCTGTCCATTGGCTAGATCTGGGTAGAAGAAAAAAGTTTTATTTTGACTCATAGCTATAGAGATTCCATTCCAAGATCAAATGGTCCCATTGCTTAGAGTCTGTTGGTGAGGGTAGCTTGACATGGAGTGGACACATTGTTTATCAAACCACTCACACATAAGGCAAGAAACAGAGAAAGAGAAAGAGAACAGGGAACTACAATCCCCTCAAGCACATGCCCCCAATGATCTAAGGACCTTCATCATGTAGTTTCTGCTTCCCAGATTTTACCACACACTAGCATTACAATACTACACTCAATCCTATAATAGCACTTTGATGGGGACCAAGGGTGTAATGATATGTGAGTCTTCTGGAGACAATGATTCGAACCACAGTAATGAAACTCTCATCACGCTGCTAAAGTGAGTGCTGGGCATTTACTGATGCTTGTTAAGTACCAGGAATCACTCTACCCACTTCCTACAGCATACTGTGACCTATGCTCCCTTGTTATACTCATTTCACACTCAAGGCAACTAGAATATAATAGTTGAACCTTGTGCACTAAGTTACATGTAACAGGTGAGAGAGCTCTGCTACATTCATGTTCTGAGCTCTCGGTGCAATCTTCAAATCCAGAGACTTTCCAGAAACCGACTGAAAAGTTAAATCATTGTGTACATGTATTGAAGGTAGGGGTAAGATATGGTGAGTCTTTTTGTTTAATTGTTTAATTATTTAATTTAATTTCTTCCACTGAGGTAATCAAAATGGGCAGGTAAAACACCTGAAAACACATGGACGCCCAAGATCAGTGTGTCGGGGGGGGGGGGGCGTCTTGAGATTTCCCCACGTCTGATGAATTTGAGCACTGTAATTTCATCCTGATTGTATCCTAACATGCCAGAGGCTGAGGGGAGATTGAGTGATCTACTGAAATCAGGGTCAAAGGGATGCAGAACAGGAAGCTTATTTCTAATGATCCACAATGAGAGCAGCACATGCCTTGCACATGAGAGATGTCTGTCCTTAGAAGGCCTGAGAGACTTCGTGTCCCTGAAACAACCTTTTCTCCATACTTAGTTTTCAGCAGAGAGGACAGGAGAAAGGGGGGAGGAAGTAAGGTGATTGGCATGACAGATGGATGTCTTCAAATACTTGCAGAGCTGACACACTGGAAATGAATCATATTGATACCTGTCAATATTGATCATTTTTCTGCCATGTTGTGAAATTGATCAGTCATATGGATACACTGGCCCACAGGCTACAGTAACTACCTGAGGGTAAGAGGCAAGTGAACTTTGGATTCACTATAGAAAAGGACAGTCTAAGATGCTAATAACAGAATACATTTCTGAGGAATGCAGTATGCTCTTGGCACTGGGTGTTTATACACTGTGCAAAGGACATTCAAATAATTTCATCTCCCTAACCAAGAGACCCCAGAATTCAAAGACTAGATGACCCCAAACAGCTTCTTCTCATGAAAATGCTAAGATTTGTTAGTGAGATGTGTTACTTTACTATAGTTTTAAAGTGATCATACGGTTCCTTTAAAAATCTGCCATAAAATTAGACAGTAAGAAATAATGCATGACCATCATCTTCACTACTATGGATGAAAGTGAGAGGGAGGGAGAAACGGGAGGATACAAGTATGGGATAAGAATTGAGTTGTAATCTGAATAAATTAATAAAAAAAAGATTGACATTGATGTAACTCAGAGACAAGGCATGGAAACTATGTTTCAGTACATTATCAGATGGAAGAGTGACACTTACAAGTATAAGTGGAAAATAAGGAGCTTGTAGGGTAAAGACAAGAAAGCATTACTTGAAATATATTAGCATATTGTATATAACTATATATGTACTATATGATAAACACAATAAAATGAATAGTCTTTCTAGTGTGAAAAAAAAGAGAAAAGTTTAATGGGAACTTTCTTATAATATTGTGTAGGGAGACATCCCCAATACTTACTTCTGTTGTTTATTTCTGTAGGCCCACACAGTGTTCTAAGTCTGGAAAACTAGATACTCTCACTGTTAGTATAATGATCTTTGCTCTAAACATGACAAAATCCATTCAAGAACCTAATCTGTGTTTCTATACTTAGATTTTAAAGTCAACTGTGTCATTCTGCAATTCATCATGTCTTCTGCAAGGCTCATATATTAAAGAATTCATCCTATTAAAAAAAGAAATAATTTAAATATATTAATTGAATTACAAACAGCGGAGAACCCCCTCACATCCTAGTCATCCACAGATTGCAGCTGTAGTACTTTAGGTTCACAGTCCATAATATTTATATACTCATTTGTTCGCATAGATGTCAAAAACAAATTCTAACTGTATTTATTACAAATCTTGGACCGTTGCTCTCAAAAATGAACCAAACTCACAATTTCTGCATTTTGTAGCCTATCAAGAAGGTGAAGCCACTGTCAATTATCAAATCACTCTAATGTAAGTTATGTTAAGTCTTCACATAGCACAAACAAAAAACCTGTAGATTACCTAGAACATTTTCTTAAGTGTGTGCACAAAATGATTTGGCAGACTGATAAGAACATCCGATGGCATTTACATGGAACAAAAAAAAAAAAATTACACAAAAGAGCTGGGGGAGGGGCTCTTTTTTAGCCACAATCGGTGCCTGGGTAGATGAATGGTGACCTGAGATCTCATCTAGACTGGGAAGCTAATTGTGAAAGAGACCTGCAGCCTTGATGACAAGTGACATGCTAAGCCTTAATAACTTTTAAGCGTTGTACCCTTCTCTTATGACAAACTGTGAAAATGAGCAACCCAACAGATCTCCTAGAATAAATACATGACCCTCAGATATTTTTTTCCATTGTGTGCACAAGTGTATGTGTCTGCATGTGGGTGCTCACATGGCCTGGCGCATGTATGGAGGTCAGAGGACAATTTCCAGGAGTGGGATCTCTCCTTGTCAAGTCAGACCTAGAAACTGAACTTGGGCCATCAGGCTCAGATGTAAGCAGAGTCACCTGCTGACCCTAGAGAATTAAGATCTTTTCTCACTGAATCCAATCAGTAATCTGGCATGCAAAATACTGACATTGCATTAATAAATCCCTTCAGGTCAATCTAGACTTACCCATTCTCATTTCCTGTCCTCTAAGGAATGAGAGGGCACTTAGTCCCTCCTTAAGAGACAGTATAAAAATTTAAACATTATTATACAAAGCTCCCCTCAACCATCTTGGTTTATATATTCCCACCACGCCTTGGCTTAAAGATGTATCTACACTGCCGTTATTCTCAGCTGTCTCCTTAATTTTTTTAATTAATTTATTCTTGTTACATCTCTATGGTTATCCCATCCCTTGTATCCTTGTATCCTCCCATTCTCCCCTCCCTCCCATTTTCCCCTTATTCCCCTCCCCTATGACTGTTCCTCAGAGGGATTACCTCCCTCTGTATATGCTCATAGGGAATCAAGTCTCTTCTCGGTGACCTGCTGTCCTTCCTCTGAGTGCCACTAGGTCTCCCCCGCCAGGGGACATAGTCAAATGTGAGGCACCAGAGTACATGAGAAAGTCAAATCCCTCTCTCTACTCAAGTGTGGAGACTGTCCTGTCCATGGACTAGATCAGGGTAGGGGTATAAATGTCCCTCAGTAGAAGAATGGATAAAGAAACTGTGGTACATATACACTATGGAATACTACTCAGCTATTAAAAACAAGGAATTCCCGAAATTTGTGGACAAATGGATTGAGCTAGAGATGATCATAATGAGTGAGTTAACCCAGAAGCAGAAAGACTCAAATGTCTCCTTATTAACATCTGGAATATTTCAGGAATCAAAATGATAGCTCTTCCAGCAGGGAGCGCCTCCCTGTCTTTACAGAGAAAGTATCTCCAAATGTGCTTGTACCCAGAACGAGATTCTAGCTGCCTGCTCCAGCTTAGGGGATTTTTTGAAACACCCTCCTCAGAAAGAAGAATGTAAGGCAGACAAAGAGGGAAGAATCATCTGTACCCACCCACCTCTCCACAGACCCACTTCCTGCTCTTTGCTTGATGCCACTCTATCACCTTAGGTCTTAACGCCTCAGCTGGCAACACCCAGCTGACTGACTGCTGATGTAGCACCATTTCTCTGCTCCGGTCCTTTACCATGTAAAGTGGAGAATAGTGACTAGAGCATCATTGTTGGTACTCGTGCACAGATGTGTACAAACAAGAGACCAGCACACAGAAAGCACTTATGAAATGTTACCTTCACATGAATTATTCTTTCTGCTGTGCCAAGGCTCCTGGATCATTCTGCAGAGGAAAGGCAGGTCAATCGAGATCCATCAGTCCACATCTCTTCAGTCTGTACTGGTTTGATCCAAGTCACCATTATCTCTTGCCTGGATTATCCAATTGGCTCCTAATGGGATTGCCTACTTCTGTTCCTGACCGCCCCCCCCACCCAGACTGATGTCCATTCAGGATAACTCATTGGTTGTTTTGTTTTAAATTAGATCTTGTCACTCCTCCCTTCTCTCTCTCTTCCCCCACCTCATTACAAACTCTCCTCTCTCTCCCCCCCCCCCCTCCCCCTCCTCTCTCTCTCTCTCTCTCTCTCTCTCTCTCTCTCTCTCTCTCTCTCTCTCTCTCTCTCTCTCATGTATATGTGCACATGCATGCCTTTCTACTCACAAATACACAGCAAAATACAAAGATCAATAAAGCCCTTCACAGCCCATGGTCCCCTTTCCCTGCCCTCATCTCAACCTCACTCCCAATGCTTTGCTGAGCTTCAGCCATGGCAGAACTCAGTAGGATCCTTCATACCCTCCAGGACTGCTCCCACAGTAGGACGTCTGGGTCAACCATCCCTTCTTCCCATGAGACCATTTCCTACCTCCTCTGCAATCTCCATCATTCTCCTCTCTGTCTCCTTTGCTTAGCCTAGTTGGCACTGCATTGCTTTCTTTACCCCAACATTATTATTCGCCTTTAACTTGCTCCTCCATCTGTCATACTTTTCATGGTCTTTTATTGTACTATATAACTTATTGATAAATGAGCTAACAAGGGTAGAGATGTTTATCTGTTGTTTGTTGACACATCCCTGGCACCTGAAAGAATGGCTGGCATGCAACATGCTTATCCTATAAAATAGCAAGTGAGTAAATAAATGAATGCATTTCCAACATGCTTGGCCCCAGTGTATATAAAAGGGCTGAAGATTATCCCCTGACTTGCCTTTAGCCCTGATCTCTAATGGTGTCCCCATACACTCCTCTTTCCAGGCACATGGACTGTTCAGGATGCTTTCATTTTCCTAGCTACTCACGTGAGCATCTTCTGCTCATCCAAATGTCTGTGCTCTCTTACTTGGTTGTACTATTTCCCATTTCAGGATGATGACTCATCTGCCTGGCTCTTCTTTAGTGTCTAATTCCTCATGGAAGGTTTCCTTACTACTCTGTGCCCTTGTTTAGTCTGAAGAGGGCTCTAACTCATCAAGACAGTGGCTGTATTGATTTCCTATGTTATGGTCTATTTCTCTTAATCACGTCGTGGATAACAAAAGGGTGGAGAACCTATTTGAATCCTCCACATTGTGCATAAAGCAACATGTGTCATACAGAGCATCGATACTCTGTGTGGCTGTGTATGTGATGTAAGTGTCACAGGAGTGAGTGAACAGTGACCACATGGTTCTTCAGATACCAGCGTTGCCTAAGAGAAGCAAAAGGCTTAGTAGGTAAAGCTCTTGCCAGTCAAAGACTTTTTGAGGGTTGATGTGAAGTAAAGGCTGGTGCTGAGGCTCCCAAGATTAGCAGAAATAAGTCAGAAAGTAGGCCAAAGACATGTCGAAGAGTTCAGGAAGGATCTCTGACACCATTTTCATACTTATTGTGGGAAACTTGAAAGTGAAGGGAACATCATTTTTTTCATTGTTTTTATTTATTTATTTATTTATTTATTTATTTATTTATTTAATCACTTTATAGCCTGATCTCAGAACTCACCCTCCTCTCCTGTCAGTCCCACCATCACATCCCCCTGCCCCTGGTTCCCTCTCTCCTTCTTCTTAGTCCTGCTGTGACTTGAGGTGCCAGGGTGAGTTAGTACCCCTTAGGGAACATCAGATCTTACCAGGCACCTTCGCTGCATCTCTCCTGAACTGTCGCAACCTTAGGTTATCTCTCTTGACTAGAGGTATGGGGGGAAAGTCCAGGGAGGGGTGACTACATATCCAAGCATGATGGATGCGAAACAAAATGTTGAAACTGGGAAGAATGGGAGAGAGGGAGAGGAATAGACCATAGAAACAGAAGAGGGAACATAAGAGGGAGGAGGAGAGAAAAGGGAGGAGGAAAGAGAAGGAAAAGAATAAAAATGAAGAACAATTGAAAGAACAAAGGATGTTTCTTTCTCCACCCTAACTGGCCCTGGCAATGTTCTGCCATGGCCACCTTCTCAGTGTGGGGTGCTCTGTGAGGACCAGCCAGCCCGTTAAGCCGTCTTTATGTCACTGCTCTTTTCTATGGCTTGTGAGATTCTTCTTACTTCCCACTGATTATAAACTCTCTTCTCAGTTCAGGCAGGGTTTTTTCTTGTTTTGTTATCTGTTCTTGAGCCAGGGTCACATAACATGCTAACTAAGGTTAATTGCTTCCTGAATGCCCCTCTTCCCCAGCTCATAGTATCTCTTTTATCACCATCTGTTCAACGATGAGTTGAACTTTCTACCAGCCTTCTGGACTGTCATCTAGATTTCAAATTATGTACCAAGAAACAAAGACTAGAAAGAGCCTGGAATACTGATGGAAGATTGTTCTGAAATGGGGGTCAAGATTTATCTCGGTTTACTTCACTGGAAATATTATAACACACTCTTGGTACTTTACCTCTGCTTTGCTGATTCTTCCAGAAAAAATGCACATGTGCAACATGCCAAGACTAAAGAGTCCTCAGCCCCTTCTTCATACCAAAGGCAACCCAAAGAGGAGTACCCACTATGCACTGCGACATATTACAAGGCTCTGGAAATACAGTGAGTCCAGTCTCTGCTCTCAGAATGTACTTTGTAATTGGAGAATGTAAAAGTAAGTCACAGCTTTTTGTAAGTATAATAAATAGGACATCAATCATTTAAAAAAAAAAAGAGTGAGAGAGTATGAGAGTTAAAATTCACAGAACTCTTACTATATGCTGGCCATACTACTTTTTCTTAACATGAGTCTGGTTTGAACCCAGACAAGTTTCCACATATACTGTGGTAATCAAGTCAGACCACGTGATCCACATAGACTCATGTATTCATGTGGCACCTGTGATTCTGACTTGTTGACAATCACTTCTTACAACATGCACTTGCATAGTGTCTTAAATTCCATTTCACGGATGCAGAAAGCCATATAAAGATGTTTCACTGAAGTGGTTCACTGTACAACTAAGATGCAGGAAGCACATATAGAGCAGGGCCAAGCATGTTGTCCATGGTGAGGATGACGATGAGATCACAATGGAGAGGCCTTGCCCAATCACAACTAAGAAAGCCTTATGAGGAGACTT
This sequence comes from Acomys percivali, assembly GCA_907169655.1. Lineage (NCBI taxonomy): Eukaryota > Metazoa > Chordata > Mammalia > Rodentia > Muridae > Acomys > Acomys percivali. Next base: position 25,840,923 of record OU015756.1, on the reverse strand, counting down.
TCAAGGCACTATAATCCCTCATTGCCATTTATTCAGACAATTATTTCTCTTAAACCATTTTCTTCTATCTGTATGATGGTTGCATTTTTGTGTCAATGCAACTAGGCCATTGCTTGCCAAGTTATTTGCTTAGATATTTTTCTGAGTGTGGCTGTGAGACATCTCTAGATTAGCACAGCACCTGAGTCAATAGGATATTGTCCCCAATATATACGGCCTCAGCCAACCCAGATATATCGGAAGCCTGAACAGGACAAAAAGCAAGCGAAGGGAGAATTTGCTGTCTACTTACCTTTGGGCTGGAACAATGAACTTGACCATCTAGCACAGAGTCTCTTAGCTCTCCGGCTTTTAGATTCAGACAACCCTGCTTCTCTCTCCTGGGTCTCCACTTAACACATGGCAGAATGGGGGCTTCTCAGCCTCTGTAATTATGTGAGCAAATTTCTTACATCCATTTTCTCTCCCACTCTGTGCCTCTCCATATACATGTTTGTGCGTGTCTTCCTAATGATTATTTCTCTGAATACTGACTGGTACTACCTTGTTCTCATCACTGTCTCTCTGTGTCTCGTCAGCACTCCCTAAATGTAGATGGATGCTAGAGTATGGCTTTGTCTCCTAGCAACATGGCAAATATTCACAGAGAAATTATACAACTAGAAATCCTTCTCCATTGCTCCAGTGACTGCTGCTCCATAGTATGGTTAATTGGTAAAATGAGCTGGGACTTATCTCTCCTTGACATCAGGAAGAAGCAGGCTCTTTCCTGGAGGGATGGATGTCATCTTCCAAAGCACGGCTGAGTGAACTACTACAAAAGTATTTGCCTCCAAAGTGCCTGGAAGACTTCGAGGTTCCACAGCTTTTACTTTAGAATAGACTTGTTGGTATTTTTCACATGTGGCCAAAGCATGTCCTGCATGCTAAATATCACTGTAGTCAGATTTGTAGGCAGCATTAAACAAGGAAAAGGCTTTGACTCAGGAGAGTGAAGGAAAGACATGATGAAGGTGAGGCAAGCAATATCATCTTAGACCCTGTTCATGCTGTGCCATGAAGCATTGAAGAAGCAGTTTCTGAATGCAGATTTAGAGAGAGAGAGAGACAGAGAGACAGAGAGAGAGAGCTTGAGCTACCTTAGGTAAATTTCTCAGATGAGAATTCTCTGAAGTAAAATCTAAAAGGGAAACTATGAAGCCACCTTTTAAAAATGGTATTTCCAGCTCCGAAGCAACCAGTGAAAATGTCCTGGGGTGGACATAGGCTTTGTGCATTTAAGGGATGAATAAGGTCACAAGGGCAATATGGGAGAACCATAGTGAATGAAGGTGATTTTGTTAGAAGATATGATAAGAATTATCCAAGGGCCAGACCACAAAAGCCTTTATAGAACATAATAGCTCAAGTTTCTTTCCTAGTTTAATATAAGGACTGGGGTAAAAGTCAGAGATAAAACATGTGCTGTGCCTAGCATATGTGAGATTGTAAGATTTGATCCGTAGTCTCTGTATCTGTATCTGTCTCTGTCTCTGTCTCTCCCCGTCTCTCTCTCTCTCTCTCTCTCTCTCTCTCTCTCTCTCTCTCTCTCTCTCTCTCTCTCTCTCACACACACATACACACACACACACACACACATTTGACATAAATTTGTTAGAAGGGAGAAATTATATACAGATTTAACTTACGTTTTTACAATATCATTTTATCAAACAATAGTGGACTACAAGAGATAAGTTCAATGTGACCACACAGACTAAGTGAGAAATGGTAGTATTCAGTCTGCAACGAGTACAATGCTGTAACATAATAGTATAAGCTATGTTTTGAAAGTTGAGCCATGAGACTCATAGTGGGATGGAGGACAAAGAAACTGCTTCCAGAGAGAGGATGCACCAAGAACCTAAAGAAGACGGTACTTCAACATCACATGCCTGAAAGGAGGTTTTCTAAAGACTTGAGAGAGGCTTGGCTAATTGGACTTATAATTATATAAGCTTAGAGAAGCCCTAAGATTTCAGGTTTTATAAAACCTGCATCCCTACTAAATCTATATTTTCTTCCTGAGAAACAAAATAAAAAAACCATAACACCTACACTAACAACGTCACTCATATTATACCCTAAAGCACCCAGCTTCTAAATTTGTACTAGATAAATACAGCATTATACTTCTCAACAGCACCTCAGGGGACACAATTAAGGAACAAGCTTATTTTTTGTTTTGAGTTTTTTTATTGTTGTTTATCTCATTCTGTTGTGTTTTTCTTATTTGTGAGATAGAATTTCTTCTTAAATCCCTTTAAATGATATGAAATGTGATAATTCCTTAGCGTGGCACTGCAGTGTCAATTCAAAGACAGACTGAGCAGTTCTCACTTACAGAAGAGACCTCCCCTGATGCCTGGCCAGGTCCTGATTCCAGGACAGGGTTAAAGTTGAAGAGTGGGACTATGGCTGGCTTCCTCTCTTTTCCTCATTTGCACTCTTCCCCACAGCCAGCTGCCATTTCAGAAGACTTGTAGACAAGGATGCGGGGCTGATAGAAAGAACATTGATTGGCCCTGTCATAATCTGGCTCTGCAGAGCCTGACAATCCTTCAGACTGGCTTTCTCGCTGTTTGGACATATTAACTAATTGTTCAGAAATCAGCAATCATAAAGGTGGCTCCCCTAAATTAGAAAGAGTGCCTCTCTCTATTCTACAACAAGATCCACAGGCCTTGGCTGTATCTGCAGGTCTCCTCTTTAAGGGTACCCCTTTGGCCATCCAGGGGCTCTTTGGGATGAAATACACCCTTCCTGCTGTGCACAGTGGGGATCTAGAGGAAGGAGAACAGGAGGCATACCTCCGTTCACACTTAGACTCCAGAGGAAAACATATCATTCCTTTTCAGCTTAATCCATATAGATAAGAGTTTCACCAATCATCCATGGGACAATTGGCCTTGTAGTCTTCAACAGGCTGTGCTCATGTCAAAACACACATTCACTGAGGAATTTACATTTGCTCACTCAGAGGTTCCTCTGCCCCCCCTACACACCACCAAGAGTAAAGACTTTGCACTCCTTTCCTAAGCAGAAACTATAGAAATAAAATTATGTTTACAGCAAAGTTGTGGTTCTCCTCCTCCTCACTGGGGGCTGATGGACACCAGCCCACTGAGGCAAGCGGAGCAGAAAATAAGACGCAGGGACCGGAAACCACTTCAGGAGCTAGTTCAACTTTAATCAGGAATAACAAAGGCTATGTGGCCTTGGGAAGTAGGGGCAGGGGCTCCCAGGTGGGTGTTCATAATTAGTTGAAAGTTTAAGGATGCTTGTTTGGTATTTGGCAGCATGCTCCTATCATATGAAAGGGAACACAGTACCTAATTATCCTATAGGCACAGGAGAGCTAGCAGTGAGCTGTGCTAAGGGCCATATATCAAATGTGGTTAGGGGCATCTAATGTCCTTCCAACACAGAATCATCTTATTAAATTTTTCCCTGGTATAGGAGTAACCCTGGCATTATTTTCTCCTTGTTGGAGTCACAATCATGGGGTAATGAAGGTAATGAAGATTCCCCCCCCACCCCCAAATCTTCATTTTTGTTTTTGTGTTCTCTTGAAAACCTTTCTCATCTCAGTAAACTCATCTACCCTTCTTCCCACTTGAGAATAAGACTTCTGCTTCTGGGACTAGAGATATTAAGAAAAGTGTATAAGTTTTGTTTTATCTGCAATGTCATAGTTTCTACTGAAGCATCCAGAAGACCCAGGCCACCACCCAGACCTCCTTGTTACCTTGTTATTAATAGGGCAGGATGTGGTGGTGCACGCCTTTAATCCCAGCACTCAGGAGGTGTCGGTGCCGCACCCGTCCAGCGGGAAAGAGACACAGACAACCAGGATCCTTCTTCAAGCAGTTTACTCGGGAGGTTTCAGGAAGTGACTGCCCCCGCACCCCAGGATAGCAGTTATATAGCAAACAGCAAAACCAAACACAGTCCGCCACGTAGCCGTACTCTATTGGCGGACGCCAAGCAGGTCCAAATAAAGCAGTTGTTTACTACCAGGCTTTGCAGGAACAAGAACAGGAAGAGGCGCCATCTTCTAGGTGCGGCAATGCTCCGAACGGCTCCCGACAAGGAGGCAGAGGCAGGCGGATCTCTGTGAGTTCGAGGCCAGCCTGGTCTACAAAGTGAGTCCAGGATAGCCAAGGCTAACACAGAGAAACCTTGTCTCAAAAAAACAAAATAAATAATAATAATAATTAATAGATAAAGAAATTATTTTGCAAACACCAAACTCTCCAAAATATAGAGAATATAATCAATTGAGAGGGATTGGTCTCATGGAGAGGGTTAGCCTGAAATCAGGCAGAGAATGAAGACAAGAAAGGTCTGGGAACACAGTTTCACGTGGCAGTTATACTCTCTCAAATTAGAATACACTTTGGCTTGGGGGGTGAAGTTCTGATTCATTCATTAAACAAATCCAGGCAGAGGAAGGGCTGCTGCAGAGATGGATGCACAAGCCAAGGAACATACATGCTGAGGACCTACACCCCCTGCTCAGATGTAGTAGACAGGCAGCACAGTCTCCCTGTGGGTCCCATAATATGGAGCATAGGGGCTACTTCTGACATGGACTCTGGTGTCCACTCATTGATCACTTCCTCCTGGCAGGGCAGCCTTGTCAGGCCACAGAGGAAGGGGATACAGGCAGTGTAGATGAGACTTGATAGGCTGAGGTCAGATGATAGGGGAGGAGGGCTCCCACTTTCTGAGTACTGGGGGGGGAGATGAGGGAGGGATGGTGGGACTGGGAAGTGATTAGGGAGGGGCTGCATTTAGGATGTAGAGTGAACAAAAGAAAAAAAGAAAAGTAAATTGGATCACATTGGCCTTTAAAGTTAAAGAAACTCTGAGTGTAGATGTCTGCAGCTTTCAACATGAGATGCCCATGACTACGGATGTGGGGACAGCCGGTACCACCACCATGTCTCACCTAGTGTTGTGTAGCTTTAAGTCACCATGGCAAAATATCTGCAATAACTTGAACAGAAGAAAGATCGGTGTTGGTTCATGCTTGCCTCTGCCACTTTGGTTCTGTGGGAGCATATCTTGGTAAGAGCACATAGCAAAGAGAGCTTCACACTTCATGGCAGAAAGGAAGTCAGGGAACAAGACAAAGAGAGACACTGGGAAGCCAGCATCCCCCTCAGGAACACACTCCCAGTGACCTAACTGCCTTTCACATGGACACACCTTTTCAGGGTTCTACCACAGCTAAAGACCAAGTCTTCAACACACATGGACTCTCGGGGATAATCAAGATTCAAACTGTATCACTGTCACAACACAATGCCTGCTTAAAGTGAAAACAAAAACAAAACTTTCTATTGATTCTTTGTGAGTTTCACATCATGCACCCCATTCTCACTCACCTCTCTGCTCCCTCATATATGCCTTTTGCCCTTGCTATGTCCCCCAACCCAAAATAAAACACACATGCACAAACATCTACAACAACAACAAAAGCACAGAAAACATCTCATCATGGAAGCTGTCGTTTATCACAGTGTGTCCCACAGGCCCACTCTCCCAAGTACAGCAGCTGGTGAGGGACAGGACTAGCTCTCCTGAGCTCATGACCATGTGCGAAGCTTTCTGGCTGCCGGAGGTGGTGATGGGGGGTGTGGATCACCTCTGAGCCTGTGCCACCCCACGGCAGATGATTGGTGGGGTCATCTCTTCTATAATCATGCCCTTGGGACTGGCTCCGCCGCACTCCTGCCATCAAAGCCAGCTCTACTGTGCTTCCTGAGCAAGGCACAGGGCCCACTGTCCCATGTGCTGCCAGTGGTGAGAGATGGGGCCAGCTCTCCAAAGCACCACATCCAGGGGATGGGGGGAGAGCAGGATCGATTCTGCGCAGCCCTTGGACATCCAGGAGGTCCCTGGCAGCTGCCCTGAGTAGGGACATTTCCATGGTCTCTAGCCACAGTATAAGCCCTGCCACTGTGTAGTTGTGGACTCAGGCACGGCCCTCAGCATCAACTCAGGCTGGGACCTCACTGTGGCTCCAGGTGGCAGAGCTGGCCACTCACAACAGACTACTCCTCTCTACCCTTGAAGTTACAGTTCCATCTTTCTTCTTCATGTTCAAGCTGCTCCGTGTCTCTTTGTGTCCCATCTGACCACCACATATCCCCACACATTGTGGTGTCCCCAGCTGCAGGCTGTCTACACGGCTGGCAGGCCCGTGGGTGACATCAGAGACAAGTTATCTATCCATTATTGTCTCAAACACATGAACATCTTGTTTATACTGTTCTTTAGAAATAACACTCATTTTCACTAGTTATTGCTACCTTTTCTCCATGTTCATGCCATTCTCAACACACACACACACACACACACACACACACACACACACACACACACA
>OU015756.1:25814309-25834480 GCA_907169655.1 Acomys percivali | reverse complement strand
ACACACACACACACACACACACACACACACACACACACACACACACACATACAGAGCAAGTGGGTTCAACACAACACACTCAGCCTGTGCTATCCATGCATTCATCCATATAGCTTGAATCAGGGTGCAGAGCAGGAGACTAGCACCACCTGCCAGAGAAGTGTGGGAGGCTCCTACAGTGGCCCCAGGGCTAGACATGCAAAGTGGATTACTGAAAGCCAGAAAGTACTATGAGAGGGATTCTGGGCATGGTGACGCACACCTTTAATTTCAGCACTGCAAGGAAGAGGCATGTGCAGCTCTGTGGGTTCAAGGACATGGCCTGCATATCAAGGTCCAGAACAACCAGAGTTTTAAAACATAAGACAGGAGAAGGGTCTGCTAGAAAGATGGCTCCGTCATTAGCCTGCTTGCTGTGCAAACAACATGAGAGCCTAGGTTTGATTCCCCAGTACCCACCTAAAAAGCCAGGAGTGGCAGCACACACCTGCTATCCCATCACTAGGGAGGCAGAGACAGGAGGATCTCTAGGGATTCCTGAACACTCTAAGCAAATTAGAGAGCTCTAGCCTCAGTGAGAAACTCTGTCTCAAACTAAGAGACAAGGTTCAAGGAACACCCTAAACCAACAAACATACCCACACACATACACATGCATACACACACATACACATGAATATACACCCATACATATATAGAGAGAGAAAGGTTAGGAAATAGGAAAGGAAAGGATTCACACTTGGAGAAAACTTCAGAATTGGAGGTAGAAGTCCCAGTCCCCTGCAGATGAAAAGAGGTTCTGAACAGGCCGTTCGCAACCACAGCTAGTAGCTTCTGAGTAAAAACAGAGGCTCATATTTCATATGAATAAGAACAAAAATAGAAGTAGCCAAGCATGTGAGGTGACGTCACTTATAAAGCACCTAGTGTGTTTCATCTTTCATGTTAATGAGTAGAATATTTAGTGAATAGAATGATTGTGGGAAACCGAGCTCCTGTCTGGGAGTGATTGGGTTAAGTAAGTGCTATTGTACGAGGGTGTGTCTGCTGGCTAATATATCCTTGGGTTGTAAAATAAAGACGGTCAATTCCTAAGTTATTTTTATCAATTTTTTTCTTTTTGCCTTTACGTCAACACTATCACTATGTTGTCATAATCATGATTACTCCTATAATTGGGCTCTGATGATAGTGACCATTTCAAAGTTTACACAGTGGAGAGTGATAGTATTCTCCAAAGAATCTTTCTGTCTTTCCCAAAAGTTGTGGTAAAAGACCAGAGCTTGACTCTTACTGATCTGATCCGGGTCACTGGTTTACCCAGAACCTACCATTGTGGTGGGGGATACAGTTCTCTGATTGGTCAGTTCAGTCTCACCTCACAGGCATAGAGTTGAGGAACTGTCTGGGGCCTCCTTCACCCTCTGGGTCTCCCCTCTTCTGTGTTGCTTTAGTTCACCTATATATCACATGAATTCAAAAGGTAGAAAATTGCAACTGGAGAGCCATGTGTGTGAATGGTTTGATGGTAGGCCAAATAGAAATCAAGGTGAAACAAGCTGGGAGTGTTATTTCCATCGGTTCACCCTCAGAGTGCTGTGAGGTATTAAGCAGGCTGCTGGGGGCAAACTATTATCAATAATATTACTTAGCTGTCAACACTATGTTCAGAGCCAACGGGCCAGGCAGGATGATCCCTCTGGTATAACTGTAGTGAGCTTTTATAGGGATAACGAGCCACTTTCTAATTGGATTCAGTGCCCACTCTATAAGAGGGAATTAATATCCAGTATTATAAACATGGTCAAAGGCCCCATGCCATGGCTTGGGAGGTAATAGGCTCCCAGTGGGGAAGATATTGTGGTTGTCTTGCTGACTGGGCATGGTGTGCCTGTCAATAGCTATATTTGTACCCCCATAGAACAGTCTCTCTGGCAGCTTTGGTCAAAGAGTTCTTTTTACAGTGATCAATGACTGCAGAGGCTCATAACTAGTCAAAATGCTGAAAATAAATGACTGCTAAATGACTAGTCATGTACTGGATGTTTATATCAGTACCTCCAAGGCTCAGAGAACATCTTGGAAGAGGAGGCTGAAATGGATGGAGCAATAAGCGTGGTATGGAAGAACCGGGGGGGGGGAGGGGGAGAGGAAGGACCCACAGGGTTCAGGAACCCCACAGGGAGACCTAGGTGGGCCTGCATAAATTGTTTCACCAACCAAGGACAATGTATACAGAGAACCTAGACCCCTCCCCCCTGTTCAGATCTAGGCAATGGACAGCTCATTCTCCATGGTTGTGGGGAGGGTGGAGACTGCCTCTGACATGAACTCTGGTGCCCTCAGTTTGATCACTTCTCCTTTGGTGGGGAGGCCCGGAGGCACACAGAGAAATGGGAAGTAGGCTATCTGGATGAGACCTGATAGGTTATGGTCATACAGTGGGGGAGGAGGTCCCCTTCTGTCAGGGGTCTAGGGGAGGTGAATAGGACAGAAGAGGGAGGGAAGATGGGAACAGGAAGATAAAATCAAGGGCATAACATGCAGGATGTAATCTGAACAAATTATAATAAATTAAAATTAAAATTAAAAAAAAAAATGCAAGAGCCAGAGGAAGAGGGAGAAAGGTACGGAACCCTGAATGCAGACATGGCATGGCTGTTGCACTCTTGAACTTGTAGCAGCTGTGAGTACCTGCAAAAGAGCTCTACGAGTTGGGCACATCAATACCCTGTGATGGACAGGTGAGGGGCTCACTGCTCCTTAGGGATTTATAGTTAATGGATGACAGGGTCACAGAGATACTTTCTTAGTGGTGTAAGATATCCATGTTCCTGCAGACAGCCCTATGGAACTCATGTCCACTTAGAAGGACATGGAAGCTGAAGCAGGCTGGCTAGGAAGAAGAAGATTATTAGAAGTAAGGGGACAGGGACAAGAGAGGGTAAGAGACTATTGAATGTTACCCAAATACATTGACTATATAAATACATGAAAATATCACAAGCCCAGTATTATGCATAACTAATATAAGCTAACAAAAACACTTAAAGAAGAAGAGTCAGGTAGGAGGCATACATCTGGAATTCCAGGCCTTGAGAGGTGGAGGCTGACAGATGAGGAGCTCAAGGCCCTTCTTGGCTATATCAAAAGTAGCTGGGCTAATGAGACCACATCTTGAAGAAAGAGAATGCGTTACCAGGATAAACAGCTTCAATTTTCCAATACAGTACCCACAATAACAACACAGCTGTAGTGTCTTTGCTAAGTAATCATTTTTGGTGGGATGTTTTTAGAATCATTTTTAATTCCAAGTATCATTTAAGAGGGAATTACCAATAAGGAATAGACATTTGATGTCTGTTATTTGAAATGCAAATATAAATAAATTGAAAGTAATAACTGAAAAAAGTTACAATTAAAAGCATAAAACATTGTTATTTATCTTCTTTTTTCTTCTTATATTTAATTAAAACAAGAAAGAAAAATTCTGAAATGAGATATCTATGACTTTTTTTTAAATAAATAATGCTTTAAGTAACATTTTGAAATGGAACACATGTACTCATTATAAATCTTGCTTTCTTATGAAACAAAAATTATATGATGTTAGTATACATATACATGTAACAAAAATCCGTAAAGATAAGAAAGAGTATTTATAAAATCATCACCAAATTCTGTGAGCAGCTACCTCTGAATAGACAGGGTATGGATAACAATGTAACAGCTCTCCAGGAGCTATGAACACACTGTCTATGTCCCATGTCTCAAGACAATCAGTGCCCAGTACACAAGTATTCATTCTGTTACTTACTTTTATGTGTGTTGCAAATGTTATCTTGTGTATTTAGCCTCTAATTAAAAGATATAAAAGCACCAATGTGGTTTAATTTAAGAATTTCCCAACCAGGAATTACAGACTTTAAAAGGAATGTGGTTTGACTGGGATATCACATTATTTGTGGGAAGGTTTTGAGAGGCTCGGTGTTTTGCCTTTTCTTCACTTTTTCATTCTATTTTATTGTTAGAACCACTCTGATTAGTAAAGTGGAACTGAGTTAGACACGAGGCCACCCTCTCCTCCTGTCCAACAGTCTTATCACCGTCCCTGGCTGTAGAACTGTTAGCGCATCTTCATGGAGACTCCATAGTAATCCAGGCGGGCTCTGGAAGTGTGGAGCTATGGAGTAGCTTTGGATTAAATGAAAAAAACAACAACTCAGAGTATACATCAGGCACATTCCAAGATCTCAGGGTTCCACCATGGATAAGACCACATGCTGTAGATTTGTAGACTGAGTGTTCATGAAGATTCGTAGATTGATGTTGAACCCTGGCCCCAGTGGGGAGGTACTAAGAGACGCACCTTTGGAAGATAAAAAGGGTCAGATGAGGACACAAAAGTGGGGCCCTTATGATGCAGTTAGTGACTTTTTTTTTTTTTTTACAAGAAGAGACACCAGAGTCTGTAGGCCAAGAAGATGGCCATGGTCAGAAAATGATCCTACCCTTTTAGACCTTAATCTTGGCTACTCTAGCCTCCAGAACTCTAAGAAAATAACTATCTGTTGTTAAGACCACTCCCACTGTGATATATTGTTGTAACGGTCCAAGCTACTAATACAATGATTAATATGTTAGAATATTAATTATATTAATGTAGTGACTAATTCTATATAAACATGACTAATGATGGTGAATAAATAACATCACAGCAAAAGACTTTATAGTCCTGGACATATATAAATATTTTCTTTTGTGAAACAGAACTGACTTGTTAATATATCTGAAGTAGAAAATCTATGTGCAGCTTAGTGCACAGTATGATAGCAAGGAGCATTGCAAATACTGCCTCTCTCCACACATATTTCCTAGTTGAGTTTATTTAACATTTTTCTAGCCTGAGTGTTCTCATCTGTAAAAGTAAAGTAAAGATTATTGCTTGGCCAATGACTAAGTAGTACACCTAGCACAATACTTGACAGGAAGGGACAGTGACTATCTAAGGACAGAAGCTAACACAGTGCTTAACACCAAGCCACTGTGGAAGACAGAGGTCTCAGCAGAGCACTTGCATGGCCAGCAACAGCAGTCAATCTCACATTCCAACATCTAGAAATAAATCTTCAGTATATAAAACAACTGCTCAAAAATCTGTGCGGAATGAATAAACAAGTAAAGCAATAAATGAGTTAATACAAGGGGTTGAGGGATCTCAGGTAAACTATCTGCCAGAATAACGTTCTCAATGTCCCCTAGCCAAAGATCACCAAAGCCACACTGAAGCTCAACAAATTTGGCTTATTATCCCCATATCCAAGACAAGCGTGCTCTATGATGCACTATGGAGAGCCGGGTGGGAGACAGTCTCAATGGGAGTGCTAGAGAGGACTTCTTGGATTTGAGTTTGTGTTCGGAGACTTTGGAAGAGGATTTGCGGAAGCAGAGATAACATCTAGGTTGAATGCTATGGGAAAGTGAGGCTAAATCTACGATTATCTTAATGACTCTGACCCACAGGGAGGGAGGCCTGCCCTCAGGTAGTGACTATAATTGTACAGAAGCAGCAACACTCGCGTCAGGGAGAAGAGGCAGAAATATATTCTAGTAGGTGTAGTTGCACTGTTTCGCTTATAAAGGGGTGCTAGTATGTGGTCTCCAGGGGCAAACATCAGTCAGACTGAAAAGGCAAAGGCTCTATAGGAAGGCTGAGGGAAAGAGGACACGCCCAGGAAAGAGGAAGAGGAAGAAGCTACGAAAGCCTTTCAACTCAGACACCGAGCAGGAGGAAGGAAGAGGAACAGAACAGACATGGGAGAGCCTCACACAGTATGGTGAAGAGCTGACAGGACTAACCCAGAGGGTCGTTCGGAACCACTGGGCAAACCTGGCTAACCTGGATGCAACACACTAGCAAGACACAGACATCAATGAGAAAGATCGGCGAATCTCAGGGCTGCTGCAGCCAGAGGCCTCCAGCAAAGCACACTCCTTCCTGAAAGGGAATCCAAGGAGCTCATGCCACTGTGGTGGTTTGAAGGAGAAACATCTCAATCGTCTCGGGTATTCGAACTCTTGGTCCCCAGCTGGTGGCACTGTCTGTGGAGACTTAGGTGATGCAGCCTTGCTGGAGAAATACACATTACCAGGAGCAGGCTTTGAGATTAAAGGCTTCAGGCCACTTCCAGTGCCCTCTCTCTTGGCTTCCTGCTTGGCAGTAAAGGATATGAGGCCTCAGCTTCCTGGTCCAGATGCCACATCTTCTGTGTGATGCTGTGCTCCTCAGCCATTGCGACTCTAGGCCCTCTGGATCCATAAGCCACAATAAACTATTCCTTCTATGCATCGCCTTGATCATGGTGTTTTATCAGAATGACAGAAAGTAACTGATGCTCCATAGCATATCAGGGCATGTTCAGTTAGAACTGTGAGCTCTTCCTCGAGATCTGCTGCAGCACAGTAAAGCATCTTCCTGTACTAGCCCTTTGTTTCTGCTCATGAGGGAGTACTTTGATGTGCATAGTGGTAGGATTAGCCTATTTTTTGTTGCTGAGAGAAAATATCTGAAGCTGCACATGCTATCATGAAAAAGCGTGTATTTAGATCACAGTTCAAAAGTCCAAGATGAAGTGGCCTCATGCACTCGATCTCTGGGGAGGACTCCTTGTCCGCATCATACTGTCGCAGAGAACAAATGGCCACATGGAGAACTAGCTAATGTGGGGTGACATCGCTTTCGAACACCCACTCTAATAAGAATTAACTTACCTGGAGCCCACTTCTTAAAGGTTCTACCATTTCAACCCTTTGGTAGCATAAAGGAAGCATCTAACAATAACCCCTTGGGGATTCTTTCAGATCCCATCAAAACCACAGGAAGGAGACACGACAGAAGTATTGAGGAAGTACAGAGGGAAAGGCACACCGACTGATGTGAACATAGACCACAGCAGCAGTGTTATCTCCTAGCTCACGTTCTGAGTATGTGAATAAGAAAACCAGCCTCAAAACAGGAGCTCAATTGTCTTCAGGCTAAACAACAGTGGAACTGACAACAACCCAGTCTTGCCATTTATTTTTTTTTTTTTTTTTTTTTTTTTTTTGGTTTTTTCGAGACAGGGTCTCTCTGTGTAGCCTTGGCTGTCCTGGACCCGCTTTGTAGACCAGGCTGGCCTCGAACTCACAGCGATCCGCCAGCCTCTGCCTCCCGAGTGCTGGGATTATAGGCGTGCGCCACAAAGCATAGCCGGGTGATGGTGGCGCACACCTTTAATCCCAGCACTCGGGAGGCAGAGGGAGATGGATCGCTGTGAGTTCAAGGCCAGCCTGGTCTACAAAGTGAGCCCAGGACAGCCAGGACTACAAGAGAAATCTTGTCTCAAAAAACAAAACTAAACAAAAATCAAAATCATCAACATATGAAAGACCAGCCACCTCTGTGCAACCAAGTAGGAATTCTCTTCCTAAAATATGCAATGCCTGGTACCTGTCTGGGGCACAGTGAGTCGTATCAGAGCTCAATGACCCAGGAGATCCCTCTAGAAACTGTCTGGTTCAGTATTCCTCATTCGTAGCACTCCTTGGAGTCTGCCAGGCATTTTTTAAATGGCTTTGGATTTTCAGCTCATTAATGGTAATTCAACCGAAACAGATCACAGACATATAGTGAAGTCTTGAAGGCTTCTCTTTAGCTGAAATTTCCTGGCTCACAGAGAACTTCGTATTTTTCAAATTAGGATAAAATTCTGCACTTTTAAGTGGAATGGCGGTGGATTGCCGTGCACGTTAGTTTTTGGCCAACTTGATGCAGAGAGGCATCTGGGAAGACAGGAGCCTCACTTGGGAAAATGCCTCCATCATACTGTCCTGTAGACACACCTGGAGCCATTTTCTTGATTCATTCTTAAAATACAAGGACCCAGGCTGCTGTGGGAGGAATTACCCCCAGGCTGACAGTCCCAGGGTGTACAAAATATGAGGCTGAGCAAGCCCCGAAGAGCAAGCCAGTAAGCAGCATTCTTCCATGGCCTGTGTTTCAGTTCCTGCTTCCAGGTTCCTGCCCTGAGTGCCTGCCCTGACTTCTCTCAGGGCTGCGGTGTAGCTGGAAATATAGATGGGATAAACTAGCTTCTTCCCCAAATTTCATTCAGTCATAATGTTTTATCATAACAATAGAAACGCTAACACGGTTGCCTATCTTAGTGTCTGACTCTAATGCAGGATAATGGCCATCGGTACTGAATATTTTAAAACAAAAATTTGTAAGAACCACACTAAGAAGATGGGGCAATGTTAGACTTTTATAAAATGAATGAGACAGTGCATATTATTTGAGGCTGGCTTCTAAATTCAACTGAAACAGATAATAGAGAGTACCATAAATATTAAATATGAATATAATAAAATTCTTAAATATTAAATTTTGCTGAAGATTCCTGCTTACACAAACTTCATGTTATTCAAATTAGGATAGGATAAAATTCTGTACTCTTAAATGAAACAATGTTGTGGTGCTTTATCAGGTTCGACCCTTGTCAGCTCAACACAAGCTATTGACATCTGGGAAGAAGAAAGGCCTCATCTGAAAAGATATTTTCTATTAACCAATTTATGAACATGGTCTTTCTCTGTGCCTTATTTCCTAGTGGCTCTAAAAACATATCTAAATTATTAATACATACTATTATATCATATACCACCATAGTACAGAGAAATGCAAAAGTGTAAATAAGACTATTATATGAGAGAATACAATATAAATTGTATTATCTTTTGTTATTTGTAAACTAAATATAGGTAATGTATCTGTGACTTTGAGACTCTAGAAATGCTGATTAAGACTCAAAATAAAAGTTATTGTGTCCTGCAGATAAGGAGCCAAATTCCAGATCCTGTATTCTCTTGCTACATTTCTATGAAAAGTTGAGTAAACTATCTAATTTCCTGTGCATTTGTTCCCTACTCTGTCTAATGGGAACAGCACCTTTGCATGAGTGGGATGCTAAGTAGGATGCCTGCTAGATGACAGGTATTTCATCTATATCTCTATTTTCTCCCTTTTTGGCTTTCTCCCTAGGAATCCATTTGGGACAAAGGCTCTTTATCTTCCAGCATAGTTCAAAAGGTCCCCTTGTCTTCAACATGCCACCCTCACCTACAGGAAGTCTTGACTCTGGGTAAGAAAATAAAATCCATTTGGTCTCATAAGAATCTATAGGGAGATGCTTCCTCTTCCATGTCTTCATTCCTTCCTCTTCCGCTCTGCATGACACTACAAGGTGTGTATTTCTGTATACAGGTACAAACGTCCCTTTCCTCTACACCTTGGAGAAGAGTCTGCATAAGCTCTCTGAACAAGTTCTTACATTAGATATTTCAGGTATGTTTAAGTAATTCTGCAGCTCTCTGTTAACCATTGCTCCAATTCCGGTGCATCTATTTTGAACTGCAGTAGCATACTCATATGAACTTGTACGGTGGTCCTCACTCCTCCGCTAGACTGCAAGCTCATGAAAGCAAGGGATCTAACTTAGGGTACGTAGAGGACCTGCTCTCTGCAGAACATGTGTCTAATGAGTGTGTGTTGACTGACTGACTAAATGAAGGAATGAATGGGTTTTTTTTTTTAAAAATTAATTGAACATTGAGATCTGGGGAACAATGTAATATCAGTGACGTAAAGAATTTTCTTCATTTGTAGACCTTATAAATTCATATGCATTATCTATTCCTATTGGATTTTTTTAAGTATTTAGAAATTTTAAATTCCTTTTAAAAAAATCAATCTAAGTAATTAAATTTGTGTACATGTGTGTGTGTGTGGACATGCCATAGTGCACACGAGGAGATCGGAAGGCCGCTCTCAAGTGGAGCTGGTTCTCTTCTACTGTACTGTGGAGCCTAGGAACCAAACTCACGCCATCCAGCTCTACCTATTGAGCCACCTCAGTGGCCCGTACTGAGATTTTTTTTTTTTTTGATGATTAAATTACAGAAGAAGATGCTGTCTCTTCTCTTTCCATGCCACTTTTTATATATGAAAAACAAACATAAAATATATTTCTATACACAGGGTAGAAACAACAGTAGACAAACCAATTAAATTATTACTAAAATTGAAACTATGACAAAGGATTAACATAAAAAAGATAGTGAAAAAATAGAAAACTTTCAATTTCTCATGATTAACCAAAGATCAAAAATACTGTTGAAATGCTAGGAATCAGAGACCAGAAAAAAAACGATGCTTGGGTTCTCTCTTACCTTGTAAAATATTGTTGAAGATGCTTAGAATACATACACACACATGTTCATATGCATAGGCAAAAATACTTCCTCCATTAAATTTCATGTTTCTGTTACATGGAGATACCAAGGAAATAGATTTTTTATGAATTTTTCTCAGTACAACTTCCATTTGAAAGCCTGTGAATGATAGGTTCCAGGGGCCTGGTATAAAGAGCTGCTCCCATGGGAATCCCTAAATTCTCACACCCTCCGAGTTTTGAGGGTCACCATAGCAACAGCTGTGCACACCATTGCTACAATGCAGATAGGCCACAGCTGTAAGCTCTGCCGGGGATCCAATCACACCCTGTCTGGATGAAAATTAAGTCACAGTCTCACGCCAAGCTTTCTGAGACTCTCTGAGGCTTTGAGCTCATCCCAAGAGAAATCATTAAAGCCACTCTGACTTTAATGCATATGGGACAGCACTATGTCATTCGCTGTTTATAGTTCTGGAGTACCGGTCACTTCAGAGAGCAGCTGACCGCAGCTCTCAGGTGCAGCCCATCTGTGTGGACCAGAGTGAAATGTGCTCAACATCAGCATCCAAGACTGAGTCGTCTCAGCTACAGAGGCTGGCAAAGCTCCACAAAGCAAATGCACTAACCACACCTTTCTAGCAGAGCCCTGTGCTTCACATTAAAGAGTGTGGGCTTTGTCCGGGAACCTGGATAAATGTCCCTGGATTGTCTAGTTCTGACTGTCTGAATGCGACTGGGAAAATATACACTGTAGAGATATCCACGTGGACAAGAAGAACCCACACAGGCATTTTGATCTCTCTCTCCCTCCCTCTCTCTCTCTCTCTCTCTCTCTCTCTCTCTCTCTCTCTCTCTCTCTCACACACACACACACACACACACACACACACACACACACAAGATCTCTCATTACGGAAGGCATAGTGAGACAGTCTTCATTTCTCAGGCATGTCTCATAATGAGCCTCTAAGTATCAGAACTAATATACCTAAAGATTCACAGCCAACCATTCCTCCCAGCATATTATGCTCAGGGTGAGCACTGGGTGCTGTGGAGTGTGCCTGTAATCCCAGCACTTGGAGGGGAGGGGGGGGGCAGAGGCAGGCGGATCTCTGTGAGTTCAAGGCTAACCTAGTCCACAAAGAGAGTCCAGGACAGCCAAGGCTACACAGAAAAACCCCTGTGTCAAAAAAATAAAAGAGAAAGAGAGAGAGGCTAGGGGGGAGGGAGGGAAGAGAGGGAGAACAGAAGGGAGGGAGGAAGAGAGAGGGAGAAGGGAGGGAGGGAGGGGGAAAGGGAGTGAGAGAGGAGAGAGAGAGTGCATAACAAGTCTAATGGGCACCATGCCCACCATGGGCACATATTAATATTTGACAATGTCTCCATCCTCATAGATATTTGATGTATCAGGCAAGATCTGCATCATCAGGAGAGATGTCTTTCTGCAGAAACCCAGACACCCAGACATGCCTATTCATGGATTCTCCTGGGAAAGCATAAACATATGTACTTGGTCTGGCATCCACATGTCCATGGCTCTATCCTGTCATGGCTCAGGGACTACATCTGCTGCCTCCTTACCCACACTACTTTGAATTCTTCTCTCCCCATGCTATGGCAGCCCGAGCTAGCTAGCCCTCTCAGCTGTGCTACAAAGGAAGTGTGCAAGCTTCTGTGTAAAACACAAGGCTGTCACTGTCTGCAGGTGAGCCGCGCCATCCAGATGGCGAGTATGCGTCTGTGTGGCTGGGACTGCAGAATGCTGAAACTCTACAAGGTGGGACAATGGTCAAGATATTTAACGAGGAGGACAGAGACCAGATGTCCCAAAGGACGTCAAGAAGGAAATGCAAAAGAAGAGAGAAGAAAAGACGAGACAAGAAAGGGAAGTGGTATGGGGGCAAATCCTAAAGATTTCATAATGAAGGGTCCTCCTGAAAGATGTGAGGGCTTGGAAAGAAACCCAAGTGGCCAAAAGAACAAATGAACATCCTGGACTTAAAAGCAGAAGTGTGAGGATGCAGGATGCCCTACTTTGCTTTCTGTTGGTGTGATAAACACCATGACCAACCAAAAGCAACTTACAACAAGAAGGATCTAGTCCAGCCTTCATGTTACAGTTCATTATCAAGGAAAGGATTCAATGCAGCCTTCCTCTTCCTGAACAGAGACACTCGTGTTTCTACCCTCAGCCAGTCTCCTCGGTGGTTGGGGAGTGTTGACGGTGCCCAGGTTTGCTTAGTTCCTTCCCATACAGCATGACTGAGCGTGAGCAGGGTTTAACAACCGCTCCACATCACCCTGAGGCTGACAATAGGCCAGCTTTTTTCTCAGGCTTTTTGGGCATCAGGATTTATCAGTCCCTTCATTAGTCCAGGAAATTTCTCTCAGCTACTTCCTTCAAGAGTCCAGCTGGGGAGGTGCATGTGGTTGCAGCTCTGGGGAAGCTGGGTAGGGGCAGGGGGGGGAGGTGATGTGGGAGGCAGTCCCCATCTTATGGACACTAATGTATTCTCTAGTCTTCAGGATGACCTCTGATGTGACCAATGCTCCTAGCTCCTTCTGGGCTAAAGGCATGGATCCAGGTATCTATATGGTCTCTGTCAGGTCCTTCATCAATGCCTGTTCTTAACCCCATCCCCTGCTGAAACTTCCAAAGTTCCAGACAGACCCCTCCAACTGTTGAACCCACCCGAATTCTCTGGAATGCACAGATTCCTGCTCCCTTTTCTTACTTTGCAAAATGCTAAGTTCCAAAGTGTCAAGCATTAAGGGATAAGTTCTTACCTATATGTGTTTTTAAAAGAATTATTTACTACCCTTGCTCAAAATAAAATCAATAAAAAATGAAGACAAAAGCCATTTGTTTACAGCTATGAATAGTCCCTTGAAGCATACTTCTAGGTGGTTTTCATTTTTAAATTGTATAAATATGTATTTAATATATAAGCATGTACATTTTCTGTATGTATGTATGTATGTATACATGGATATATCACCATTGCTGAAGTTGTCTCTCTCCCCCTCCCCACACCTTTTATAAGTTTTTTTTGAAACAGACTCCACTATGTACAGCCTAGGCTGACTTTCCACTTTTGACAAGCCTTCTCCTCAGTCCTCCAACTACTAGGGTTACAATAATGGGCCACCCTGTGTGGCTATAATTAACTATAATCGATCTTATAGAAGATGCATTTATTTTGTATGCACATGTGTCTGTGCCTCAAATGCTGTGTGGTGCTTGAGGAGGTCAGAAGAGGGCGTGGCTTCTGAGCTGCCCTGTGGATGCAGGCAAGTGAGTCCTCTGCTCAAGGTCAGTAAATGCTCCAGACCACTGAGCCATTTCTCCAGCCTCTACAGCTGCTCTCCTGTGTACTATATCAATGTAATGGAATTTCAGGAGATGACCAAGAAGAATGCACACACTTAGTTCACTGGTGGTTTTAAGACAGTCTCTTCATTGCTACACCCCCTTGCAGCCCATTTTCACCAAAATCTAATATGTCCCTGTGGAAAGATGAGTCAAGTTATACCTTTTCTATGCTCATAACCCTTCAGGAGCTTGCTAGCTCACTTTGGATAGCATACATGATCCTTGGAGTGTGACACAGCCCTGCACCCCACTCCCCACACCTCCTATGGCTCACCCCTACATGCACACCCTTTTCCCACCACCCAGCCTCCTTGCTCTTTCCGAGGTGCACAAAATGCATTCACACAACTCTATTTTGTTTCCTATTAGGAAAAGTGCTCACACATAGAAAGTGTACAAATCAATACATATCTTGTAAATAAATGAATGTGAGACTGAACCATCTTCTCTGGCCAAGACCCAAGTTAGGAAAACTTGCTAAACACCATAGGATGCCCTGGCCAAATTGTCCCAGAAAGACCTAATCTATATGAAAAGTCAGCTCTCAACCTGGAATAAGTCCTTGCTGGTGAGTCAGGAGCAACATTTGACCTAAGAAAAGCTGACTAGCATGTTTTTCAGAGTCTGGAAATGTCTCCAAGTCAGCTACATAGACTTGCTTTCATGGTGTCCCAGCATCAGGCACAGTAGACAACCACGTGACTATGGACAGAGTCTTTTAAAGCAAGCATGAGATGAGCCAGCGGGAGAAACGCATACCTGGGATATAGGAGCATAGCTGTGATCTCGATGTTTACCCACGGACCATCCAGAGCCCATGCTCCCTAACAGAAACACGGGGAGTGTTGGAAACACTCTGATCCAGGGCTCGCTGGACACCTTCCTCTTTCGGCTTGATCCATAAGAGGTGAAATAGGCTTCACTATACCAGTTTGCTCTCAGGGTCCTAGGGAAACAGGACAGAACTGGGGGATGGAAGCAAGGCAGTGAAATGGAAGGTCGGTGGATTTAAAGGAAGCATCTTTCTACCTGGGTGTTACAGAGACTCCTTCGGAAAATAAATGAAATTTGTGAATCTGGTGAAATGGGCTATACCAACTAGAATGTAAGAGACTGATTAAAGTATTTGAGACTTCTTCTGGTGGCCCAGACGTGCTCAAAACATGGCTGCATTGGCAGACCCATAGTTAAAGGACTAAAGTGAACTGAAATGGCCACATCATTCAAAGACTAGGTCAGCACAGTTTTCTCAGCTACTCCTCAGTGACAAATCAAAAAGTTGGACACCATCCACGAGGCCCCAAAGTCGCATCACTGGTGTTCTATAGGCAGTTCTATAGGAGAGAGGTGACATCACATCTAGGGAACTAACATTTGTCATTTACTTGCTTTTCCTAAGAGAATAAAACAGGCAGGCCTTCCTCCAAGTGGCTTTTAACTCCATTTCCCCTACTTCGAATTTAGTTTTCTCTTCTGCAGTAACCACCTTGCAGTCATTTTATGCAGCTTAGTGATGCAGGGTTTGGGAGCAACGTGTAAAGCTTTGTTACCATGGCTGCTCTTTGGCTACAGAGCAGGTACCCTTTGCTTGGAGTATCTTCAAGGATAAACTAAGCCTGACATGTGGATTCTTTTCTATCTCTAAGCTGGGAATAACTCACCCAAATGGCCTATTCCTAAAGTTCTGGAAGAGTCTGATATTGAGGACTCTGTGGTGATGTAGGAATGTATACTTTAAGAGCTTAGAATTCCGGGAAGGCATATTAAATCTAAACTGACTGCACAGGGAGAAAGGCCACAGATGCCACAGGTAACACCAGGTCTCCACTACCTTAGCACCATGTCTCCACCTGTGTCTTATCTCCACCAGCATAGTGTATCCACCGGCACCCTGTCTCCACCAGCACCCTGTCTCCACCAGCACTGTATCTCCGGCCCATTACTCACATACAGGCTATAATTAATAGTAAGGGTCTTATAAATAATTTAGAAATCAGTCAGCCATAGGTGCTTTGAGTTGGTGGTGTGAATGTTGTGATAGCTGATATATTTGTTTTTATTTTATTTACAGGGACTTAAAGACAAAAACACCCTGTTGGCTGGACTACAATTCACTCTATAGTCCAGGCAGACCTCAAATTCAAGTCAGTCCCGTGATTCACGCTCCACCATGTTGGATTTACAGGTGTACCCCACTGCCTTCTAGATAATTACTGAAATTTTTGCTGCTTTTGTCTTCAAAGTGTTAGATTTAGGAAGTGAAAATATAAGACAATAGTTAAATCTGAATTTCAAATGAGCAAGTAATTCTAGAATTCATTAGTTCTTTTGATGTGTCAATCACTGAGTTGCATTTTAATCCTCTCAAACAATTCTTCATATTTATGTGTGTGGGAAGTGACTCATTTTAAGGTAACAACTAACTGGAGAGACTTCCTTCCTTTCTTCCTTCCTCCCTCCCTCTTTTCTCCTTCTTTCCTTCCTCCCTCCCTCCCTTCTTACCTTTCTTCCTTCCTTTGCATGCATTTATTTATTTGGGTGGGGTTACAGACATGCCATGGTGCTGGTGCTGGGAGGAGGCCCAGAACACTTGCAGCAATCAGTTCTCTCCTTCCACGCTGGGTTCCAGGCCCAGAACTCACATCACCAGCCTCAGTGGCACAGGCAGGCCTTTACCCCTAAGGCAACTCCTCAGTCTGGGGAAGCTGGGTTACTTGATTGTTTCCTCTTCACATGTCCTTCAAGTAGAAGGAAATGAGTGTTTCAGTTTTGAGAATCGTATCGGAAATTCACCTTAGGATAAAAGTTCTGGCCCATAGGTTCAGCAAATGTTGTCAAGGTTTCACCGTTCAGGGGGAAGAGAGAGGTCAGGGACTCTGAGGTAGAAGAAAAATAGGAAATAAATGAAACTGAGCGATCTTTGTCACGTGCTTAGGAGCCTGCATTGTTGAGCACTAAATGAGGAGACAAGTGAAAAATTAAATGCCAAATGCAATTGTAGAATTTCAAGTGTAAGAGAGAATTTAAGTCTGGCTTAATAAAAATGGATGAAATCAGGAGAAAGTACAGATTTTGAGGGATAAAGACTTTAAGATTTACAGAATCTTACATTTTAATTTTTCTATTATTCCATTAAACTAACGTCACCTGCTTCTCTATGAGACTTTCTAAGGAATTAAAGTAACTTTCCAATAAAACATACATAATCGTGTACACGCACGTACAACACAAAGAAGGAAAGAGAGAAAGAAATGGAGGTGTGTATGCTTTAATCTTTAAACATAAAAAAAAGTATGACCTTCCTGGAGCAAAAAAAAAAATCTTTCTCCCCACAAAAGAAAAGTAATTACTACTGCTGCCTAATTCACTAATCTATCCAGTGTGTATTTAGGTCTCATTTTGGGTCCCAGGATGCTCCACAGAATGAGAATACAGATATGGAGAATAGAAGACAGCATGTTGGAATGGATATATAGGGACACTACCATGTTTTAAAGGGAGATTCATTATGGAGAAAAATGAAGCAAGATGTACAATAGAGAATCACTGGGCTGCTGGCCATCTGCGGATGAGTAGGACAAGGAATTGCCCTATCACAAGGGAACATCTGTATAAGAACTTGGGTGGATGCAATGAGGAAGTGAGGTCTGGTGAGACAGATGAAATTGCGCTCACACATTCCTGAGCCTGGTGTTTGTGCCCCAGCTCTCTGGTCCTTCTCCATAATTTCAGTCTGGGCAGACATTACTCCTCCCACCAACTTCAGACTTGGCCATGTATCTTTCATTTGCCTTACTTGTCTAGAATCAGATATTATAAGATCATATCCACCCAGAGTTTTTGGACCACTCTCATGTGTTTGTCATATGCTATCAGAAGACATGCTATGATGGCTGATATGCTCAGAACCAAAGGCAGAAGGACCACATATGAATCTGAGCTATAGTCTTTTGATGCAGGGATGCTCTGACCAACCCACAAGAGTGAAGTTTTGGCTCTGGCTATTACTTCAGCAGAAATGTCATTGTCACGGCAGACGTTAGCTTCAGTGTTTATGGAATATGGAAAGGCCAGGATATTTCGAGATCTGGGTCCACAACAGAAAAAATGTTGAGTCTAAAGACAGGGAGAGTGAAAGGCCCCTCAGGCTACTTGAAGTTCAAGTTTGAAGCATCCTCTAAGTATGATGGGAAAGATTTTAAGGTTTATGTTTCTCAAATATCCTTCTAGATGCTGTGTGAAGAATAGGATACAGAAACCAGCATGGGGAAACAGGCATTAGATGCTTCAAATTGTCCATGTGAGAGATGACAGTGATAGGACCCAGGATGCAACAGTGTATGGGGTGAGAAGTGAGTTTATATGACAGATATTTGAGAGTTCAGTTAGCAGGACTTGAGAACTTGTTGGCATTTACATAATATATAGATAATTAGATATAGGGAGATTAATTCCCTAAGGTTTTGGCTTTAAAGTTTAAGTGTCGGTCTTAAAGGTTTTAAGTGTGGCTATCAAGGAAAATAGAGCTTCAAGAAGAGAGACTAAATTTGGGACGGAAGTTATGTCAGGTTTTAGATGTGTCGTTCATATGGTGATGGCAGGGTCTTTGTTGGGAGTAACAGTACAAAGAGAGAAAGAACTAAAATAAAATAATAATCACCAACTAGCAGTCTGTGAGCCTTCCCAGGTGCTGGGCAGTATCTATGCACTTTCATGCCCTACCTTAGCTGGATCACATAAAAAAAAAAAAATTAAAAATAAAAGAAAAAAGAAAAACCCTAACAACCAAGTGTAGTGGGAGTTTTGCATTAGATCTGTCCTAAATTCAACAATCTTAAATTGTATCTGAAAAGACCCTGTTCCCAAGTAAAGTCACAGGAGGTGACAGAACATAATACTCTTCATCAGGAGCCACTGGTAGTGAGTAAACCCTGTCTAAACTGGGCCCTGGAAAAGTTGGAGCTCTTAGCACTGGCCACTCACGGGAAGCAGAAGCCTAGTCCAGCCATCACCTCTGCCTCTGTTGCTCATGCACTCTGGTCTATCTAGGTCATCAGCATTCTCTCCTGCCATGGACTAGGCTGTCAGTAAGACTAATGACAGGGCCATGACAGCATCAACTCCTGTATCCTTCCATCTTCCTGGTCAGAAAAGAACAAATAATGTCGCTCCATTTTTTTGGCCCAGGAAATCCTCAGACTGTGGTAAAGGGATCTTGGAAAGTGAGATATTATAAATGCTCTCTTTAAAGACTCCATAAAGGAACCAAAAGGGCTAAAGCCATTACCAAGGTAAAGATTCAAAAAGCACTGTTTGGACTTAGAATATTTCATATCTATTTATAAAAAGGAACTGTTGTTCTTTTGATAAAGTAACAATTTAAGACATCTTAAAGCATTAAAGCAAAAGTCAAAGGGAGCAATTAATTTGGCTGATGGGAAAACACAAGCTAGGCATCCATCTTGATGCCTAGGACAAACTAGAACTTAGCTTTTTAAACTGAAGTTCCCCATGGGCTCTCTATTCTGAACTCGCTACATTAGGGTATGAATAGTAAAGGTTGGGTGATTTTTCTCAGGAGGTCAGACGTGAGTATTTTAGGCTTTGTAGTTCAACAGGGAAATTTGAAGATATTATACAACATTATCATAACCATTTAAAATATGATAAATTTGAAAAGATTATGAGAACTCTTTCTTAGCTCAAAGACTGAACTAAAACAGCTGGCAGGCTGTATTTGCTTTGGAAACACCAGCTTTCTAACCTCTCGGCTAGTCAAAGTCATCTTCTTAGTTGACTTGGGTTTTCTGTTCCTTTCTTTGTTTCAAGACGGGGTTTCTCTGTGTAGCTTTGGCTATCCTAGACTCACGTTCTAGACCAGGCAGGCCTTGAACTCAGAGTTATCCACCTGCCTCTGCCTCCTAGTGATTATAGGCATGCGCCAATACACCCGGCTGACTTGGGTTTCACAGTCACAATCAAATAACCTTTAACACGGTTATGGCGGTAGCAGTTATGCAGTTTTGCTTTCCCCTTTTGTCCCTCAGGAGACGGAGACTAAGGAGCAACTGACATGTAGCTCCTTATCTCTAGGCTGCATAAAAAACACAAAGAGGACATGGGTGCCGACCGCCAGCCCCAGCCCTGCACCTGTTCCATGAAGATTTCCCAGAACCCTTCTTCCCAACTGAAGCCCAAGAGCCTCAGCCACACAGTGAGTCTCCCTTCAAAAATGGATGAGAACAATGTAACAAACTCGAACTTGAACTTGTCACAGTGATGACAAGAAGGGAGTTGGTGTGTTGGAGAAGAACACATTGGCATCCTCGAGGGAGCTGGTACTACAGCTCCATCAACCTCCCAACACCCCCATAAATGGCAATAATACCATTAATGGTGACAACAACTAACAGGCAACATGTTCTCTGCACCCACACAATCCTAAAGCACCCAACCATCTAAAAATTTCCAAAGGAGAACGTGTGTGTGTGTGTGTGTGTGTGTGTGTGTGTGTGTGTGTGTGTGTG
>OU015756.1:25803648-25814299 GCA_907169655.1 Acomys percivali | reverse complement strand
TGTGTGTGTGTGTGTGTGTGTGTGTGTGTGTGTGTGTGTGTGTGTGTCTGTGTGAAGGTTTGCTTTTACAGAAGACAGCATCTGAACATGTTATCAAGGCATATCACATGACCTAATTCATTCGTCATTATTGAGGCTAAGGTTTAAAGCTTATAATTTATGGCTGCTGCCTGCCTCTATAAATTAAAATAGGGAGGGTGTCCAACCTAGCTCACAGGAATGGCGTTCCACCCATGAAGCCACACACTGAAAGATGGAGAGCAGCCAGCGTGGCATGGAAAAGCTTTTGTGTGATAATTTCTTGCATTTCTTGGCATACAGTACATTGATTCCACAGCTGACCCCCTCCCCCATCCTCTCTGGAGGGTGATTCACTCTCCTGTTATGAATTTTGATGGTATTTCATCAAGGCCCTGCACCTGGTACCAGATGCTCACTGAGAGACCACCATGGAAACAGAAATCATTGCTGAAGTGCTGCTGGCTGCCATGCTAGCAATAGGAGAAGGAGGAGGAGGAGGAAGATGAGAAAAAATCCACTTCAGACACTAAATATAAATAGTCCATTTTAACACATCTGAGCAAAATAAGCAGCATTGTTTTACTGACCTAAAATAAGCATCAAAGTTGCCCCTGTGCTGTTCCAACCTTACATTTCAGTCAATTCAAAGTACTGTCCCTTCTTTTTAAAGTCCATGTCCAAAACCACATAATAAATAAAATATAATTAATAAAAGATTAATAAAATAGATAAAAAACCATAATGAATAAGAGTAATAAAATAGTAAAGAAATATAAAATATAATAAATAAATGAGAGAGGTGAGAAAGCCCCTTCTTAGTTCAAAGGTCTGACCAAAACTGCAGCTGCCTCCACTTACTTTGGAGAGAGCTTTCTAATCTCTGTCAGAGGTCTTCTGTGAGAGAGCCTTCACAGCTGCCTGCTTTTACGTTTCATTTGTCTTTATCAAATTAAAATCTTTTGCTGAAGCCCCTCTCATGGCAGAAGACTCTTCTAGCTGGCTATCATGCTCAGCAGTTCTTGACTTTCCCCTGACAGACTCATGGAAATGGCTCACATTCATCCTGGAAAGCATACCTCCAAAAGAGCAGATGGCATTTGGACACATTTCCAAGACCGTGGGAAGGCTAGATAAACTCCATCTGGAGAATCTGTAGTCGGTGTCATTATTTCTCAGCTCTACCTGTGCATCAGGGATCCCCAAGAAGCTAGTGGGGAGAGGGGTGTGCTATCAGTACCCAACCCCAGGCCAAGGAGCTCTCTCTCTGGGAATATGAGCATGCTTCTCTGTTGTAAGAGCTCCATGTGTGATTCCATAAGGAGTGAGAACCACAGAGCTATGTTCTAAATTATATCCTATTCCCTATGACTCTCTAGACCCCGAGTAGAACACTACTGTATACTAACTTCTCTGAAGCCATGAGGACAGATGGGTCTCCAGAAATTGTGTGTGTGTGTGTGTGTGTGTGTGTGTGTGTGTGTGTGTGTGTGTTAAAGTATGTAACACCCCCGGAAGAGCCTAGAGCTCACCCTATAATCAAATGTATTAACATTCTGCAGTCAAACAAATACCTGTACCACGTTGAATAAACAATATCTATAGACAGCCTTATCTTAGCTGAGGTCAGGTTTTGCTTCCAAATGAATCATTTCCACTTCAGAGCTTCACAATGTGAGTAAGACAGTCTATATCTGGGCTATTCAGATAGCAACAGCCAAGCCAGTTCTCGAAGAAGGCTTAGTGGCATACACGTTCCCAAGAACCTAACCAAATACTAATATGCTTAAACAAATATAATGTGCTGAGTTACAGCAGTATCCCAGATAATTAACTTGGCAGAGATAGTTACGATAGGCCTATTTAAGTAGATAATAATTTTAAAGTAATCATGAAAAAAAGGAAATACCATGAGAAGGAGGCAAGCAAATTCACATGCTAGCACTGATGTTAACAGAAAATGGGTTTGAAGTGTGTGCTGACCTAGTTTTGAATAGATGAGTAAGGAGTTGGAAGAAAGAGGAAGGCATTGAGAGCTGCATCACAGTAAGAAACCATCACTGAGACAGAGACACTAGAACTGCTTTTTAAAAGCTCCTGGTGCTTCTTCTTTCATCGGATCCGTGCTTCTCCATCAGTGGGACTCACAGCTTAACCTTCTCTGAGTCCTCACTGGTGTCAGCCCCATACTCCAGCTCCCATCCCGACACCAACTAAACACAGTACCAGCTGCATCTAAATCTCTTGCTGATGTGACAACCCATCATAGACCATTTCGTAGCACTGGATTGATTGAGCTGTGCCATGTCACTTGCTGTGAATTAAGGCTTTTCCCACTTCTGTGCTTCATCTTCTAATCAGATTATAAGCCAGTTTTATAACCCTCATGTTCCTTCCTCAGTGCCTACCACAATGCTTTGTACAATTGACACTTTCAATAATTCGATTTCATTTGACGCCTTAACCTAGCCTGTGAAAACTGGAAACAATATAAATCAAAGGAAGCAAGGAACATATAAATCACCATTTTTTTCTGATTTAAGATGATGAGTGTGCACAGGACCTAAAAAGAGTATTGGGAAATACAAAATCCAAAGGTGAGCCCCAATTCTAGAAATCAAGTACAAAAATACAAAGTCTAAAACACAGGTGAGCTTTTTGAATGTCTTTTCCAAATCCAGATGAGCTATTTTATTTGATTCTTACAAAGGAAAACTGGATGAATGATCTCCAAGTAACAAAAGGAAAACTTGAAGTTATTAAAAAGAAAGTCATAATCAGACAAATAGTACAAAGGGGCATGTCACTGCCAGCTCAGCAAACAAAATCAGAAATGTGAACATGTCTTGACATCAACAAAATGACACATCAAGAGAGATGGCGTAAGCAGACTGTGCCCCACTTTTTTTTTTACATAACATGAAAGAGATGACATAAGCAGCCTGTGCCCCCATTCTTTGCTGTACAGCTCACAATGGCATCTGGCACAGAGAGAAACACATTGGGTACTCACTCCGAGATTGACAGGGAGACAATGTAGATGCTTGCATGTCTCTAGTAACAGGGCATCCTAGGATTGCTTAGGGAGGCCAAACAGGAATCAGATTAGAAGCAGAACACTAGAGAGAAAAGTAAACTAAGAGTATGTTGTTATGTGGAAGAGAGTGACAGAGACACGAGACTTGCTGTGGGATTCTGACTGGCTGTCAGAAATGCAAAAGGATGTAAGAGCCTGACAGGAAACATGAAATAGAATCCTAAACTAAGTACTTAGCCTAATCCTGCCGCAAACGCGGGGCTCTGTTCTTTACAGACGTGAGCGCTCTGCAGCAGGATGCCTGAGATAACAAGTCATTGCCTGTAACTCACCACAAATATGTGGTTCCCAGAAAGCTGCTCGCCATATTTC
Organism: Acomys percivali; assembly: GCA_907169655.1. Taxonomy (NCBI): domain Eukaryota; kingdom Metazoa; phylum Chordata; class Mammalia; order Rodentia; family Muridae; genus Acomys; species Acomys percivali. Next base: position 25,810,872 of record OU015756.1, on the reverse strand, counting down.
CCTTGGATTCCGTTCCTAGTAATTTATCCTAGTAAGTCATGAACTTCTTAAAATAAATAGAAGTGGAAACCTCACAGGTCAAAGACAGGAAACAAAATCTCCCCTGGGCATTTTCTTTTGAAGCCTGCCTTTTCTACAGGATTTGAAGGAAACTACTGAAACTTCTGGAAAGAGTCCCTGAATCGAGATACCACAGTCCTGGTGTTTCTGCGCAGTCTAGGTAAATGTTAAGACTGCATTAAGGTGGGGCAGCAGGAAGAACAGGTCTGAAAGGAGACGCTATTTCACCCTTAACGACCACAGATATCTTGTGTGTTCGTGTAGCATGGGCATATACATGTGAAAAAACTCTGAGAACCAGGTTTTCTACAGCAGGTACCAACATACATGTTGGCTCTTTCATGTTATAAAGTGTTGATAAAACCCTTTGCCCATAAGCCATGCCCCCCTCTGACTTTTAAAAGCCAATGTGGTCTAGCCTTAACCTGCCACAGGGAACGCAGTGCTCAGCACTTCGTATGCCCATTATGTCATCATCTTCCACAGAAAGCCAATGAAATTATCAACACCTCTTTTAGCAGAGAAAAGAAAGGCTCGATAACTCCACCCAAGTGCCTCTGATTCCACAGGATCTTGATAACTACTGCATTGCTCTACCTTCATTTGGCTCTGGTGAGCCTAGAATCTTCCTCGGCTTGCTAGTACCAGGCTTTACTTATGGCGCAGCAACCTGCGAAGGACACCGGCTTCTGTGATCATTGATTCTTTACAGTTGCTCCATGATCTGGGCATGACTATGAGGAAGGTAAGTGAGATCTCTGAACTTTCCATGGACAACAAGAAGACAGCTGGGTTACTATATAGTGAAGGGAAATGATTTGGATCCAAGAGTCCCATCGCCTGCCGCATCTTTACTGTACTTATTCAGATGATCTCAAGCTCATGCGCTGACCCCCTAGTTTCAATGTGCTTTTTATCACTGGCCTTGCTGTCATTTCAAAAAAAAAAAATCCTTCGGGCTCTTTTGGGTTTCTCAATATACATTTGAGAATTAAGTTTGGGTTTTGTACATTTGACTCATCTTACTCTTAAAAACTTTGGTTGTTTCTCAACCTCCAACAGTAAATACACTCCTGATAACACATGCAAAACATTGCACATTGGCATCTGAGGGCTCCAGCTCTTCATCCTGCCCTTGCCCCTTCATGGGTCTGTCAGGACTCAAACCAGGATTGTCCCTGCCCAAGTACCAACTGCAGCCCAGCAAGAAAATGCCTAAAGCAAAATAGAGCAAATAAAGAGAATTATTTTACATTTGTGTCACTTATTTATAAGAACATTTTAAATTTAGTACTGGGTACTGTTTCCATGTCAGAGCATCCATCACACCCAGTCATGTGTCTACTTTATATTTTGTTTCCATTACAACATCCTCGGAAAATGTCCATCTGCTCACATGTATAGAGTGAAGATAAGAAAACAAAGCTGACCCTTGCCAGTATTTAGTAGGTTTCACATTGGGCCACTGAAATTAATCTTTGTGTTGTCATGAAAAACAAACTTCTTAATATAATTTATTAGTTCATTTTATCTTGTGTTATGTGTGCTTTGCCTACATGTGTGTGTACCTACTGTCTACACAGGCCAGAAAATGGTGCAGGGTTCCCTGGAACCAGAGTCACAGACACTTGTGTATGGCTGTTGAGAACTGAGCCCAGATCCTCTGTAAGAGCAGCATCACTCTTAACCACTGAGCCATCTCTCCAGCCCCACCAAACTTCTTCACTTCCAACAACCCAGCCAGTACAATTATTCACATTTCTTCAAGGATTGATTTGTTTATTTAAATCAACTATAAAGGTCTTTATTTAACTCTTGTCTCTCATGCATAGATCTCTAATTTATCTGTAGCGTGAGCATATGGGAAGATGGTTAACGTGTGCTGGGCAGCATAGGCCAGCACCACAAATGGACTGTGTACAATAACCTAATGATGTATTTGCAGTCCGACCCTGTGTCAGAGCACGCACCTTGCTTTAGGGTCCCTCCGTGTAACTTTTTAGGACTTTTTTACACATTTGCTTCCTCTTTCTAAAACATACCATCTCAAATTTTACAAGAAAGCCTACTTATTTCTTATTTATTTATTGTAAATGTGTTCTAGTCTAGGGCCCCGTTTCCGCCCATCTCAGCCATTTACAGCACCTCAAAGAGTACGAGACTCTGAAGTGGTTTCCACAGTCTGGGAAAGGCCAGTGTTGCCTTGAAATCTTACTAGTTGAGCATTTAAATGGCTGGGATAGTACATTAACTAAAAGCAAATAAAACAAGCTGTCAAGAAAGCTAACAAGCAAACTTCATCACGGATCTCCACATGGCCATTACTGCTGATCCAAGCCGAAGTTTCCGTCTGTGGAGGGTAGCAGTTGAGGGCGGAGTCTGGCTGTCATTGTGGTTACAACCGGAGGACACACTGCAAGGGTCCTGACAGCCCCTCCTCCCTGACGTCTCTCACGAGATGTATTCATGCTTAGCTCCTTGGAGCTTTTTAATGATGCTGTTCTTGCATGTTTGACATGGATAGTTTGGTTGCCTACTACATGGCAAGCACTCTTCTAGTTCATGAGAGTGTAGTTGTTGGGAACACAGATGCGGACCTTATACTTTGGTGAGGAAGAGAAGAGTAACAAGGAAACAAATGTAGAAGAGAAGTAAAGTGTCTGCAAGACATTCTGTCACTGCCCTTGGCTTCCCTGTCACAGCCGCCACTGGCCAGAATGGTGATTTTAGTTGAAGTTGAGGAAATTAAATAAAGCTTTAAAAAAAAAACTGTCTCATTAACTTCCGTAGCCCTATTTGAAGTCCTTGGTATCTACACATGGCAAGTGGCTCTGGTGTGTTCGGTTACTCGGGTGCAAAGCTTTGCCATCACTGTTAAGTGAACTACTAAACAGAGTGAGGAGGAGCAGGCTCACAAAGCACAGACACTTTTAAGCAGTTAGTTAGCTCATGAAAAAAATGCTATAGTAGGGATTCAGCACATTGAACTATCATAGCAATATATATATGTATATATGTATATGTATATATATGTATATGTGTGTATATATGTATATGTATATGTATATATGTGTATATATATTTCACTTTCTCCCCAATGTGTAAGTCCTGAGAGCCAATGTATTCAAAGGTAACATTTTACTTTCTAATAGTGGCCTAATGATATTTGAAATTTTAGTTTACTATTTCCACCTCAAAATATATAAGTGAAGGAATTTTTTTCTTTCTTCCATGGTTTCTTGGTCCAAAGAGAAGAAGAAATACAACCTCTTAATTTTGGGGAAAAAACCGATACCTGCAGAAAGTAAATGCGTAGAGTAACCAAGGCAGAAAGGATTGTGGGAACAATTTCTGAAGGCCAAATGTTTGATTTTAAGTCTGAATAAGAAAGGCTTAAAAAGAAGGACTTAAAAGATGCTTTTCTTTTAGTTTCCAGTAACTTGGGCACTGGTTTTCTCCATCTTTCACATCTGTTGCACCTGCAGAGCCTGATACTAAATGATCATCTCTATAATGTACATTATAATAAGTTAATATATAAGTTGATATTTATGCATGAGTCATATCTCCTGACGAGTGTTACTTTGAGAATGTGTTTTACATAGACAATACATTGAAAAACAGATGAGTATGTACTGAGTTTTTAAAACAGTTCCTATACAAAAGAAGGGAACACTCTATAGTTTTAATACACACCTAACAGTCTGCTGCTAAGAGTCACTTTATATGTCTTAATGGATAGTAGGTAACTGGGCCCACTTACATTTTCCACACTGGCTTCAGAAGCACACAGCTAGTATTCACCACTCAGATATTTTTATTTCTTTGCAAATGGAAAGCAGTCACACTAGGTCCACCATAGCTAAGAATTCACTCAACGCCAGCCTTGGAAGATGTGTTTCCAACCAGAGCAGGAGAGTCTTGTTTATCAGTCTAGGGGGCCACGGCGTAAATGCCTGTGCATGGGAAATCATAAACGTCTCTGTAATAGGCAGCCCAGTTGTGTTGACCAACTGACTAACAGGTTAATCATTTCATCCAAACAAGCCCAAGGCGCTGACTAGGCTATCAGGGAATAATCTGCCTCTCAGAGCACACACCTGGTACTTGCAAAGTTGACCCATGTGACAAGATAATCATTCTGTAGAAATCTTGTCTGAAAGTATTAAGCAAGCCAATGTGAGAGCTAAAAGGCCTTATGAGGGCCCCTTCCAGGTAGGTCTGGCCAGCCACAAGGCTCCTCTGGTAGCCACCGGTGGTGGCTTCCAGGTCTTCAAAGAAAAACTGTGAGCGCCCTTTGCCTCTCTTTTTCAGGGCTACAGACCCAGTGAGGCAGGCAAAGCAATCTATTTATCCATCTCTATTGTTTGAAATGCTCAAAGCTATGTCTCAAAACTACTTAGAGAGATGGACAGGCTTCCCTGCTAAGCTCTGCTTACTGGAATTGATGCACGGTGCTTAGTTGGTCACACATCTCCTTTCACATCCCAACCAACACACGGAAGAAAAACCTACACCAAATTAATGGAAGAAATTCACGGGAATCCTTGGGGGCTGTGTGATAAGTAGCATGCTTTGGTGCAGCCACGAGACCCATTAGCTGCCTAAAGCGGCAGCTGTGTTCATGTGAGCGCCCCTGATTACTTCTGCCTCCGAACAACGAAGCCATTGTTCATGACCTTTCACACCAATATTCTATATTGGCACGTCTGTGTGCCCAGTTTCAGGGGCAAGATTGCAGGAGACTCATTACTTTGAGAAAGAAAGGAGACCAAAGTCTCCCGAGAAGTTAACTATGCACTTAAAGTATTTATCATATTGGGTCCCTTTGTTTCTGCTTTCAGAACAGCTAGGTCTTTGCCTTTGAAAGGGAGAAATATACAGAAGCCCCACAATAAGACTGTGAAGTCACTTGCTTTTTCATTAGCCATGTGCGCTTCATGGAAACTATAAACATTTCCCTGTACCATTATGCATTTTCTAAAGCAGAGAGTTAAGAAACACTGACTTTAAGAATCCTTATTTTTGAGGATTTGGGTGTTCCAAATTTGCTGGTATAAATAACACTGAGAAACATGCTTATACATAAATCTGTCTGCATGTTTCCTTGAGACACTTTTAGAAAAGCTGAAGTGCTCCGTCAAAATGCTTTAAATACTTTTAAAATCCTTTGAGAAGCATAGTAAAATCCCAACAGCCACTCTGATTTATGTAACAACAGAAAATTAAAAATAAATAGCTATGCTTTGGAATAGTTACTGGCAAGAGCTAGATACAGATCTTTGCTTGGATAAAATTCTTCACTGTCCGGACAGTGGATGATCATACGTGACCACCAGGTGTCAGTCTAAAACAGAGGAAGCTGAACTGGACCTAACAGGGGGAGATTTCTCTAAGATTCCCAGACCTGCACATCCTGGTTTCTACCACCACCACCACCCTGGGAAAAAGCTAATAGAGAGTTTGGAGCTTGTTAAAAACTCAAAACAAACAAACGAATAAGTAATAAATACCACCCACAGTCGCCCTCAGCAGGTTCTCAAGTTTGTAAATGATTATGAAATACCAAGGCAATGAAATGAAAGCCAAGGCTGCCGGAAAAGGGAATGGGCTCTCATGAAAGTCTCTGACGTCTTGAAACTTCACCTTGGCAAGAATATTATAAAGGAGGCTCTTGATCCAGGAAAAAGCCAATCTACAAAGGTCCTGGCAACCCTAAGGCTTGGGATGTCCTTCAAAACCAACCAGGGAATCCCAAACCTAAACTAGAACACCTGGGAAGACAGTTTTAGGTGACACTCTTAGGGAAACAGCCATGCAGAGACAGCCAGAGATGCATCCGCGTGGATCTGCATCCCTGAGTCCCTGATGCAGTGGTGATGTTTAAAGTCAGTAGAGCTTCTGGAGTTGGGGGATCAGGACGGGTTGATGAAGAGTGTTGCTTGGCGCTGAGAGCAGGAGTGAGCATGGTGAAGTCAGTCAATGGAATCAGAGTGTAAGAGCCAAGGAGCTAGGGGAGTATCAGACCATCTCCACACCATGGTTCTGGAAACACCAGAGAAAAGCTGCACATGAGAGCATTCCTTCAAATAGCTTCTGGGTGCCCAGCTGGGGTAATGGAAGCCCACGAGGAGAGCTTCTACAGCTATTTCAAAACTCTTCCCCTACCCCACCATCCCCACTTCTTTGTCTTGACTATGCTGTTTTTCTGTTCTCTGACCTTTTCTCTCTACCACTTTCCTAGACTCCAACCACACAAGATGCTGGAAATTGCATGATGGAATGTGTTTGCCAGGATGCTGTACTGAAACGCCCTAACCGGAATGGGCTAAATCATAAAATGGTGTTTCCTTATTACTCCAGAGGCTGGAAGTCTAAGTTCAGGTGTTGATAGATCTGAGGCCTCCCTTCCTGGTCTGCAAGTGTCCCCCTTCTCTACCATCCCCTCACGCGGTCCTCTCCTAAGGACATTAGATTGAATGAGACTAGCCTGACTGGCTCGTTTTAATGCAGTCACCTCTTTAAATGCTTGATCTTCAAAGACAGCCATGTTCTGAGGTCCTGGGGTGTGAATTTTCAGGGGACACAAATCAGTCCATAACAGCAATCTCTATGTTTACTACTTCCCCTGCTGGGAAAAAGCTTGGCTAAGGAGAGCAGAGAAGACACGGGGCATTTTGCGGAAGGAGAGTGTGTGAGGGGGCACATTGAAGACCAGAAACAACAGCAGTATGGGGGAGTGGAAATGAACAACACGCAGGAGAATACTGCTGAGGTCACCAGCTTGCTAAAAATAATGTCCTCCTCAAGAATGAATGGGATCTGCCTTTAACTGTAGCAAAGAATGGCGTGAGGGGAGATCACCCTCATGAGCTAATGAAAAATAGCATTAAGTATGCAAGGCAGAAGCTTCTCTTGTGAAGACAAGTTTGTGACACAGAAGCCCCGATGCCAGCTGTGGCCTTAAGTCCGAAAAATGGAAGACACTGAAAAGTTCAAACTGTCACTGGTCATGATGGCAAACATCTTCAATCCCAGCACTTCAGAAACAGAGGCCGGCAGATTTCTGAGTTTGAGGCCAGCATGGTCTACATAATGAGGTCCTTTTATATGTGTGTGTGTGTGTGTGTGTGTGTGTGTGTGTGTGTGTGTGTGTGTGTGTGT
>OU015756.1:25768504-25784369 GCA_907169655.1 Acomys percivali | reverse complement strand
GTGTGTGTGTGTGTGTGTGTGTGTGTGTGTGTGTGTGTGTGTGTGTGTGTGTGTGTTTGTACAGCTCCTGGCTTTCAGTAAAAAGTACTTTGTGGGTGACATAAATACCACATTTGAGCAGAGAAGCCAGTTTGTTGAGTATTAGAACAGGAAAGAAATGGGATTTTTAAAGGAACATCCCAATCTTGTCATGTGTATAGCTAATTGTTCTGTTAAACAACAACAATAACAACAAAACATATTTGTTGGTAGGAAATCATGTTTATCTGACATGACTTTAATCAAGTCAAGCTTCTAATTTAAAAAAAAACTCTTGCTATGACTGCCAAATTTTGAGGTGGTTAGAGCAAAAATAATTTTAATGTAATAAAACCTCATTAATATGCTTAAGTTTAGAACATAATTCAGATTGGAACAATGCTGACATCATTTCTCATCTGCATAAAAGTTTTTGGTAAATGAATTATTTCTTGATGTCAGGCACAGTGGCATACGCCTTTTATCCCAGCACTCGGAAAGTACAGTCAGGCAGACCTCTGATTTTGAGGCTAGCCTGGCCTACAGAGAAAGTTCCAGGATGGCCAAGGCTACATGTAGATACTCTATATCAAAAATACAAAAAAAAAAGTTATTTCTTTTCAAATGAACCATTAATGATGACTTTTGTTCATAACCAATCAGTTCTCCAAACAAATAGACTTATAAATATAAACATGACATCACGCCCTTAAATAATAGAAAGTTCCACTGTGAAGGTCTATGTGGTTTAAATAGTTTAAGATAGCAAGAGAACATTTCCTCTTGGGATGAAAGACCTGGGTTCAGTGTAAATGTTACATCCCAGCAGTTGTTGTATCATTGTTCTCTTTAACCCCTCAAAGTGAAACCCTTTTTTCCCCTTTGGAAGTTATGGGGATTAAATCCAGGACCTTGGTACTCTGCCACTGAGATAAAACTTCAGCTTGCTCTTTTACCTTTTCCCTCTCTCTCTGTCTCTCTGTCTCTCTGTCTCTTTCTCTCTCTCTCTCTCTCACTTTTTATATTGAGTCAGGGTCTCACTGAGTTGCCTAAGCTAGCCTTGTGCTCATTGTATAATCCAGATAAGCCTTGTACTTCCAATTTTCCAGTCTCAGACCGCCAAGTAGCTGTACTTACAACCTGTGCCACCTGGCCTCACAAGCAAGCAATCTTCTTTCTTCAAATACTGTTTTTCTCTGCACAAGTGGCTTAGCTTACATGTAGGTTCACTGCACACATGCATGCAGTGCCCATGGGGGCCAGAAGAGGACCGAGATACTCTGGATCTAGAGTTGTGGTCATGCTCTTTAATGTGGGCGTGGCGAGCTAAAGCCAGGTTCCCTGAAAAAGCAACAAGTGCTCTAAACCAATGAGTCATCTCTCCAGACCCTACACATATAGGCCTTTTCTAACCATAGCTACTACATTAAAGGGAGAAGCATATACAAGTGTATACACAATAGAATTTAACTCAGCAATAAAAAGTATTATTGTTAAGTTAAAAAAGTGTTATTACAGCAACACAGACTGACCGAGAGAACAGAATGTTAAATGAATTAAACCAAGAATAGACAGACAAATCCTACAAGTTGTCACTTATATGCAAATACTGAAGGCTTTGATCTCACAGAACTAGAGGGGAGATCAGTGGAGAGAATGCGGAAGAGATAAAGGTGGAAAGAGGATGGTTAATGGGCTCAGAGATGTAGCTGGACGGGGCGGGGGGGACAACATCTCATGTTTTAGAACACAGGATAGTCATGATTGACAGGAGTCACTTGTGCATTTTGAAGTAATTAGTAAAGGAAATTTGAATGTTATTCACACTGAGAGTGACACATGTTTAAGGTTCTATACGTACTGATTACCCAGCTTTGTTTACTACACATTCTTATACGTATTTTCAAATAGCATGCCATACCCCATAAATACAGACAACTAATCATGTACCAATTAAAAAGAAAACACACACTTATGAAGCAAATCACGTAAAAGATAAACAGAAGGTGAAACCATATCTAAACAGGCGGTCTTCACCCATTTATAACAAAGGCAGGAGTTGAATATTGGCGGCATCAAAAGACTCCTTCCTCTAGCATCCAAAATTTGATTTGATAGTTTCCCCTTACGCAAGCTTATGATGAGTTTTAAAGCTCTCATGTGACCTAGTGCCCTCTGATGCTGTGCCCCTCTCACACCTGGCAAGGTGCGTCCATTTGATGACGAAGGGAACAGAAGTGAGGAGGAAAGATGTCTAAAGGGAAATGTGCTAAATGTCTAACGTGTCTAAAGGGGAATATTTCATTGTATGAGTTTCATTACGACATCTTCGTGCATGTGTGTGTCATGTACTTGAAGATGTACTTACTATTCACCTCCCCAACATGCCATCTTGTTACCTTCCACTTTCTGTTCCTCTTCCCCTGACAAATCCCTCTTCTACCATCAGGTTTTATTTTTGTTTTTAAATTTTAAATTCCACAAATGAGAGAAAGTGTGTTTGTCTGTCCAAGCCAGGTTTATTTCACTTAACATGATGACCTTCAGTCTCATCTGTTTTCCTGCAAATGATATCATTTCTTCAATTCTTTATGGCCAAATAAAATATATTGTGTACATATACCTCATTTTCTTCATGTTTATTCACTGATTCCCATCACTTGGCCATTGTGAGCAGTCCCAATAAACATGTACACACAAGTACCTATGCTGTATGCTGACTTAAATTTTAAAAGAATTTTTTAGTCTTCTCTCATATATTATATCCCAACTACAGTTTCCCCTCGCTCCACTCCTCCTAGACCCCCTTTTCCCCCCTCCCCTCGTTCCCATCCTCGCTTTTCCTTCTGAAAAGAGCAGGCCTTCCAGGTATATCAACCGAACACAGTTACAACGAGACTAGGGACATAACCATCATATCAAGGCTGGGCAAGGCAACCCAGTAGGAGAAAAATGGTCCCAAGACCAGGCAACAGAGTCAGAGGCAAACCCCACCCCCACTGTTAGGAGTTCCACAAGAACACCAAACTATACAACTGTAACACATATTCAGAGGTCCTAGAGTAGACCCATACAGACTCCTCAATTGCCCCTTCAATCTCTGTGAGCCCTTACAAGTCCTGCTTAGTTAAGTCTGTGGGCCATGTTCTTGTGGGGTCCTTGACCCCCTCTGGCTCCTACAGTCTTAAGGAGAACATTTATATAGTACAAAATAATTCTACAACACAGCACAGCCATTCACAGATCCCTCCCCAAATTATTGCTCATTATTTTTGGGTTTGCTTTTTTTTTTTTTTTTTTTACCATTCCAATAAATGTGTGATATAGTAATTCAACATATTTTTCCTATATTCATTTACTCTTAAAGAAACTCTGAAACTGTCTTTCAGAAGGTAGAGGGTAAAGAGGGAAAGAAAAGGAAGGGTGGGCAACGGGAAGGGGATGATGAATATAATCAAAATTTGGTCTCTGATTTGGGTGTAAATTCGTGTAGAAAAAAACCAGAGCATGGAATGTGTAAAACTGATCCCATCAGAGACTCGGACATCAGCACTGCCACCCCAGTAAAGGGCAGATGCTACGAGTCTGCTCATTATTAGCTGCCACCAGCCTGACACGACTCTGGGATGGCTTTCAAAGAAAGGCGCAGCTAATCAGTCCATCTGAGCCCTCTCATTAGCCACATTCCAGAATGCACAGAAGCTGAGGCCTGGGCTGGCAATGCCACTATGCTGTACGCTTCTATACATGGTAGTGTTCACATTTGCTTGTCCACTAAAGGATGCTGCTGCAAAGGAGCCGGGACATTAGCCATTGCCTTGTGAATGCCCACACTGTCTGTAGTCCAGGACCTTCTACACATGCAGCTACCTCTCCTTCTCCCTCAGCCTTTCTCTGGCCCATATCTACTCAACTTGTAGTTTCAGCAGAAGGGTCCTTTCACAGAAAGTGCTTCTTGGCTGCCTAGAATGGATGGAGATTGCTGTACTACTTTCACTCACCCACTGTCTTTCTTACTCGTAACTTCTCCTCATCCATTCCAATAAGCAGACTCCTTCCACTACAAAAACATAGGATATCCCCCACGTCTGTTCATTACTGTATGGGAATCATGGTGCCTGGCCCATCATAGATACTTTATTTATATTTGTTGAATAAGTGGATGATAAAAAAAAGGGGGATGGGTATAGATAAAGTTAGACTAAAGAAGAGAATTGTGTTAAATATTCTTTGGTAATATCTTACTTAGAGCTTCTACTGCTGTGATGAACCACCATGACCAAAAGCAACTTAGGGAGGAAAGAGTTTATTTCATCTTCCAACTTTCAGGTCACATGGCGCCATTTTATCCTGGAGGAAGCCAGGGCAAAAGCTCAAAGCAAGAACCCCCAGAGGCAGGAACCAAAGCAGAAGCCATGGAGAGTGCTGATTGCTGGCTGGCATGCTCTGCTCTGCCTGCTCTCTTCTACAACCAGGAGCATCTGCTCAGGGCTGACCCTGCCCACAGTGAGCTGGGCCCCTTCCTCAAATATGTCAAAATTTGTGTCAGGTTGACAAAAACACCAACCAGGACATATTGATATTATATTAATCAGAGTACCGTTAGCTTCAATAACAAAACCTGACACTTCAGTGGTGTAGTACAATAGACATTGTTGCTTGGTCATATGGTAATTTAGTGCAGGTGTTCCCAGTGGAGAACGGCTCTCCTCCACCCCCAGCTCAACTCCAGCCTTCTCTACCATGAGGAGGGAAAAGATGGCAGAAGATGCAAGCATCTTCTCAGGACCACCCTGGAAGGGATGCAGGTAATTTCTTACACATCATTTAAAAGGAAACATTTGGCATACTAGGAGCAAGAGCAAGGTGATGAGAAATGGGATACTTATCCAGACACTGCCCCCCAAGTGATGATATCACACATACTACGAAGAGCCCCGACTTTTAGTAGACTGCTACCATAACTAGCCACAACATATAACAAGCCAATGCAGACAAAATAAACCCTCTACTGAAATGTACCAGTCTCACATGGCTCATTAATTAGACAGATTTCTGCTTCATTTTGACTAAGAACTCACAGACCTAATAAGGATGTTTGAATTATTAAGACTAATGTTCACAAAGCTCTTTTTAGCTTCCCAAAAGCTTCCTAGATTTCCCATGTGTCATACGGCATTATTAAATAGTATATAATATTTGCCTTGACCAGCAACATTCTTTTCTAAACCCCAAACCCGCCCTTACTTATTATCAGCATTGTAATAGAAGGTAGTGTGAATGCATGCCTGTAAGTATCCTTAAAATATTTTAAAATAGAAATAAAATAGAATGAAGGGGCATCTCTGTCTTTTTTATTAGCATCAAACAGTACAAATAATTTCAAGATCTTTAATTTGAGTGAATTCTTATTGCCTCTGTAAGCAAGGATCACTAACCAATCTCTCTGGATATTTCATAAAAACAAATACTATTGATATAATAGCAAGTGTATATCCAACTGACAAGTAATGAAAACAGAAAAAAATGTACATAACCATTAAAATGAATGTATTAAAAATCATGGGCTCTTCTTTGATGTGTTACATGAGAGGAAATATTCCTACTTAATGAGAGTTACATTCTTAGAGAGGCGCTTTGGCCTGGTGAGTGTGAGGTGCAGCTGGATCTGGGATGCTGGATCCTCTGCCGACTGCTTCTGCTCCCCTGAATAATCAGCGTGGTCCCATGTAATAGCTGCTGGTAGCCCAGGGCAGATGGGCTAACCCAATAACTGCATGCCTTTAGATTCCATACAGACAAATAACACAATACTAAGTTAGAGCCAAAGTGTTGTAGATTTTTTTTTCTGTAGAAAGACTATAGACTTGAGTTTTGTGCATGGTGACAAAGATGGGTCTAATTGTGTTTTTCTACATGTAGACATCGATTTGGACCAGCACCATTTGTTGAACATGCTATCCTTTTTGCATTGGATAGATTTGGCTTCTTTGTCAAAAATCAAGTGACTATATGTGTGTGGATTCATTTCTGGGTCTTCGATTCGATTCCATTGATCAACCAGCCTATTGCTGTGCCAGTACCAAGTTGTTTTGATTACTATTGCTCTATAGTACAGCTTGAGATCAGGAATGGAGATTCCTCCTGAGGATCTTTTATTGTATAAGACTGTTTTAGCTATTCTGGGTTTGTTTGTTTTTTGTTTGTTTGTTTGTTTGTTTGTTTTGTTTCTTGTTATTCCATATGAAGTACGTCCCCTTGATGGGGAGACCTGGTGGCCCTCAGAGGAAGGATTACAGGCTACCAAGAAGACACTTGATACCCTATGAGCATATACAGAGGGAGAAGGCCCCCCCCAGTCACAGTCATGAGGGAGTGGAGTAGGGGGTAAGTGGGAGGAAGGGAGGAATGGGAGGATACAACGGATGGGATAACAATTGAGATGTAATATGAATGAATTAATAAAAAGATATTAATAAAAAATTTTAAAAGACTATAGAGACGTAAGATCATGTGTTCTGTTTGGATGGTCATTACTTCAAAAGAGGCTGCATCCTGCGGTTGGGGTGAACCACACTGATGTCATCCAGTTGTTACTCAACAAGCTGCTTCTCTTTGGGGTGAAGGAAAGAGAGAGAAATCTCAGTGAGTAAAAGTACTTCCCACCAAGCCTGACGGCTCGAGTTTAAACCTAGGATATAAATAGTAGAAAGACAGAACTGACTAGTCCACACTTACACTGTGGGATGAACACACACATACACACCACACTAAATGTAATTTTTAAAATGATTTTTAAAAACAAAGCTAATTATATAACTTTTAAATTCTAATGACCCTCTTAATTAATAATGGGTGAATAGAGAGGATTTCTTTTTGACATCCTGAAGGGATGTTAAAGAAATGGTCCTTTAGTTCCTGTTACACTGGAACTCTGATATTTAACTTCTCCTTGAGTTTTGAGCCACTTGCATCATCCAGAAGAATCCATTTCTTTGCTTGAATTAACTAGAATCAGTTCCTGTGGCTTGAAACATGAGAACGTAACAAAAGAAAAGACTTTAAAATTTCTGACCAAATAGTCAGCCAGACATGGGAATTCTAAGATACAATAATGTCATTTCTTTTACAGTTTTAATAGCTAAACAATTCTGCCAAACATGACTCTGAAAGCAGACCAGTCAAGTTTAAAGTAATGTTAAAAGACAAATAAATTTTCACTTTCATGAGGTCTGATTTATAAATTGTTGATCTTAGAGTCTAAGCTGTTGGTGTTCCGTTCAGGAAATTGTTTCCTGTGCCAATGAGTTCAAGGCTCTTTCTCACTTTCTCTTCTAATAGAGTTAGTGTTTCTGGTTTTATGTTGAGGTCTTTGGTCCACTTGGATTTGAATTTTGTGATAAATATGGATCATTTGCATTTTTTCTACATGTAGACATCCAGTTAGACTAGCACATTTGTTGAAGGTGCTTTCTTTTTTCCATTGTATGGTTTTTGGCTCCTTTGTCAAAAATCAAGTGTGCATAGATGTGTGGGTTTATTTCTGGGTCTTTGATTCAATTCCATTGATCAACCAGTCTTTTTCTATGCCAGTGCCATGCAGTTTTTATTACAATTGCTCTGCAGTATATAGCTTGAAATCAGAAAGTTCTTCTATTGTTTATAGTTACTTTAGCTATTCTAGGTTTTCTGGTTTTCCATGTGAAGTTTAGAATTGTTCTTTCAAGGTCTATAAAGAATTGTTTGTGTCAGTATTTTGATGGAGATTGCACTGAATCTGTAGATTGCTTTTGGTAAGATGGCCATTTTTACTATGTTAATCCTACCGATCCATGAACATGGGACATCTTTTCATCTTCTGATATCTTCTTCAATTTCTTTCTTTAGAGACTTGAAGTTCTTGTCATACAGGTCTTTGACTTGCTTGGTTAGAGTTACACCAAGATATTTTATATTACTTGTGGCTATTGTGAAGGGTGTAGTTTCCCTAATTTCTCGGACTGTTTTTCATTTTTATACAGGAGGGTTGCTGAGTTTTTTAAAGTTAATCTTGTATCCAGCCACTTTGATGAAGGTTTTTATCAGCTGTGGGAGTTCCTTAGTGGAATTTTGGGGGGTCACTATCATATCATCTGCAATTTGCAGGCAGATGGATGGAACTAGAAAAGATTATCCTGAGTGAGGTAACCCAGACCCAAAAAGACACCCAAGGTACGCGTTCACTTATAAGTGGATTTTAGCCATATAATACAGGATAACCATATAACAATGCACAGACCCAAAGAAGATAAGTAACAAGGAGGACCCAAGGAAGGATGCTTAAGTCTCACTCAGAAGTGGAAATAGAACAGACAGTAGAAATAGTTAAAGAGAGGGAGCATGGAGAGAAATGAAAGTCAATATCAGGCCTGGGGTGAGTGCGAGCCGGACAACAGAGGTCTAACAGAGAGAAAAGAAGTTTTGGGCAGGCGTTTCTCTGTGACAGTCTGGAGGTTTATAACAGGGTAGGCTCCAGGGAGGATATAGGAGTTACTCTAGCTGAGACTCTTAGTAGCAAGGGTGGGTGTGGGTAGGGGGTGGGGGAGTGGGGATATCATGGAGACTGAAAGGGACACCCTCTAACTAGACACAATGCCTATTGGAAGGAGGGGAACACCAACCCACCCTCGGAAACTTCGACCCAGGACTTGTCCTGCCTACAAGATGTGCAGGGATGCAGGAAAGGAGATGGATCCAAGAGTGAGGAAATATCCAGCTGGTGCCTGGCCCAACCTCAAAGCCACCCATGGGGGACAGCCAACCCCTGGCACTACTGACAATACTCTGCTGTGTTTGTGGATGGAACCGTAGCATGGCTGCCCTCTGAGTGGCTCCACCCTGCAGCTGATGGAAGTATTATGGAGACCCACAGCCAAATGTGGGGTGAAGTGCAGGGAATCTCAGGGAAGAGTGGGGAGGAAGGATAGAGGACTCAGAGGGGACAGGAACTCCAAGGGAAGACCAACAAAGCCAACTAACCAGGGTCCAAGGGGGAGCCTGTGGAGACTGGAGCTCTAGCCAAGGACCATGCATGGACTGGACCTGGGCCACCTGCACAGATGTATGGGTCGTACATGGGTACCCTAGTGAGGGAAGTGGGGGCAGTGTGTGTCTTGGACTCTGCTGCCTGCTTTTGTCACTTTCCCCTGGCAGGGATGCCTCACTGAGCTACAGGGAAAGGGGATACCCTCAGTTCTAATGTGCCTTGATATGCTGGGGATGGGGGTGTCCCCTTCTCTGGGGAGTAGTGGAAGGGGAGGGAGGAGACAGGGAGGGAGGATGGGAATGGAGGGGGAGGAGGGAGGGAGCCTATGACCAGGATATAAAGTGAATAATGAATTTTTAAAATGTAAAGGTAATTTTTTTAAAAAGCCAAAGAAATGTCCACTTCAGTCAAATTGCTTTGCAGAGGAACAGAGATGGTGTTAGATATTAGCAATGGGTAATAATCTTCAACCTGCATACATTCTACCCACTGGAAGCCATGAGCCCATATACTCAAGTAGGGAAGTACTTGAATGTGAAAAGTTTTCCCAAAGCCATTATCTCTACAGAATGTCACAGCTCAATAAACCAAACCAACAGAAACCTGGAAGACACTTTCTCTATTTCGTGAGGACACACAGTGTCATCAATTAACAATCCTGGTGATTTTGCTCTCAGAGAGTATTGTTCCCTCCCCGCCTGACAGCCATTACTCTACAGACACTCTACCAACCTTTTGGAAACATCAACTTCCAAACATGTAGGAAGATACACTAAAGATATTTGTCTTTAAAAATAAAAACAAACAAGCACATTACTAGGTTTCTTTCTGACTCATTTCTCCCTCAATTACCAGCCTGAAGGAGAAAGAACAAGAGAGCACTACAGCAGGGGAAATGCTGAAAATGTCTGGCAGTCTTCCAGGTCTTTGTTTCTAAAGC
Organism: Acomys percivali; assembly: GCA_907169655.1. Taxonomy (NCBI): domain Eukaryota; kingdom Metazoa; phylum Chordata; class Mammalia; order Rodentia; family Muridae; genus Acomys; species Acomys percivali. The sequence goes on along the minus strand of OU015756.1, from coordinate 25,774,386 downwards.
CCTAATCCGTAAAGCCCTAAGACTATGGGGGTAGACAGGGTATCTGTGCCAGAATCATAAGAAGAATATAATTTCCCAGGAAGGTGGAAATTCCTGAGGTTAGGAGAGTAGGTTGAATAACAAACAGAGACCATCTATGGGTCTACATGCAGAGGAGCTCTGGGATCTGCTCCTCAGGCACGGTCCCTTCACTAGGTGAGGCCGTTCGGTAAGGAAGTGACTCTCTTTGCAAGGATTTTGACACCATGACCTTTGCAGAGAGACCCTGGATCTGAAGACTCGTGTTGCCAACAGTGGCCAATTTTCTGGGCTAACCTGGTTCGAGAAGAAGCAGATGACTCAACAGTAAATGGGTTTCTTTCACACTCAAAAGTTTAGCATCATACAAGATCCCAGGACCATTGTCTTTAAATTTAAAAAAAAAAAATCCAAGCCGGGCGTGGTGGCGCACGCCTTTAATCCCAGCACTCCAGAGGCAGAGGTAGGTGGATCGCTGTGAGTTCGAGGCCAGCCTGGTCTACAAAGTGAGTCCAGGACAGCCAAGGCTAACACAGAGAGACCCTGTCTCGAAAAAAAAAAAAATCCAGAAAGATAAAAGTAACTTACAGTGACAAATTTAAAGTTTTGTGCCAGCCTAAAAAGAGGGGAAGCTTAAATTAGATGTGAGTTTGAGAAGGTAAAGAAAATAGTAGCAAACGGAAGAGAAAAAGAGGACATCCACTTCCTTAAATGCAGAATTTCTAAAAGCCTACCTGCTGCTACAAACTGTCCTTAACATGTTGGAAAACTACTACAATCTTTTCATAAATATACAATCCTGGTATAAAGAAAGCAAAGAAAAACCACATGGGTCCAAAGAACTGGGAGAAAATGGCTCTTTAATTAGCATGGTTAGCAGCTGTTAAAGCCGTTGACGCCCCGGTGTAATGGCCACTTGGGGAACAAGAGATATGAAGTTGGCTTGTGTGCACTGGAGTGATGGAAGAGGGTTCCTTGTCTAACACTGAGACCTATGCATTAAGAGAGCTTAAAGGAAAAGGCAGGCTACAAACATATAAACATACTTTAGGTAAAATATGACAGACAAAGTAATCTGTAAAAGCCTCACCTAAGCTGAATGTGAAAAACAAAATATATCAGCTGCAACAAAACACCTGAATCTGGGCAATGCAGAAAAGAAGGTTTAAGCGTTCATAGTTTGGAAGGCCAGGAGTTCCGGCATGGGCAGTGCTATTTGTTCAGTGGTTCCTGATTGAGATACACCGTGAAGACGGCATCATGGTGGGACCCCACAGGTGAGAAAGAGATGACACAGCGAAATGGGGAAATCAGACCGACTCAGGCACATTCTGTTATAATGACTCAGTTTCATGGGATTTTAATCTTTTCTGAGGGTAGCCCCACCAGCAGCAGCAGCCTATCCATCCCCTACTGGACCCCACTGTGCATTTTTTTTCCACTTGAGCACCCCCACACGGAGAGGCAAACCTTCAACACTTGAACCAGGCCAGGAAAATTACATCCAAACTTCAGAAGAGCACAGACAGAGAAAACAGGCTTCCTCATAGGACCTCAGGACCCCAGCCCGAACTCCACACTCATCTGAAGGTAGCTGGAATTGGCTATTACCTACTTTAGAAAACCCAGACTGATCATTGTAGTTACAGGTTTGAACAAATCTAGGCAGAATCTAATGCAGTCCCCTTAGAGAAATGGGTTGGTAATCTATGGTAATTTATGCAAAATTTGTTGCATAAATTCTGTGATCTCAGAGTGGCTGAAAAGAGCCGAATCACTTTTCATGACACATTAAAATGATGTGAAATTCGTATTTCTGCTTGAATTGAAGTTTTATTGAAACATCCACTCACTTATGTATCTATGGCTGATTTTGCCTGATAACAAAGTGTCAATGTGAAGTCATTGTGACAGGGCAACACACTTTTCATTACTTCTAGGGGCACGACACATCATAAAGTCACAGCTTGGAAGCATTCTGAGTGCCACTTATATTGCCATACTGTCTTGGTCCAGCTTTTGCCACTGTCTCCCAAGTGCTAGGATTAAAGGTATGTGCCATCGTTTGACTTTCTAAATTGAACCTACTCCCACTGTCACAGAATCCATCTCTCATTCTGCTCTCATGGCATAATCATATCTCATCTACTTTCACCTTTGAACATTGATGCACTGAGAATTGGCTTTGCAACAGACTCCCTTAAGGAGCACATTAAAACCATAGCACATACCAACACATTTTATTTCACGTGTTACTGTACGTTCATGTAAAGCCGGGATAAACAACAAAGAAAATTAATCAAAACTAGACTTTAACTACCATGCTTCTAAGGTAGAATGGAAAAATAGATCATCTGTTAACCAAACTGGAAAGCATTTTTTTGAAATAAACTTTAAGGCATCACCGCTGTGTTAAAAAGAATAGAGTAGATATTCACAGAACAAGACTAAATGTCACATTCTGCATAATATATAATGTTCTGAAAGAGTTATAAAATTTAGAAATTTAATCCCAAGAGGGAATAATCTATCCCGATGAAGCTTCAGCCAAATTAATTTTTCAAGTGGTTCAGTTGTTAAGCAAGTGATTGACTATGAACTGCCCCCCACAGGTTCATTATCTGAACACTTGGTCACTGGTGGCATGCTCAGGAGGAGTACACAACTCTTTGGGCATGGGACCTAGCTGGCAGATATAGCATCATGGGAGTGGGGGCTTAGGTTCTAGCTGAGGTTGCTTGCTGACCTGGTGGCATTTAACAAGCCATGTTGCAAACTCCTGCCATCACTGAGAGAACGTCAGAAGCCAAGCCTCCTGGCTATGAAAGTATGAGCCAGAATAGAGCCCTCTTTCCTCAAGCTGTTCATTCTCAAGCATTTGATTACAGCAACAAGAAAAGTAACTAACTAAACAGGACTTCTAGTGGAGAGAGGGAAATGCCAACCCACCTACAAAACTTAGAACCAAAGTTTACCCCGCCTACAAGATATGCAGGGATAAAGATAGAGCAGAGATTGAGAGAGTGTCCAACCAATGCCTGGCTCAACTTGAGACCCACCCCGTGGGAGAGAGCCAGTCCCTGACATTATTAACGACACTCTGCTAGGCTTGCAGATGGGAATCTAGCATAGCTGTCATCTGAGAGGCTTCATCCAGCAAAGGATTGACCCAGATTCGGAGATTCACAGCCAAACAGTAGGAGGAGCTCAGGGAGCATAGTGGAAGAATGGGGGAAAGGATAGAAGAACCTGGAGGGGACAGGAGCTTCCCAAAACCAACAGAGCCAACTAACCTGGGCCCAGGGGGTCCTGTGGAGACTGAAGCACCAACCAAGGACCATGGATGGACTGGCATAGGCCTCCAATGCATATGTACCTGATGGGCAGCTTGGTTCTCATGCAGGTCTCTAAGGGAAGCAAGGGCTATCTCTGACATGGACTCTGTCACAAGCTTTTCAATCACTTCCCCCTGATGGAGCTGTCTTGCCAGGCCACTGTGGAAGAGGATGTGCTCAATCCTGATGCAACTGGATGTTCTGGGGTGGGTTAGTAGAGGGGGACTCCCCTTCACTAAGGAATAGGGGAGAGGGGATGGGAGGAAAGGGAGGGAGGGTAGGACTGGGAGGAGAGAAGGGAGGAGGTTATGATTGGGATGTAAAGTTAAAAACGAAATAAATAAATTCTTAAAAGAAAAATAACTAATAAACCAAATAAGAAAATCTATTTACCATATGCAACTTAATTTAAATTTTACCTAATTACAGTATCAAAAAAAAAAAAAAGATGCTCAGAGAAAGTAAATGCCATTTAGATAATTAGCCTCCCTACAAGAATAGTTGCCCAGTAAGTTAAGAAGATTAAAAAGGAATAGAATAGAAAAGAAAAAAAGAAACATCAGTGAAATTAAGACACATAGAATTAATTGGAAGTACTTTCCTTTGACTCTTGATAGGTCAATGACATTACCAATACTGTTCAGTTATTGTTTGTCTTAGTTCGGATTAGTGTTGCTGAGATGAAACACCATAACCAAAAGCAAGCCAGGGAAGAAAGAGCTTATTTTACTTACACTCTCCGATCACTGTTCATCATCCAAACAAGTCAGGACAGGAACTCAAATAGGGCAGGAACCTGGAGGCAAGAAGTAATACAGAGTTAATGGAGAGGTGCTGCTTACTGGCTTGTTCCCCACAGCTTACTCAGCCTGCTTTCTTACAGAATCTAGGACCACCAGCCCAGGGATGGCCCCACCACAATAGGCTGGGCCTTTTCTCATCCATCATCAAATTAAAAAAAAAATGCCCTATAGCCCTGGTGGAGGCCGACCTTATGGAGGCAAACAGATCTTGTGGGAGCTGATGTTTCTTAGCTGATGTTCCCTCCTCTCACATAACTTCAGCTCATGTCGAGTTGACGTAAAACTCTCCAGCACATTGTTGTTTGAGAACGTCATGTTGAACGTTTTAAAAGATTGGAAAAATCGGCCCCTGTGCATTTTCTGATTAATACTACAGTCAAGAGCACTTGGAAAGCTGAGAAAACTTGAAGTCTGCACAGCTTGAAGTAGAATTTACCAAGATATGTATGTGTACCTTGTGGTTAAAATATACAAAACAGGACAAGATTAAAAAAAAAAAAAAAAAAGATGAAAAGAACCGTATCCAAGAGAGCTGACTCAGCAGGTAGAGGGGAATGGTCCAGGACCTAAGTTCTTTCCCTGGATTCCATCAGGGGAAAGGAGAGGGCCAAACCCTGAGAGGGGTCCTCTGACTTTCACGTGCACCCAGATCATTCCTGACTTGTAAAATCAAAATGATTTTTACATTAATGTAAGATGGTACTTAATATTTGTATACATGTTTTTCCAATCTCCAGTGCCTTAGGACAAATGAAAGTAATGAAATGAAGCTATCCTAGCAATCACAGGCTTCCTAGCCATGTAGTGTACCCAGTTTAAAAGGGAAAAATGGCACGTTCCAAGCATTAATGACCTCAGTTCAGAGATACAGGCCACTGATTTTTAGTACATATTGAATACATGCCTTTTTGATACTCTGTGTTAAAAATGGAGAAATATGGATATAAAGTATGCTTCTGAGATACCAAAATAAAATAGTCATTTAGGAAATACCTTTGTGTGAGGACCTTCAAGCTATAGTAATCACTGAGTGGTTTGTTTTTTTTTTTTGTTTTTGTTTTTGTTTTTTCATGAAATATATTGGTTTTGCTGGAAGAAAAGGTTATAGATAAACTATGATTACTATGATCTGTTGGACACTTTCTTGTGAACTTAGCTTGTCACATTAGGAAAAACAGTTGGCAGTATTTGGTGGCACTGGTAAGAGTATTTCAGGGGGAAATTAAAACTTTAAAAGGCAATTTTCCTTTACTAGCAGCTTCCTAGCTTTCTTATACTTGAAGGATTTTTTGATGATGTGGGTTAAAATTTTACAAACACATTATAATTTTCAAATGTGTTGTTTTTTATGTTTTATAATAAAATGCTTTGAATTTTTGGATAATTTGTAAAATTTGATGAGCCGGTGCTTTTTGTGTGGCCAAAATTTAATATTATATATTAAAAAAATCCTGTATGGATTAAAAGCAGATTCAAAGTATAGAACAGTCTAGTGGATTTTAATGTGACACAATATGAAAGTTAGATTAACATGCTTTCAGATTCCACATTGTGGCTGACTTTTAAGAAACCATTCTTTGTTGAACATGGATGCAGTATAAAAGAAGAAACTCTGCAAGAAGGAGGAGGAGGAGAAGGAGAAGAAGAAGAAGGAGAAGAAGAAGAAGAAGAAGAAGAAGAAGAAGAAGAAGAAGAAGAAGAAGAAGAAGAAGAAGAAGAAGAAGAA
>OU015756.1:25758366-25768494 GCA_907169655.1 Acomys percivali | reverse complement strand
AAGAAGAAGAAGAAGAAGAAGAAGAAGAAGAAGAAGAAGAAGAAGAATTCTGCAATTACAAAACATTTCAGGGTTCCTTCTGTTTGTTTCTTTGTTTCTTTGTTTGTTTTGTTGTTTTTGTTTGTTTTTCACAACAGAGTCTCTCTGGGTAGCCTTGGCTGTCCTGGATTCACTTTGTAGACCAGGCTGGCCTCAAACTCACAGCTATCTGCCTGCCTCTGCCTCCCAGAGTATTGGAATTACAGGCGTGCGTCACCACACCCAGCCATTTCAGGGTTCTTAATAATCTACAGCCATGCAGAGGAGTCCTGAGACACGACCCCTTTTGAGAAATGCTGCTGTAAACTGAGCATATGACTGACAGTGCCAAAATACTGTCGGTGGCTCTGAGTAGTGAATCTAATTTGTCTAACCATTGCAGTGATGTTTGTTATAATTTTACTATTGATTGTACTTTTTCTTTATCATTATCACCACCACCACCACCACCACCATGATCATCAAAACCACCATTGCCATCATCATCATTATTGTAATCATCATTATCATCATTACCACTACCACCGTTATCATGGTAATCATTATCACCCTCACCACCACACCACTGCCACCATAATCATCATCAGTTTTACCCCAAACAAGCAGCATTTGCTGAAATTCTTTGTCTAGGCTTAATAACAAACACTTTCTATGCACTTACAACAGCCATCTGAAGTAGGTCTTTGTAATCATTTTGGCAGGTGTTGGGGCCTACGTGCCTTGCTCTGAAGTCACAACGAAGCCTCTAACATGACGTCAGTTGTGCTAAGGTCTTGGGCCCCCCTCTCCCCGTTACACCAGTACCAGAGGGCTGAGGATTGAACCCGAGGCTTCAGATATCAACTGCTCTCCCACTGAACTACACCCACAGTGCTCTTTTTACTTTCTGTTTTAAGACAGGGTCATGCTAACCAAGGGTTCAGAAGATAAAGCCCTTCCCGTTGGCCATGCATCCTTCAGTGTTGTTCACAGCATTTCTCACTCCTCAGCTGTTCTGTGGCTGCACTGCCCATGATGGCACCTGCTGGCCTTATTACTGAAAAGCAGCGAATCAACTAAAATGACCTTCATGGAACTCTACAGCGAGATTCAAAGGATTAAAAGAAAAAATGTGAACTAGCTCAATAGTTTTATGTTTGATACCTGTTGTTATGATAACTAAGATACATTGGATTATGTAAAATATATTCTTCAAAAAAAATGCCTGTTGTTTCTTTCCTTTTCAGAAGTGTGACGTGGTGGGAGCTGAAGCTCAGAGGTATAGAGGCTGCCAGCATATGTAAGGCCTGGGGATATAAGCTCAGGACTAAAACGAGAGAGAGAGAGAGAGAGAGAGAGAGAGAGAGAGAGAGAGAGAGAGTATTAAATGAAGCCACTCAAAAAGTGTAAGTTGTGCATGTGGCCTGTGTTTTATTTTTATTGGGCAGCACACAAGAGTCTAAAGGCATTAACTCAATTAAGTTTCACTGGTTTGAATAAGTGGTTCTATTGTGTGCATCGTCTCCACGAAGCCAGCTCCTTCCTTCTCGAGCTATTTAAAGAGTTTTAATCCTTAATTAAAAGTTACTGACACGTGATTTACTGTTCTCAGAGTGCTCGAGCAGCTTCAAACACTGCTGCTTAAATCAGGTAAATAGTCTTGCTTCGTCATGCCCTTTCAAAACTGCCCAGTCCAAGCACGTATTTCTCAGCTAAGTTCTAAATTCACACTTCCACATGGTTTGGTGTAATTGCTTTTCATCTGTGTTGTCATTAGTATTAAATGTCAAAGAATTAGAGTTCAAAAGAGAAAAAGCAAAGCTACGGTGATGAGTGATGTGGACTCAAAAGAAATGTGTTTGCAGTTCCACTCATGGAGAGTGAATGAAGCAGATATATATATGTATATACATATATATATGTATATATATATATATATATATCAAGGTCTTGAGGTTGCTGTGTTCCTGCCTTGGAAGAGCATGGGGGCAGGAAGGGGCGTAAGAGGCAATGCAATTTCCCATGCCACTCGTTGCAATAACAACAGTTATCCCTCCCACTCCCCACCCCCATCCTCGTCACACAGCTGTGTGTGCCAAGAACAGCTGCAGCAGGTAGTAGTGTGTCCTGCTGTCAATTGGCTCCCCGAATATGCTCCAAAGTTCCTTCCCTGGACTTTATTGGCCCTTAGATTGTGTCATGTCTCCCATGTATATCATCTCGGGATGAGGCTGAGGGGGAAACTCTCCCACAGGCTTTCCCATACTGTATTTTGGTTTCTCAATAATGGAGAAATCGGATTCAGAATGACTCATATCTTGGGTCTTACCCACACCTGATTTAGATGACAGATGAGAATTTTGGTGTAGGACTGGTGCTGCAATAGGTTAGGGCTCTTGGATCGGTTGGGATGTGGGGTAAATGTATTTCGCATGTAAGAGAAAAGGAATTTTGGGAGCCAGAAGATGGGATTTATGGACTCGGTTAATGCTCCATACACATTTCAGATCCATATGTGGAAGCTATGGCTTCCAATATTTGAAGACAGCACTTTAAAGAAGGTAATTAAAGATAAATTGGGTCATAATAGTGGCACCCCAATCCAATAGGGCTGGTGCCATTATAAAGCCCATAAGTGGGTACCACACATAAAAAGTCATATGAGACTGCACCCAGAGACCCGGCATTGTCCAACCATCACTGACTACAAACTAACCCTGCAGTCAACCTCTGGAACTTTGAAAATTAAATTCTATTGGACCTGAGAGTGCAGGTCTGTAATGCCAGCTACTGGGAAAGCTGAAGTAGGAGGATGACAAGTTCAAGGCCACAGTAGGCTTCAGATAAATTTAATCTCAGCCTGAGCAACTTAGTATGACCCTGTCTTAAAACAGAAAGTTAAAAGAGCGCTGTGGATGTAGCTCAGTGGGAGAGCAGTTGATATCTGAAGCCCCGGGTTCAATCCTCAGCCCTCTGGTACTGGTGTAACGGGGTGCCCAAGACCTTAGCACAACTGACATCATGTTAGAGGCTTAGTTGTGACTTCAGAGCAAGGCACATAGGTCCCAAACCTGCCAAAATGAGAACAAAGATCTGATCTATGGAAGACCTAGTCCATAGCTCCAGGATCTGGGAAAGTCCCTAAATGTAGTAAGCTTGCTTCTTGGCTTCTGAAGTCTTGCCACTCCCTAACTGCTCTTGCTGACCAAAGTGTGTCAACCAGGATGTGGTTTTTGTACATAAAAGGTGAGGCTCGGGGCTGTGTGACTTAGGGAAGTCCCCCATGCAATCATCAGCTGGCAAGATATAGTTTTATTCTACTTTCAGAGTGTCCATGTGTTCTCTGCTAGAATTACCTTACAACACTGGAAATGATAGAAGAAAAAAATGAATAAATTTTTAAAAAGAAAATAAAAGAAGGAAGGAAGGAAGAAAACAATTCTGCTCCTTAAGACAGTATGTGCCTAGAGTATTATTGTAGCAGCCTTAGAACACTAATGCAGAATCCAACAGGTGTCAAGGGAGTGAAGGCCTTTTTCAGTAGAGAGATGAGGACCACACCTCTAGTCACTATTATATCACTTCACACAGTTCTATCATTCAAGCTGTTCTCTTTCACCAGTCATGTGACTAAAGGCCTAGAAATAATATTTCTGTGAGCTACGACATCTCTCACCTAACACTGTCCATGAAGTACAAGACATTAGGGCTGTCAGGAACTAAGCCAGTCAAGGGCAATGCTTTCGTAAAATGTTGAAAGTCTGTAACACTAGAAATTCATTTTAACAGTGATCAAATAGGAACAAAGTCAGTAAAAGGCAGACTTTCCTCAGATTTTACCCGACTGGAACACTATAAAAGAACCAAGATAAATGTCTGAAGAGCAGCTCTTGATATAAAGGCATACATAAACAGTTACATGCAAGTTTCATCTCTGACCCCACTGAGGAGGACATGTTTTCTTTCTGCTATATTATATATCATAGCATCCTTCAGGTTCCTTCAATGCCAAGTATATTAGTTACTTTATTTTGAAATTTAGGATAGTAGTATCATAGAAGAGGGAAAGTAATTTTGATTTTATCATATAGAAAATCTTAGCTTGGATCCCCTGTAATGAAAGGCAGATTAACAAGAGAGAAAAAAAGTTTAAGAACATGCATAGACAATCTATACAAGGGAGATGCTTATGGAAGGAGTAACTCTCAAAGAGGAGGCATGAGTTTAGGCTTAGCAGGCATCTTCAACTGAATAAGCAAATCATAATCATAATCATAATCGCAACAACAGTTAATGTTAACAGGCTTTGGGAGAAGTGACCAGCAAAAAGCTTTGAAAAGCAGTATTAGGTTTGTTATACAGACTTAACCCACTGCTCTCCCCACAGATCAATATGCCTAGTAATTTAGTTATCCCTTTATCTCTCTTAGCACTGAGATAGAGACATCCATACAAAGAGATGTTGCCTTTGTAAATTCCTTTTTACAGAACAGTAATTTCTATCATATTCTCAAAGCTTCTTCTGTTTCTTAAAGTAATTATTTATGCCAAAGAGGTATATTTTGGGGTGGCATATTCTGGTCTCTTATAGTACCTACTTCATAAAGTGTAAACAGATGCATCTACTTAACAGATACACACACAGAGAGAGATACACACATACCTTAGAAACTTTCCTAACACACAGAAGATGTCAATAGACGTTAGCTATTATTTATAACATTTAATCTAGAAGCCTTTGTTATTGCACGTCTTTTGACTCACCATCACATGAGTAGAAGCCCGCTGGTGGCAGAGGCAACAAACTACTGTGACAGATAGCATAACTCTCCCCCCACTAGACTTTCTCCTCTCTGTCTTATGATAGACTAAGCTTCATTGCTTTCTTGAAGTTGGACATGGCCATCGGTTTGCTTTAGCTTACAACTAATTACAGCTAGTCATGTAACTGGAGACGGAGTTGTAAACATATTTAAAGAGTTAATTAAGTCAAAGCCAAAAATGGATACAAGGTGCTTGGAGTAGCTCTTGACTCTGTCACATCTAGAGCCATCACTGCAACCTTGGATCTGAACACAAAGCATGCGCATTTGGCACTGGGCATGCTGTCATACCACCTAAAGCCAGCCCACACTGCCTGAAACACCTCAGCTCATACTCAAGATTATTGTGCATCAAGAATATTAGGGGTTGTTTTTTTTAATGTACACAAAAAGTTTTCTCCTCTTACAGCAACAATAGTTTAATTACAGAAAACAAAGACTTTCAATACTCTCCTACTGCTAATTCCTCAATATGCAAACAGCAAATTGTGTATCTTTGGCTTCTATTGTATTCAAATGTCTGGGGTTATTTTTTTTTTTATTGCATTTTGAGTTGCTGGATAGTTTCATTAAAAAATATATATTAAATGAAGTTTGGCTTGGAATTAGGACAGAATCTCTGTGGGACCCTGCTATTAAGGTCAAAGTCTGGCATTTCTGGATAGCCTCTGAGCTCAGTATAAGATGATGGTCTCCTTTTCTTAGCTTGGTCTCCTCTCCACCTGTTCTAGGGAGCCCCAGATACTCTTAGGGAAATCACATAGCCCTCAGGAAGATTACAAGCCCAATCCATTCCTAGTAAGAAACCCTCATTCAGTGTGCACCTGGAGATTCCTGGGAAACACCCACTTTATGCTGAGATATCTTGATATCTTAGCTTTCAGCAAATGACCCTTAACCTTACCTGGATTTCTTCCCCCACTTAGAGGATAAATATGTACTGCTTTCCCGCGCTTATGATAGGGTTGTATTGTTACATGTAAATCAAATATCCCTGGTATCCCTAGCCCCAGCAAATCAAACACATTCACCTTCTAAACCCCTCCCACTTCCCAAAGTTTACAAGTCCCTGATTTCACATGGGGAAAAAAAAAAAAAAGCATGCTGTGTGTTACCATCAGCTTTTCGCCATGACTATCTGAGAAATGTCATTAATTCTGGGGAAGAAAGGGCTTCCATCTTCCTTGAAAATTTGCCACTGAACTCCTAGGACTTGCCTGCCAGCCAGGCCATCATAGCTGCTTCAGTCACCTGCTGGAGTCTGCTGGACCAGCTCGAGCTCAGTGCTGACCATAGGGGGAAGCACCCGACTTGCCTTCTAGCCTGCTAGGCCTGAGTCTCAACAGACCTGTGTTTCAGCTGGGAGCCAACCAGACTCTGGCTTTTACCTGCACCCCTGCCATAAATATAGCAGCCTAACCAAAGGGCTATAACACTGCGGTATCATCACAGGCCTTTGGAACCCGGAGTTTCCACTGCTGTCTGATACAGGCAGTCTCATTTAAAAGAGCTAACTGTAACACCCAACAGAATACTCATTTTCCCTTCCCGGTGAGACCCCCGGGGCTTTGTCTAGTGCATGGGCCACCCTCTGAGTGCTTCCTCTGAATGACAAGTCTCCAACAATGTTTCAAATGACCCTACGCAGGCTTCTGCCACTTTGTGCTGTGTGTTTATGTTTAGGATGTTTTTATCTTTGAAACAAGAGTTTCAGAAGGAGAAGGAGGGGGTGAGACAGGGAAATAGGGAGCAAAAAGGACTAAAATCCATTGCATATATGTTTGAAACCATCAGAGAATAAGAAATAAATGAGTTAAAAGACACTGGCCCTCTCTGAAGTGCAGCAACCAAAGTTCAGTCATGACTTGATTCTTTGTTTTTTTTGTTTTGTTTTGTTTTTTTGTGACTTGATTCTTAACAGAAAAATAAGCAAACACATCTATGTCATTTTTATGCAACCTTGCTTTCATTTTTAACAAATGGCAAAACTATAGATTTTTGCAAAAAATTGTTTTTAATAAATGTATACATGAGTTGAGATCAGCAAATGTTTGATTTACTTCACATATCTATATATCTGGGACCACATAAACTTTTCTCTGGCAGAATAAAACAGTTTGGAGTCCTACTCTAGATAAATTAATATAGTGCCACTTCTGAGTAGATGGTTTAAATGGCGCACCTAATACTTAGATTTCTCTCTTCCCTTATCTTACTAATTATGGGAGCAGATGACTATATTGTGCTACAACACAGGGTCCCTCACACTCCTGGCACAGAGTAGGGACTTGGATGATAAATTACCTGTCACTGCCTAAGGGCTGGTCCTGGGGCTGACATACAGCAGTAGAACAACTTAGCCTACCCCAGATACTGTAAACAATCTACTTCCATGTCCCATCTTAAGGTCTAGTGAAGAGTAAACGTGCTGTGGCCAAACTGATCAACTTCAAAGTGTAAATCAGCAACTGCAATGAATGATTTCAATAAAAGGAAGGCTTTCCACTCAGTCCCACATACAACGAGAAGCCTTGGCGATCTTAACCGGTTGGTTGGTGTGCGAGGATCTGCATACACATTACCAGTAGCAAGGTTGGAGTGGCACACACCTTGCACAGTAGAGGGAAGTTCCGTTGGATTTCAAACGGGAAAGATTTTTCCCCCCTGACGCAATCTTCAAAAACCTTTATATCTGCCAAAAGTCACCTTCTTAAATCAGCCTGTATAAAGGGAACGGCACCAGCCAGTGCCTTTAAAAAGTACCACGGCGAGGCTCATCCCGGTGTGGTTGCAGACTCTGTGCCAATCAAAGCTCTTCACAATCACACCAGTTAGGCAGGCACCGGGAGGACTTCAGACCAGAAGGCTTTCAGGAACATGTTCAAGACCACACAAATTAGCGAGTTTTTCTGGCCAGGGAGGCAGGAAAGGAGGTTGTAGTATCTTTTGCTTTATATTCCAACAGGGATCAGTATCCTTATGAAGAAAAAGGACAGTGATGAGCGCGGGTCTATCCCACTGTGGAAGTCCTACCAAGATCTGCGCGTGGCGATGGCTGAGGTGAAGCACAGAACTGACCTGGCCGCCAGCTTAAGTGACAACCCTGACTGAGAAATAGAGGAGGAGTCCCCGCATATGAGGAAAGGACACAACAAACAAACAAACAAACAACAGAAAAGCTGTTCTGCAGAGCACACTAGCTCTTCAGCTCCTTAGGAAGGGCCCTGTGCTCTTCTTACAACCCTCAGCTCTAGTTACTGACTAGGGGACCGCCAGGCTCAGACCACACCAATCCGAGGAGGATGTGGCATGTAGCAGGCATGAGAACTAGACAAGTCTAATGCACAGGGCGTGAAAAGAATTAGGTGAAAAGTCAGTTTTGACCCCACGTTGGAGAAGCTCTCATCGTTGGAGAGGCGTTCAAGTACAGAGAATGAGTCCAGGGAGGCATCTAACTAACTGCCAGGCCTGGGGACGCACTTAATCTGATTTCCTACCCAGAAAATGAGGATGCAAAGTAAATGACCTGGTTAGTGTGTCCAGAGTATAGTGTATTGCCATTTCTCAGGAAATAGCAACTATTATTATTATTGTTGTTGTTGTTGTATTGTTACGAGGGGTCTGGTGTATAAACCATTCTTACAAGCTATATGAACATAGCATATTTCTTAATTTTTTCACGCCGTCAGCTTCCTACCGATGAAATAATAGTAAGTTTTATGGCTCTGGGTTACTAGAAGAAACTTCAGCACAGTAATTAGTCAAACCTGGTTCAATTATCTAGCGATCGTGTCACCTGGCAGTGGTATTTCTTCTGGTATGAAGCCAAACAGGCACCAGGAAATGCCGTGGGAGTTCAGTGCTGGTGAAAGGTTAATGTACACAGAAGGTTGTTCGCAGAAATGGAGGGAAAGGTCTTCATCCCGTACTTGGCAAGAACTGTGTTAATTCTCTGGAGTGACCTCGCTGAAGGTAGTCAGTTTTCATAAGCGAAACTGAGTTGGTTTCCCTCAGGAACCCATTAACACCTGGGCTTTGCCTTAGCTTCCAGAACAGTTCAAGGTTCTCTGAGCTGCAGCTGAATTTACTGAAAGCTCTCGGACCTAGCGCCTACTGTCCAGCAGAGGCCGCCCTGGGCCGGGACTCCTGGGACCTGTGCACTGGGAGAGGGAAGTCCAGGGGGGGTGGCCCTGTCCTCGCCGGAGGGCTGCGTGGGCGGGGTTTGGCTACCGCGCAGGCGGGCCCTGGGCTCCCGCAGCTGGGATGGAGCAGAAGTGCGCCTGGCGCCGCAGGGCACACAGCTGACTCTGCGCACCACCTCCGCTTCGCTTTGCGCCGCCAGACACCAAAGCTGCCACAGAAACTGCCTGGACTAATCACTCCGGGCCATCAGCACCTCTCCGCTCCTCCCGCAGCCCACCAGGCGGAAGAGGAGCTGCTGGTGCCAGAAGCACTTGGTCAGCCCCAGGAAACTTCCCTAGCCGTATCCAGCTCGGGTGTTGAGCATTGGAGTAACATGGTTTGCAAGGCGCTCATCGCTCTCTGCATCTTCACCGCAGGTACTTGGCGCGGTCTTTCGAAGAGCCGGGGATGGGGAAGCCGGACCCAGGCTCCCTCAGGCTGACGGGAAATAAGTCAAAACTGGAGGGTGGTGGTGGTAGGGTAGGGGTGTGCGCCCTCAGATTTGAGACGTGTGGTTTTGGCGGTGCTGGAGGGGAGGGACGACTGGGTCTTTGCTGTGGAAGCCCCCCACAAATTAGGTCTCTGTGAAACAGGTGGCCGGCTAGTTTGCGCGTTCGAACACCGAACCCCGCACCGGAGAAGCTCTTCGCGGCTTCTCTCCTTTGCTGGGGTCTCAAGGGCGCACCTGCCACAGTCCCAGACATCACTTCATGCTGTGGTTTGTCCTGCCATGGGATGCAGAGGCCGGGGAGTGGTCCGATAAAGCCGCTGCTAGGAGGGCTTCGGCACTGAGTGCGCTCAAGCGGGCTAGTTAATGCTCAGGACTTAAGAGGTTTCAGAAACTCCCGCGTCCCCCTTTGCTTAGGCTTAGGGATGATGCGGCACAAACAGTCTCAGGGGCAGCAGCCCAGGTTGGGGTCAAGCTTAAGATCATTGTTGGAGGATTGCAGGTCTACCTACTGTGGCCAAGAGCCTTACAAACTTGTGACAACCCACCAACCCCATAACCCCGTATGAAACTAGTAAATTGGCTAAAAGTAGGACACACACACACACATACACACACACACACACACACACACACACACACACACACACACACACA
>OU015756.1:25705499-25756595 GCA_907169655.1 Acomys percivali | reverse complement strand
GTGTGTGTGTGTGTGTGTGTGTGTGTGTGTGTGTGTGTGTGTGTGTGTGTGTGTGTTCTGGATCCATCTTCTCTCTCTTCTCTGGAAACCTAACACCGGACACTGCTCTTTACCCACACAAGTTCTCATATGTGTCAGTTCAGTAGCTGGATCACAAAGACATTGAAAACTAGCCGCCTTTTCCAGGAAGGCTTATTGGAGCAACAAGCGAGAGTTGCCTGCGTTCCTTTCACGTGAAATCTGTGGTTACAGCAAAAGGCACAGCATCTTCCTTTGTACGAAGAGACCTGAACATGGCAAGGCCTCTATGTTGTCTGCTGGTGCATTCAGGGAGCCAAAGCGTCTATGGGAAGTGGTAGATTCTGCGGCCTGACTATTTACAGTGCCTACCCTGGTTCAGGGCAAGGCCCTTAACTACCCTGCATTTTGTTATATTTAGAATTGGGGGAGGGGTCACCTCATAAGGTGGGGAAAATGCTAACTGACTGAGCATACTTACAAATATACTGTGCTGGGGACCTGGGAATGCTCAGTAATGCCCATCTTGCACTGCCATTAACCTTAATATTCAGCACCGAATATACAGGTCATCCTTCCCGGACACAAACACAGAGCAATGTGTGTTTGTGTTTGAAGTACGCAGACCAGACCACAGACTGCAACTAACATGCCGAGGCTGACTGTTCCTGCAAACTCTGAGTGCAAATTTGGAAGATGGTCAGCTGAGCCACTGACTGCCTAATTGAAAAGGTTAAGAATGCGGTAGTTCAGACACAGCACAGTGATGGGGGAGGGGTGAGGCTCGGTGACAGTTAAAGGAAAACAAAGTCCTCACCAAGGACTTTTGCAAATGGTGTATTTAGAAAGCCCAAATCAGCTAAATCTTAAAGGTCGGATTCCCCAGAGCAACACATTTGGAGACAATTCGGATTAAATGGGTCATTTTATCTGATGGCTCCCTGTGACCTCCTCCAGAACCCAGAGCCTTCAGTAATGGCCAGATCTCTAATTGAACCTCAGCACTTGGGCCTGGTCTAATTGCGTTTTTATGAAGAAAACACTGGTCAAGTATTCATACTGTCTATGACAACTTTCTAAAACAGTAATTTTACTCAGCGATGGGGAGAGGAGCACGCACAACCCTTACAAGAAACGCAGAGCGGCATTTTCAAAACTGCTTATCACCTCAGGGAAACCCCGTGGCAAATGAAAGCTTCTTCTGAGAGCAGTTAGAGCTCTGTGCCTCCTTTTAAAAGCATCCGTCTCTAAATCAGCTGAGGAGACAACTATTTGCCTTGCTCATGAGTTAGCAAGTGTGAGGTTAATGTTTCCAGAGGAAGACAATGACAGCTCTAAGAAGAATCAGTTGGTGGTTGTGTTCTCATTGGAAATGTGGGGTTAATAGAATATCAGCCAGTTAATGCGCAAACTGCTGACTACAAAGCCAGACGCCCGCTGTATATGCAGGTTATTACCTCTTGCATTATTTAAATGACAGGGACTGATGTAACATTTTTCTGGCGTATGTACCTTTAAATATTTGTCCTAATCCTTTACTCAGCACAGCCCATTTCTTTCACTTATATGTTCTTAACACTGTTTACAAGCCGTGAAAGCTTTCTCATTTTTGTAAGCAATAAGGACCATTAAGTGAGGTAGAGAAGCTTAGCATGCGTTCCATAGACATCTGCACTAGATGTAGGTATAAATGTCCCTGGAAAGTGCACTGTCTTACTTTTCCTTTGCCCGGTATTGCCACCTTTAGCAAATAAAAACCGAGACTGTCCAAGTCATACTTGAAGTTCAAATAAGTAGGGATTCTAAATACAGCTCGTGTAATATTCAAGTTCACTGAATTCAAATACTCTGGCGTTTCGTCTTCAGACCACCTATGCAATGGGCCTGTTGTGGGATGGCCTGCAGTTTGAACCTTGTTTCATGGGGCATTAGCTGACCAGCAGCATTTCAGCAAAAGTCTGTTTGTGAGGAAAACCACGGAGATTTAACAGCGGCTCTCTGGGTAACAGCTGTACGGATTAGGGTGCAGGGGTAGTTTGCACTCCAATGAGATATGTTGATTCGTCGACTCAGTATGGTTTTGTGCCTCCGGCCGACTGGTGCCATTTCTGTGGCTCCTTTGACCCATCCTAATGAATCTTTCATACCCTTCCTTTTTAAAAAGAAACAGTAGATTTCTAATAGTAGCAATAGTTTTGCTTAGAGATGGAAATTGATGTCTGGAATATAGCTGGCAGCTGATTAAAAGAGAAAGTTATAGAATAGCTTTGGATTTCAGCACCCATTTTCTTGCCAAGAGCTTAAGACATCTTACCAATATTAATTATGTAAGTTTTATTTAATTCCTGCTGGATAGGTTTACTGGTGTCACTTAAAAAGCTGTGGCTATATGGACCCCAGGGCAACACATTGGGTAGAAGTTTAAGGCAGATATTGAAAAAAAATCTTTTAAGCTCTTTAACTTTGGAAGACATTTGCACTCTTTAGTCTCCAGGGGGAAAAAAAATCTGTGAATAGCTAACTGGTAAGTCAGGGAAACCATGGAGAACCACCAGGTACGATATTTGGAAAGCATGTCTATTTGATATGAATGGTAAATAACGGAATACAACCTCTACCTACATTCCCGGTTCTGGTTTCCTTTTGTGTAAGCAAGAAAAGGAAGACATGATGTTCAATATGGGTGTTGAACATGAAAGGATTAGGTGGGCTAGGGAATGGTTTTTTTGCCCGTGGCTGAAAATTTGGGGCTACCTTTGCTTAGATCACATTGTACTTCCTAATATATGATTAGTAAAAAAAATGTTATGTTTCACTTTTGTGATAGTCTTACCTGATGTGTATAGTCCCGAAGTATAACAACCTCATTACTGAGTTTATTTACCCATCATTGTATCCTTGATGAAAAACGTCTAAGGGTGTGTTCGCCTGTTAGGAGATGGTTAGAGAAACTCAGGAGATCTTCATCCACTCACTCTGTCTTAATAGCCAGGTCCGCAAATTGGGCAACTTATGAACAACAAGTCTTTAGTTCTCAGAAAGTCTAGAGGTTGTTGAGTTTACCATCAAGGTGCTAGTGGGTTCGGCTTCTGGTGAGAGAGTACGTTCTCATTAGTACACGGTGCCTACTTTTTTTTTTTTTTTGTAGCTGCATGGCAGAGGAGTCAAGGCAGCTCCCTGGGACTCTTTTATAAGTCACTGGGCATGATGGCCTCTCCATCATGATCAGCCTCTGCTTCATACGAACACCTTGGGAGTTAAGGTTTTAACACATAAATTGGGTGGACTAAAGGACCCGGGAGATAGGTCAGTAGGTTAGATCTTTGCCATGCAAGTGTGAGGACTTAGGATTCTTGGTTCCCAGGTACAGAGACACAGGTCTGTAACAGAGACAAGGGCCAAGACAGGGAGCAAGAAGGCACCTCACTGCCACTTGCTTGTCCGAGAAGACAAGAATCTTTATAAAGTCTGGGAAACTGAGGACCTCTTTCTTGGCCTGGTGCAGAAGCAAGGTTTGGGTGGATTGGACACAGGTGTCATGGGCGTTCTTTTGTCGATGTGCACGTGAGAGGCAGCCACAAAGCATGCCGGGTGACAAGTAGCCCTGGATGCATTGCTATAAAGACTGCAGTGTTTATGGAGGAGACATTTAGAGGAAAGTCCCAAAAATTCTTCTTTGAAGTGTTGTTGATCAACTATACCTAAGCAGGGACAGAAGGTCAACTTCCAAGAACAAATGATCATTTATCATTTATGTTCTAGGAAATGCTTCAGAGGGGAGTGTGATGTTAAATTACACATGGACACAGGCTAAGAAGACGGGAAGAGCTAGTCAGACTTTCACTAGATGACTTGGGTGCAGCAAGGGACACAGAGTTGAAGGGAAACAAGAAGATTTTTCAGACGTTTGAATGAAAGGAGTAGATAATGTAAACATAAAGCTACTAAGGCTTTCTTCCTCTCAGCATTCCTCATTTGGTCCTTCAAGGCAATGTGCATCACTTCCCTTTAAGTATTATGCCAAGTCCAAACACAGTCTAGCACTTCCATTGCTCTGGTCCCGAGCAGAGCCACTGCCATCTTTTTTCCTGGACTGCTACAGTGACCTCCCAGATTCCTTATTTCTCAGACTTCTCCCCCTGAGATCTGCTTCACACAGAGACATGTCATTGCGTCTGTTGGAAATGCATGGGGGTTGAGTATCACTGCTCTGGGTTAAGTCCTAAAGGCCTCCCATTGCGCTGGACTGAAGGTCAAGTCCTTAAAGAGACAGTCAACAGCTGGGCCATTTGAGTCTTGTTGTCTTCTTAGGAGCTCTGTGGTCACAAAGACAAGTCCCTAACCTCCTCTCGACTGTCACTGTTGATCACCTTTTCAAGACTGTCCCAAACACTCAAGATAATCAGGAAAGAGAAGGCTTGATTCCTTGTGACTCAGTTTGGCAGGTTTCAGTTCCCAAACAGTTGGCTGGCTGCTTTGGGCCTGTGTTGGGACAGTACTTCATGGTAAGAGCAAAAGGTGCCAGAAACCTGTTCTCCTGGATATAGGAGAATGAGAGGAAGAGAACACTGTCCCACAATCCCCTTGGGGGATGTTCTTCAAGTAGTCTAGAAGCTCTCACTAGGGCCACATCTTACAGGTTCCACCAACACTCACCAGCAAGGAACTGGGGACCAACCCTTTAGGAAAAGAACCATTGAGGGACACTGCAGAGCCAAAAGGTAGCACATTTGCTCGACTGTCACCTCCTATATAGGCTGTACCCTGGCCAACATGCTTATATTGCGGCACAGTCTCCATGCCACGTGTTATCCTGACTCTGGCCTGCGTCTCCTTCCCTGTCTGTCTCCTTCCATCCCTCTCTGCTACTCTCACTACAATATAGTTTCAAGAAGACAGGGGTTTTTGTCTCTCTTGCTTATCCTGGCAGTCCTCGGGGAAAGAATATTTTGTGGCACACAGTAGGTGCTCAAAAAATACAATATTGGAAAAATACCTAATTCAAAACTTTCCATAAGGTATCCAAATATGAGACACTGTAAACTTACTGACTATCAGGTACTTATGTTTAGTAGGGCTTGCACATAGTATCTTATAATAGTAGTCAGGCCATTGGTCCTCAATTTACAGAAAAGAAACAAACAAAAAATCCACCTATGCTTTAAAACCAGCAGTTTTATGGATATACACATATGAAATTCTCCTAAACTGTTGCGCCCCCCCCCCACCTACTATGGGCATCATTTTAGATGTGTTGAAACTACCTAACTCTTTGGCCAATTAAGACAATGTCACCTTTGAGCTCAGCTAGGAAGGACAAAGGATAAAGTTACAAGAGAGTGCCACAATTTGAACCATTTTGAGAATTTTCTCAGTAACTAAAAATAGATTGGTGATGAAAAGTGACTTGGGTCTAAAGGAAAGACAACTGGCAATTTCCCCAGTAAAGCTTGACAAAAGTTAAGTAAATTAAGACCCTGAGTGTTGAAAGTGTAAGTCAGTCACTAACTTGCTCAAGGATATAATGAGTACTTTCTTGGCCTGAGACTCTGCATTACAGATTTTGTAATGAGTGTGAAATATGAGCTAGGCTTTAGTCCACACAATAGCTAGAAATGATGCTGACATTGCAGCTAAAATCAACCCTGCCTCCTGGAGTAGAGAGGAAGGATGGGAGAGTTTATCCTGCAGGTAGATAACACCTCTTGATACTGTTGCTGTTAAGTTACCTGGCGTGGCAGGTGCCTCATCCTTAGCATACTAAAGAAAAATTCTGGTGCTTTCTTGTGTTTTAAAAATAGTGGATGTTTGTTTATGTAGTACCTTCTAGGAAGAACATGATCTGGGCAGGATACAAGGGATGGGATAACAATTTAGATGTAATATGAATAAATGAATAAAATATATCATATAAAAAAATAAAATAAAGGTTAAAAATAACATAAGAGCATACTGATCTTGATGATATCAAGTTGGAGAAGCCACTGGTAAGCAAGGGAAAGATAATGCTTCATTTAAAACACATGACTTGTTCGTTTCGTGAGTTCCTTTGTCCGTTCTTGAGAAGGGCAAACTTGACACCATCCAAGTTCAGCAGCCTTGACTGCGAAGAGAGAGGTATCAAACCCAAGTGATCCCAGGCTTGCACTGTAGGGCTTGCAGAGAATGTGTGTAGAGTGGAGCGTGTGGCATTGCAGTACAGGTGATCCACTCACCTACCCTCCCACCTGTCTGCTCCAAGAGCAATGATGTGAGAAGCAGGTGAAATAAGCATGATGAGAAGATGGGCTGAATATCTTCCTGGAAGGAAAAAGAGCACACAGCAACAAGAGATGGTTGTGGCACTCAAAATCTCAAAATCAACTGTGGCAGCTGATGGAGCAAAGTTCTGTCATGCTGAGGACAGAGCTGGTCAGCAAAGTCCCCCACCCCCACCCCTTGCATTCAGCATTCATCCCAGTAGCATTAGTAACTGATTTAAGGAATGGCACGGCCGTGTGACGGACCTAGGCCCCCTACACAAATGTAACAGTCGTGTAGCTCGGTCCTCATGTGGGACTCCTAACAGCAGGAGCAGGGTCTGCCTCCGACTCTGTTGCCTGCCTCTGGATCTCCTTCCCCTAGCTGGGCTGCCTTGTCTAACCACTACAGGAGAAAATGCACCTAGTCCTACTGCAACTAGATATGCCAAGGCAGGTTGATATCCATGGGAGGTCTCCCCTGCTCTGTAGAGAAAGGGAAGGGGGATGGAGGAAGGGGAGGGGAGAAGGAGAGGAAGCTCCAATCAGGGCATAATGTAAAGTTAATTAATTAATTAATAAAAGAGGAGCAGCATGGCTATGCTACTGTATAAACATGGCTACCAATATATGGACAAAGAAAGCTATAGAATAAGTGTATGCCTGCATTAAAAGGGGCTGGAAGGAGACAGTGTCTCTTTCCATGCCCCCACCTTCTCTGAATTTTTCAATAACATATTATGAATATTTCAAGTCCATTTTTTGCTATACTTCATGTGGCTATAGTAACTGCTGGATGGCTGTGGCAATTCTCAGCATGTTGGCTTAAAAGTCATTCTGACAGAGCCTCAAAAATAAAATCCTAGAGAAGCAAGGTTTACAGGGCAGCACTGATGTAATGGTCAGGGAGGATCCTGGGGGAAGGAGGGATGACTTAACGTAATAGTGTTGCATTTTCTAAGATGCAAATGCTGTATGAGGCATTGTTCAGGACCACCGATAGGGCTCTGAGCTATCAGAACAGTGCTTGAGGTGAGATGAGTTTCCTTTGCCTAAAAACTAAAGTTCCTTCAGCATTTCTTAGTATGGGATCTGCTTTTTCAAAAACACCCTAAGTTTCTCAAAATGAAAGTTATCAACTCAGATATCAAATAAGAAAATAGCCCTCGGGGGAATATATTATTTATTTATTTCCTTTGGCAACATTCAATATATGATATCATCTTTTCAACAAAGTAATCAATAGAGTGCGGTTTAAGAAGGCTCTGGAGGAGCCATTATTAGTCCTCTGCAGCATTTTCAGAGAATCACGTGGGTATGTTGGGGGACACTGAGTAGGACAAGAAGAAGCTGAGGCCTGATTCTAGACAACTCCTTCAGTTTTGGCAAGACTGTATATTGCTGGGACCAGCTTGTTACGTCTTTAACATTATTGGGTACCACCTAGCACTCTGTTTTCACTATGGCATCATCTGAGCCTCCAACAGCCTTAGGAAGGATGCAGTGTTGAGGGTATGGAGCTTCAAAGGTTAGGTGATAAACTATTCACATGAAGTTGATAAGCTCGGATTTGAACCTACAACTTTCATCTTTACCCATCTCTCCTCTTACTACCTTGAACTGCCAAGATAGCTGCTAAGTCACTTCATGTTCCCAACTTTGATGCCCACAGTTACAGCCTCGGTTGAAAACCTGTTTTGCATCATCTCTTCCTAAGATCATCAGTTTTTGAGGACCCATTTAGGCCAGGCAGGATTGACTATTCCCCTACTAAGCAAGGGGAATAGATTCAAATAGGCTTAAGACTCTCCCAGGTGTTCGTATGGTGGAGTCTAGGTTCCATTTTCACTAACAGAATGGCAGCTATTTATGGAAATAGCTAATTCTAAGCAGATCTGATGAGATGACTTCAGTGTTTTGTTAGATCAGGAAGTAAAGATCAAGATTTATCAGAAGGACTCGAAGATGCTTAATGGACCTAACTGACCAAAGATGGTGCAATTTGATCATTACGAGGAATAATAATTGGAATAGACTGAGACTTACTAAATGTGTTTGCTCATGAGTACAAAATTATCTTGAAATTGGAACAATGAACTAATACACCAATTATTGATCTGTACTAGAGGATGCTAATAAAAACCATATAAATATTTTGAAAAATGTTATATAACTACAGAGAACCAAGTATTGTAATTGATTGAATTCCAGACTTTAGTCTGCCTTTATTTTGTGAGTGCACATACCCCTGTATGAAAGACATTTGATGATGAGATGATAGGCTCTCTCTTTAGAAGTATTGGAAGCTGAGAAGTCTAGAAGATGCCATAGAAACAGTTACCTTAATGCATAGCCTCGTGAGTTGGTGGCTTTTGGTAATCAGTGCCTGCCTCCATCTTGAAGTGTGGCACAGCCATGTACTGCCCCTCCCATGCCATCCCTTTTGACATAGTCCTGCCAACTCAAAGGGAAGCTGCATCCCATGAAGCTTCTTCAGCCAACTGGGGAAGGTGATAGTGAATACCATGGGAGTAAAGTCAGAAAGCAGGAGACTTGGTAGGACCAACAGCCCAGTGTCTTCAGTGAATAGATTATAAAGAATACAAGAAAGAGGTTGAGAGAAAGCTGTGCAGGGGAAGGGGGATCTGTAAACTGAAGAACAGAGCAACCAATACCAATTATACAACTTATGCAGATTCTGAACCAACTCAAAACTCAATTAAGTGATGGCGTTTAGGACACAACTGTGAAAGAGAACACTGACCTGCTCTTTAATGAGTCTGATGTTTTGTTTATTTTAACCATGATAATGATATACACCATATTTTCCAACAACCTTATCATTGTAGTTACAGAAGAAATGCTATTGTCCCTAAGATTTACTTCAAAATAATATGGGAGCAGGAAGATAGGTTGGAATATTATATGAAGAAATGGTTGTCAATCAGTAATTGTTGAAACTGAGTAAAGGAAATGGAGAGGTTCATTTCCATGTAGTGGATGGTTAAATTTTTGTTACAAAACATTTTGAGAAAGAAACTACATCCTTACCCAGAGCCTGTCTCCCGTTAACAATCACTCACAAAGGGAAAGTTAGTTTCTTCCAATGGAGTTTCACTGGGTACAATCCACAGTGAGGGACAGTCCCCATAACCAGCAGTAGGTGGACAACACAAAAAGAGCTCAGTGGTATTTTTGGATTTTTTTTTAACTTGTAACACTTTTACTTATATATTATGGCTTCCAGTTTTGTGTTCTTATGAGATTTTTAAGTGTAATATTGTGTGGATATGTTAATTGTGCTTTTTTTTTTTTTGGCTTATTCTGGCTTGTCTGTTCTAGTTGCCTGTTTGCTTTCTAATGAGAGAGACAGACAGACAGACAGACAGACAGACAGACAGACAGACAGACAGACAGAGAGGAGAGGATCTTGGACTGGTCAAATGTGTTTGTGGGAGTGATCAGATTATATTATATGGAAAAATCTATTTTCAACTAAAAATTAAAGTTATTTTTTAAAAAAGCTTTTAGAAACGCATTGTTGGGTAGAGAGATAAGCCCCTACCCTTTTTAACAAGTGCTTTGGAGTCCTGCTAGAGGACAAGGCAGTATGGGTAATAATGGCATAAGAGGTTGAGAGGCACATCCTTGGTGAAATGAGGCTCAAGAAGAGAAGACCCGCTGTGTTCCTTCAGGACCCTTTGCCTTTGTCAGAGCCACTTCCTCACGCTACACAGCACTCTCCACTGTTTCCTACTGACCAGACTTCTCCAGCTTGCTAGCTCAGATTTCTTTGAGTTTTGCGATGTGCGAGGCTCTCGAGAGCAGGGGGCAAGTCTTAGGTTTATTCCCTCCAGCCTATACCTGATCCTGTGGAGCAAATGCTCAGAGCTTGTCAAATTGAACTAAAGAAATTGAAGTTTAGGGATGTGGAGTCCAAAGTCTCATAGCAGACTCGTGTTTTCATCCAAAGCCCTATCAACCTTGCTCTTTTCTCCTTTACAGTTAAGACACGAAGGCGTCTAGTCAGTTAGAGAAGTAACATATTAACACAGAATGACAGAAAGGCATCATCCACTGCTACTCCCAGGAGTGTGGATGACCACAGAGCACCACAGGATGGACTTTTGGCAAAGTCATAGAACATAAAGGGAAACAGCTCCAGGACGTACAGTACCCTGTGAATTGGAAGATGAACAGAAATGGGTTCCGTAGGACCTACAGGCAGCACGGAGGAAGAAGGAGACGCTTAGCAGAGCCCAGTGGCCTGCTCCGTCTATGACACAGGAGCAAATGAGATTTAGAAAGGAATTATAATTGCTTTCCAAAGAAGCTTGTTATGTTTGGGCAGTCACACCACCAGCACATTGTTATGAAAGAAAATTCCACTCTGTCTATTCATGTGAATACAGCAAGGACTGTTTTCTAGAGACTCCATTAGTAGAGCTAGTGCTAATCTTCCTGGGGATTTTTTGAGAAAGGAGGCAGTCTAAAAAGAACCTCTGAAAAATACATTTGTCGGGGAAAAGGAAATCAGGTATAGGTTGTGTCTTTGTAGAGGTGTGTGTTCTTGTTTAAACACCAGCTTAACCTTTGAAATGTGTCATCAAAACAGCCTATAAACACAGCCTGAAATTCCAGCACACAGGAGATGAGTCAGGAGGGACAGGTGTGCAAGGCTCCTTAGCTACACAGTGAGTTCAAGACCAGCCTGGGGTTCATGAGACTCTGTCTCAAAACAAAATAAAACATAACAGACAGACAAAAGTCAGTTGATGAGATTGTTTTAAGAGACACAGTCATGTACATTTCTCCAAGATAAGTATAAAGGAAACTTCAAACGCTAAAAATAAAACAAAACTCCCAGAACCTAGAGTGATGAGCAAAAGATAACTTTTGATAGCAAATACCATTCCGAGAAAGAAAGATGTCAAACCTAGTGATGGTCTGTGGCTGACTCCTTTCTCCACGGCTTCACCTGTATCTGTAATATAAAAGATATATATTGGCCGGGCGTTGTGGTGCACGCCTTTAATCCCAGCACTTGGGAGGCAGAGGCTGGTGGATCGCTGTGAGTTCGAGGCCAGCCTGGTCTACAAAGTGAGTCCAGGACAGCCAAGGCTACGCAGAGAGACCCTGTCTCGAAAAACCAAAAAAAAAAAAAAAAAAAAAAGATATATCAAAGAAGGGAGCTTTGCTTTCTGGGTTGTTGTTGTTGGTTTGTTGGTTTGTTTTGGTTTTTGTGGGGTTTTGTTTTGTTGTGTGTGTGTGTGTGTGTGTGTGTGTGTGTTTTGTTTGGTTTGTTTCCTTTCTGGGTTTTTAATGTCATTAGAAAGACACTTCCTTCCTTTGGGACACCCGAGATCTAGCCTGGAAAGATTCAGAAGGAAGTGCGCCCTCTTGGGACACATTTTCCTATTTTCTTCATTATCCAGCAGCAGAGGTTGCCAAAAGCCCTCCTCATCCCTAAACATTACTCTCTGCGAAAGGCTGGGAGCTTCTCGTCCTCCCTAACCATGCCAACCTGCCAAGCTTGGTATAAATATAGATTAGCTATTGTCTCGGTTTCCTAAGGCTCCATAATAAATGACCACAAAAACTATACAGCTTAAAACAGCCATTTGTTCTCTCACAGGTCTGAAAACTGAACACCTGGAATCAAGGCTTCTGCTCTCTTGGAACTTCCCAAGGAGCTCGCTTTCTTTTCTCCTCCAGCTTCTTTCTGGTTAGCCCCGGGTCTTCTGTGGTCCGTGGCAGCACCGCTTTCATCCCTGCCTCTGACGTCACATGACCTTTCCCATCAGTCTCGTGACCTTTCCCTCTCTTAGATGCTGCCTGTAAGCATTCTCTCTGATAAGGACACTGGCCAGTTAGTCCTACTGGACAAGCCTCCACCGTCATTCAGTGTAACGTCATCTGCAGCTGCAGAGACCGTGTTTCGAAGCAGGCTCCCTCCCATTCACCATCCTAGGAGTTTGGGTTGCAGAGTAGCTTTCCCTTTGGTTTGTTTGTTGTTGTTCTGTTTTGTTGTTATAATCAAAAGGTATTGGATTTTTTTAATGCTTATTTATTTTTTCTCCTTGATGGAAAAAGACCTAGTCTGTTTAAATCAGATGTTTCTCAGTCTCAGTTCTGTGGGAAGAGGAAGAAGATATTTCTTTTTTAAAAAGAAGATATTTCTTTACTACACGGAGACACCCTACCTAGTTCCTGACCATTAAATAACAGTACTAATACACTGTGCATTATGATGGACAAGAGAAAAATTAGGAAGAAGAACCAGAAAGGAACAAGGAAGGAAATTTCATTATACACTTCTAAAATAAGAGAATTACTGGAAACCACCAGTCTAAATTAATCAGCTTTCAAAGCTCTCATAACAGCTCCACACAGAATGGAGTATGCTAAACAACGGCAGCTCTGATTGGCTGGCCAGCCTGCCACGTGTAACAACAGCAGCTCTGATTGGCTGGTCAGCCTGCCACGTGTGAGAGGCTGTCAGGTAGTTCTGGAACTGTCAGATTTAGACAAGGCTATAGCCATAGCATGTGCGCTATTTTGGATGCCTATGGGAAATTTTGAGCACAATTTCACTACTTCTATGTGGCTTTTAATATCGCATTGCCATCTAGAGCTGAGAAAGAGGCTGCAGGGGATGAGATTAGCCTTATGCTCCTTCTCGGTATAGCTCATTGCTATGTCCAAAATGCTGCCTGCACTCTGTGTGGGACAGGAGCTACTTCTAAAAGCATGCCTTTCTCAGTTCTTCATAGTGTAATATGAGATGTGGGAACATAAGAGGATGTGAGCATCCTTTCTGGAAAATGCGTAAGTTGTTATATTTTAGGAGAGCTGATGCCCGTTTGTCATTGTGAAGTGTGTGTGTGTGTGTGTATGTGTGTGTGTGTGTGTCTGTGTGTGTATGAACACGTGTGAGTGTGAGGGCATGCCTGTATGTGTATGGTTATGGGTATGTAGGTTCACCTATGAGTATATGTGTATATACATGTGCACATGTGTACATGTGCATGTGTGTGTGCCTGTGAGTGTATGTATGCTTGTGTGTATGGGTGTGTCCTTGTGTGTGAATTTGTGTGTGTCTGTGTGTGTGTGTGTGAATTTGTGTGTGTGTGTGTGTGTGTGTGTGTGAGAGAGAGAGAGAGAGAGAGAGAGAGAGAGAGATGTATGATGTAATGTGTTTCTTTTCGTCTCCCTCCTTACTAAAATAATTGGAATTTTCTAAAGGCTCTCTAGTAACATAAGATGTCTCATTAGAGAAAATTAATATTCAGAGGATCCATTTATTTCTAGAGAATCTAAAATTTACTTTCCCTCCCATAGACAAGATAAGACCCATAATCATATCCCTTTCTTCTGAGTAACAACTAAGCTGTTATCCTACAAACAGAAGTATTTCTTTGGCTCTGAACTGCTGTACTTCAGAACCTTTTTTAATTAGAGCTATTCAGAATGAAAATTATCAGTTGAAACTCCTTCCTCTGGAAAGAATATAATTTCATCTACAGGAGATGTAGTGACTTAAGCTGTTTGCCTATGTAGGTGCAAGAAGAGAGGGGTCAAGCTCTGAGTCTGTAAACACATCTCTTTGATGAGAACCAGGTTCGTGCTGAGATGAGAAATTTCAAAGCAAGAGAATCTTTATCATTATATTTCTAATATCTTGGAGGGAGTCATTGAGCTGCCAAAACAACATGTTAAGGGCCTGGTCTCCAGGACTGGTTGGTGCCTGAGAGACTAGGAGTCAAGAGTTTTAGAAGCTTTCCGTGTTTTTTTTTTTTTTTTTGGGGGGGGGGGTTTGTTTGTTTGTTTTTTGGAAGCAACTAAGATGAAAAGAGTTAATCAGGATATCTGTGGTTATATAAGGGGTGATCAGGTCAGATGGCTCATATATCTGGTTTGGGGCACATATTTGGGGCAACCAAACTTTTCCATGGGAGATTGTACTGGGTGATAACTCTCAAAGAATAGGAGAAACTTTAAAGTTGGAAAGTGAGCTTTTCTACTACTGACATCTGAGAACACCCTGGCCTCTCCATAGACATGTGACCGAGGGAGCCAAGCCGACTGGGGCCCTCCAACCCTGGAGGGCCTGATGAGGCTGAAAGTGGGTCACATCTAGACAGGGAGGCTGCTGTCTCTTGATAAACCAGGCTGACTTAGAGTTTACCAGTCCCTCCATGTTTGGGCTGGCTACCTTTCCAGAAGTGGCCATTACAAGACGAGGCATGGCTTTAAACTTCTGAGGGTGGGTCCTAAATACACCCGCAAAGCTCCAGGCTCAACAGCCACAAAAATCCCCCTGGAAATTACTGAGAAAGACACATCCCCTGTTCGAACAAGCGCTATGCAAGAACCAAGAGCCTTCTGACATGGTTGGGGTTCAGGGAGAAAAGACTAAGGACCCCTTGACAACGAGGCTTGGGTTTGGAGCTTCTGAGAAGTTGCAGAAAGCTTGACTGGAGAGCTAAGGTTCACTAGTATGTGCCATTTACTAGGAAGAGTGTTGATATTTCATGGGGTCTTTGTTTTGATCTGTTATCGATGCTGGTCAAGCTTTACCAACAGCAGCAGTTTGGGATTGGGAGTGTGCCTATATTCTTTGCCGTGTAACCACTGCAATTTGTTATCGTTTGTTTGTTTGACATTTGACAGGGGAGCTCATGTATCGCAGACTGGCCTCAAACTTGCCATGTGGCCAAGGATAACCTTGAGCTTCCCATCTTCTTGCCTCTACCTTCTGAGTATTGGGGTGACAGGTGTGTGTCATGTCACCATGTCCCGGTTACATGGTGCTGGGGTCCAACCCAGGGCTTTGTGCATTCTAATCATCCTCTCCCTCAAGTCAGCTGTACTCCCACCCCAATTTCAAGGTCTGTCACAACCCTAATCCGACCTGTTTTGGACTTCAGGATGCCTCCTCCCAAATGCAGCTCCTGGCTTGGAACTACAAGAACAATGCAAAGCTCTGCCCCTGTTTTACACTGAGTTGTCCTATCTACCTGTTTTCTTAATACTTCTGATGGAGGTGGCCTTGTCTGGAATGTTCAGAAGAACATGCACATGCACATATGCACACACGCATAATACCCGCTGCTCCTGCAGGAGAGCAGTTGCCTCTAGCTGTCATCACAGAGGAAAGGAAAGGTCCTGGCTCCCATCTACAAAGAGATGTTGGCCCTCACTGTGTTCCTGAATGCACAGATTACATTGTTTATATATTTTCTTGATTTTATTTTTATAAAATGAAATTTAAAAGACATTACACCTAAGTAATGCTTTGGGCTCTCTGTTTTGTTTTGTTTTGTTTTGTGTGATAAGGAACTCTGCTGAACACAGGAAGTTAGCTGTGAGCTGTGTAACCTGCTTAACAGATCAAATTCCATCACAGAAATTTAGGCTGAAGTCTAAAGTTACCTTCTAAGTGTTAGGCCATGTGGCTTTCAAAAGAATATTGGGTTAACTCAGTCAGTGCTTTCTCCTTATATGGCATCATTTTGAAATAAAAATTCAGCTTATACTATGGAAAAAAGATTAATATCTACATAGGTTTGATTTAACAGATTATAAAATGATATGTTCTGATAACTGAAGTAAAGTCCAACAAATGAACTTACTTATTATATATGTTTCAGGTTTTGAAAAGTGAGAAGAAAAGCCTTATTTTAGAAAATATTTCCTAGTCACTGAGAAGAACCGTGCCTCCATTGTCCCA
Organism: Acomys percivali; assembly: GCA_907169655.1. NCBI lineage: Eukaryota > Metazoa > Chordata > Mammalia > Rodentia > Muridae > Acomys > Acomys percivali. Next base: position 25,740,605 of record OU015756.1, on the reverse strand, counting down.
GTAAATAGAAGGATTAAGTGGCCACTTTTGGCATATGTTGTTCGTGATAGAAAATGGCTTCTTAACCGGAGGCTTTCCCAGGCTCAGTTGGATCATGCCTGAGCACCTGGAAGTCCAGGAATTATGTGAATCATATCGAGCGTGCAGTGTATTCTGATGGGCACTGTTTTCCTTGAGAGAAAACCTATAGATGCTATCCAATACCTAGATTCTGTTCTTCCAATGAATATCTGATATTCATTCTGTGATCAAATTTGACCGTTAAATGGTTTCCACTTCTTAAAAACAAAACAACGACAACAACAAAACCCCCCTCCAAAAAAACCTCACAAACCTCTTCAGAATGTTTTAGTAATTATTCAAGTCTACTTGGGCTTTGCCTTCCACCATATCCACTCATTTTGTCCACAGATTACCCTCAAAGGCAGAGGGTGACCTTTCAAGTTGTGGATCAGGAAATGGAGGCGGCAGCAAAATGGCTCAGAGACCTGTCATTGTGCACAGAAGTCAGTCATGGTTGTCTTGACTTCTTGGTTGGTCTTGTGCCTTTTCACCAGAGTCCAATATAAAGAGAATCACAAAAGACTCATTTAAAGGGTATAGAGAGTTCAATCCTCAATTCAAAAACAAACAACAAACATGCCCTCCTCTTTAAAACATAAAGCTCAGCAGTTTAGAAACCACTTTGATGGTAAAGTTCTTCAGTCAGTGGCAGGGGGGCATAAGCCAGAGACACATGGCTGTACACTGCCTCCGACATCAGCCTCTGGACCTCTTTTCAGAGTTCATTTCTACTCAGGTCAAGCCAAGATTCCTGATTTCACTGCAGAAAAGAATTTCAGAACAAGTCAGTATGAATCAAAGTTGGAGTATAGTAAAAGGATTCCTTAACATAGATTTAAGAAGAGAGTTGAGAGATGGGTTGTCTGGTTTTGTACTGCTATGACAAAAACACTGACCTGAGCCAACTTGGGGAGAAAAGGATCTCTTTGGCATAGAAGTTAGAAGCCATCATCAAGAAAGTCAGGCAAGAACTCAGGCAAAGACCATGAAGGAATACTGCTCACTGGCTTGCTCCTCCTTTCTTGCTTGGTTTGCTTTCTTATGTACCCTGGGGCCAACTGTCCAAGGGTAGCACTGCCTACAATGGACTGGGCCCTTCCTCATCAATCATCAATCAAAAATAGGCTCCGTGGCCTGCCCTTCAGGCCAATTTGGTGAGGAGCATTTTCCCAGCTTAGGTTCTCCTTTCTCAGAAGACACAAGTGTGTGTCAATTTGACAAAAAGCAAAAAGCAAAAACAAACAACAAAACGAAACCTACCCAACAAACAGGTACTTAGGAAAAGCAAAGTATACACCCAAGATCATGCATGTCAGTGTCTCAAGAGTGTGGCATCCTTTCTTGTCTTTACAATTGTCACACATACCATTTTGGTGGCTTCTGGAGTTGTGTCTCCCAGGGTTGCTTACAACTGTGGACAAGATCACAGGGGGCTCCTACAGTGCAGTGGGTGAGATAACAGCTGGTAAGGAAAAACTGCAGGTCACAAGATTTGCACAAGGGAGCAATGGCACCTTGTTACTGTAAACTGAGTTTTAGTGTCATTCATGGGATGCCTATGAAATTTCAGATTCATATCTGAAACCAGGAGTAAGATCGTACTCAAAGGTCATCTATGCTTAAGCCTTGAGCAGCCTCCTTGATGTTTTAATAACACTATTTGAAGTCTCTTGTGTTAGAGGGAGTATTGTCTCTAGGTATCGTCACAGAATCTGTTAGCTCTGCTGGAAAGCCTGACTCTCGACTAGCAAAAGACTTCAACCAGACTCTGGTCCTTGCCCTTCCCACACCTCTTACTGTCCCCTGCCTTTTCATGTTGCCTTAAAATGAAAGAAGTCAGACTAGTGGAAAGCATGAATTATGTGTTTATAATTGGGAAGTGCTTCTCAACAGATGGCGTTCTTCAGGCTTTTGCTCTCTAAATTCTAATAAGGAAAAAAAAATCATAAAACACTCTGAGCATTTGGGTACAATGTGCCAGTCGTCACAAGATTCTGCCTATCTACTAAGTGCTCCCGTTACAGATATGAGGCGTAGAACTGGGGTGACGCGGCTGCAAAGCTTGGCCAAGGACTCCATGTTGATCTTATGACCCTAGCTTGTCCCTGCTCACTGCGGGACAGCTGTCCTCCTGTTGCTCTGAGGGCATCAGACCGAGGTAAGGTAGAGTACACAGGTGGCCTTCATCCCATGGGACCATTTTTACAGACGTGTGTTGGAGAGGGAGCTGTTTACAAAAAAAATTCCAAGCTAAGGTAAACAGGCCATTCCCAAGAATCTAGATTAGAAGGATTTTTTTTTCCTTCCAAGAGTACAGACTGTTTCTCCACACCAAACAAACAGAGGCAAACCAGACCTATGACAGCAAGAAAAGTCCTAAGCTCTTCTCTTCTTGGAAGTGCGGCCTTGACTTTTATGAGACAAGTGGGTGGGGGGGGGGAGAGGGTGTGAGTGCTTACATGTTCAACCTAAAAAAAAAAAAGAAAGAAAGGACAGCAAGACAGATACAGTGTGGAAAAGGTAGCCCTGCGTTCTCATTGGCATTTTGCAAAATCCCATAGTAATTGTAGCACAGAATTTATTACTATTATTTCTAATAGTAAATCTTTTTCTTAGATGGGGCCTTGGCATTAAGTAAATGGAAGACATTTTCTTTTTTTCTTTTCTTTTTTTTTTTTAATTTAATTGTTTACTTTTTGTTTTGTTTTGTTTTGTTTTGTTTTGTTTTGTTTTTTTGAGACAGGGTTTCTCTGTGTAATCCTGGCTGTCCTAGATCCCTCTATGTAAATCAAACCGACCTCTAATTCACAATGATCCATGATCTGCCTGCCTCTGCTTCCTGAGTGCTGGGCCTAAAAGATATATACCAATATGCCTGGTATGATTTTTAATGGTGTTTCTATTCATATATTTATCTTATTTTTATCTTAAAAAACAACTGTTTGGTTCTCTCACATTGTTTTTATTAGCACATTAATTGTCCATAATAATTGGTTTCATTATGACATGTTCATTCATGTACATAATGTAGTATTTAATTGCTTTTAAAAGTTATTCTTTTATTTTTTGAGATTATAATTACATTCTTTACCCCTTCCCTTTCCTCCTTCCAAACTCTCCCTTATTTCAAATTCATAGCCTCTTTTTTCATTAATATTTATTACATGATTTTTATATATACATATATATTTCTAAATATAACCTTGATCTGCATAACAATACCTGTATATATGTACTCAATGCTGACTATTGGTATTGGGTAACCAGTTAGTGCACTCCTCCCTGGGGAGGACCATCCCTTCCACTCTCTGTAGTTATTTGCTTATGGTCAAGGACTTATCCTCAACCCCACCCCCATGCACTTTATAGTGTCTCTTCTTCTTGTTCTCGTTAAGCTCAGGGTTAGCCAGTCATGTTGGTGAAACTATGGGTGTGGCTTCTAATACTAGGAGAAATGGTCTCACAGCAAACTCCTTGCGCCTTTTGCTCTAGAAATCTTTCTGCCCCCCCCCTCTTTTGTAATGACCCCTGAGCTTTAGGTAAGGGAGCTGCAGTGTAGGTGCATCCCTTGGGACTGGGCACCACAGATCTGCATTTTGTTTCATTATGGGTTTTTTTTTTTGTAATAGTCCTTGCCTGTTGCAAAAAAGAAGTTTCTTTGATGATGATTGAAGACTACATTGAAGATAAATGTTTAGAAATGGCTAAGGATTATACAGGGTTAGTAAAGTTTTAATTGTATGTTCTCCTCCAATACCCATGACTTCACTAGGCCTGGGTGACCAGGCTAGGTATGACTTCCTTCTTGTTGAAGGGGTCTTAAGGCCAACTAGAGGCTGGCGGTTATCGCTAAAGTATGAGCACCGTTATTGCACATTTAATGTCCTCAAGCCATACTAGTTGCTGTTGTGGTACACAGGCATCATAGTTGGTTAACTAAACTGCACCAAGAGCACTAAGAGGGCAAAAGAAAAAAAAAAGAATAGGCTAGGCTTTTTAGTGGATAAAGTACACTGCAGTAGTGGCAATCGTACTTTGGCAGTAACCAATAGCTCTCTGGTTGGACCTAAGACCAGTTAGTTCATCAATAGGGGAGTACTGGGAAGCCAGACAGCTGTTGGCTGCTTCCCTCCTTTTGAAGCTCGCTTGTCGAAGAGATATTTTTACAACTGGGCTCTACTGAAGCTTCACATCTTAAAATTCCCTGGGAAATACCTGGTCTGTGTGTCTCAGTTTTGACACCTGAGAGATTTACATCCGGGAGAGAGAACATAATGTGATATAGAATAGTCTGCTGACACAAAAGAATTGTTCAAGTCATCATTCTGACTGGGAGCTCCAGTGACGGAGGAACCTCTCAGGCAAGATCCAATTACAGATGTCCAAAGGACGTGGGCGGGAGAGCTGTGGCTCGGCTTTGAATTCCAGCTCTTCTTTGTCACAGACACTTATTCAACCTAACAAAGTTCCACTCGTTGTGTTGGGCACATTGCACACATTTTCATATGCGAGGTTGGCACCACGGGTCTCTGTTTCCAGATGAGAAAACAGACTACATAAGGCCCAACAATCTGCCCACAGCTGTAACCAAGCAGAGTGGATTCAGCCTTCGGTTAGTGTGGACTCGGTAAGCACAAGCAGGAAATGAAGAAAAACAGGACACTTTACAGGGGATGCCAACGAGGGGATAATTTCTAAAGCAAAGTTTATTCTTCTCAAACAAAAGAAAGCAAAGGGCTGGTGTCATGGTGCATGCCTGCAAACCCTGTTTTGGGGAGACTGAGAGGCAGGACGGTCACCTGGGTTTCCCCAGGTGTGAACTGGAGTTCTCGGCAGAGGACGGATACCTATGTTATACGTTCTACAAGGCTAACTAACTGGTTAGAACCTCTGTGGCTGAAGTGAGTGGGAATGGTGCAGATAGAGAGCAAATTACCATGCTGTCTTTAGCCCCTGGATAGGGGCCATTCACTGTCTATCACTGTCTGACCTGACATGAGTGTGAAAAGCATATGAAACCTTTTGGTGCTCACAGACCACTAGTGTCCACCAACCCCAAGCTAAGACTGTCGTCAGATAGCATTTGGGAAGGATTGCTCACTGGGTTCAGAGTTTTCTTTTGGGGTAATAGAAAAGTTTTGGAAACAGAGAGGATAGTTGAACAATACCATGAATTCAAGTAATGTCACTGAATTATAGACTGGAAATGGTATAACAGGTGGTATGAGAACAGGAGCAAGCATGCTGATGAGCTAGAGTGATGGGAAAATGGAGACTCGATTTTCTTAAACCAAAATATTTTATTAACAACTTATTGACCAAGCCTACGTCAATTATAACCAGATTAACCAAAACAGTAGGAAATGAAGATTAATTGACACAACAACAAAACCTTAAGGATATCAGTCCCGAGGAACGATTCTCCCATCGAGAGCCGCAGGATTTCTTCCACTGGAACCAGGAATAATAAGAGCTCAGAGCCTCAGCAGGAGCCGGAGCTCTGAAGCCTTCCCTCAAGCAGATTTCTCTAGGAGCGTCTTGAAGGGCAGCGATGAACAGCCAAATCTATCCCAAGTCTCCAATCCGCGCTGCCGCCAGTTCTGGGCTCATTTATATATCTCCTCCCAGAGTCTGTTCACAGGATCTTTTTCATCTGGTAGCAATTAAGCTCCTGCACAAGGTGGTTGCTCTTCTAGTGAATTAACATCACCTGTTCTCTTACTAGACCGTTCGATCCCACACTTGGGATCCTAAAGCACAGGGTTCTCTCCTTCAGGAACATGTTTCATAAAAATAAGAAATATTCCAGGCAGTGGTGGCGCATGTCTTTAATCCCAGCACTCGGGAGGCAGAGGCAGAGGCAGAGGCAGGCAGATCTCTGTGAGTTTGAGGCCAGCCTGGTCTACAAAGTGAGTCTAGGGCAGCCAGGGCTACACAGAGAAACCCTGTCTCAAAAAACCGAATGAGAGAGAGAGAGAGAGAGAGAGAGAGAGAGAGAGAGAGAGAGAGAGATTGATTCTACCTCAAAGGGATGTGAGGATGAAGTTAAAGCCGCCTTTCACCCATTCTAATATGCAATCACACCCAAGAAATGTCATCTCTCGGGAGCTTTCGGTCCAGCTAGAGTTACTTTTGCATGAAATCCACAGCAGCACATACACAAGCAGGATCCACACAAACCTTCCCAAGGTCTCTTTTAAAGGAAAGGTCTACAGCAGGGCTGGCCAATAAAACTGTGGCCTGTGCTGTTGGAAATCTTTCCTCACTATGTGGTCTTTCTCGGTAAGCTGTGGGCTGCACCTGCCTACTGAGCATTCAAAATGCAGCTAGTGCCAAGTGAAAAACACTAAACTTCTAATTTTATCTGATTTACCTAGCTGTACATGACAGGTCACTTTAATATCAGACAGTAGAGATCTGGCATCATGAAATCATAAGATGTTTCTTTCATTTCTAAGAGACTCCAGCTGGGGCAGTGGTAGCACATGCCTTTCATCCCAAAATTTGGGAAGCAGAGGCAGGCAGATCTCTGCGAGTCCAAGGTCATCCTGGTCAACCAAGGCTACGCAGAGAAACCCTCTCTTGAAAAACCCTAGCACAGGTCTGCACCAGGCCCTTTGCATATATATTATGGCTTCTAGCTTAGTGTTTTTATGGGATTCTCTAGTGTGTGGGAGAGAGAGAGAGAGAGAGAGAGAGAGAGAGAGGGAGGAGGAGGAGGAGGAGGAGGAGGAGGAGGAGGAGGAGGAGGAGAGGAAACTTTAGTTAAAGCCTTCATTTTACCCAGCTGTAAACATTTTATAGATGTGGCTGAGAAACTCAGTGGGAAATAGACTTGACCAAGGTCACATACTAAGTAAAGGACTAAAGGACTGACTTGGTACTAGAACCCAGTATTTCTGGTTCCTGAGAGAGAGTCATGTGGTTCTGAAATCCAGTTGGATTATCCTTTCCACCTCAGAAAGTGCCTGCTGCCCGAGCATCATGGAACTCCAGTGTCCTTCTCATCCCCCTCCCCTTCTAGTTTTGACAGTAATTAATTGTAATATACTGTATCCTAGCAGCTGGTCTACTTCAAGGTTCTCAGCATCTTTGTTCTTACAACTAGACCTTTTCCGAGTGCAAAACTCATGTCAGGAAATTCTTAGGTATTTACAAAATAGGAGATCAGAAACTTCATCCTTGGAAGGATGTCGAACTATTTGATCAGATCATTGGTTGAGAAGGGGCCCTCAGGGGAATCTAGGGTAATAGAGGAGAGAGAAATATCATGTGTAAGCTTTCCACTGATCTATGACATAGTAGAGGCCCCTGACTTATAAAATATAAGGCTTACTTTGGATCATGGTTCTAAAGGTTGAAACCCACTATCCAGTGCGTCTTTGTTTGGGGCCCCTGACAAGCACAAACCACTTATTTCACAAGCTACGGCACAGAGAAAAAGAGAAAGAGAAGGCATCCTGCAATCCCCTTGAGGGATGTAGTGGTCCAGGTTCTCCAGGGAAAGAGAGCTGACCAATGACTACGTATGTTAAAAAGGAGATTTATTAGAATGCTTACAGGATGCGGTCCAGGTAATCCCACAATGGCTGTCTCACACTGCAAAAATCAGGAATCCAGTAACTGCTTGGTCCACAAGGCTGCATGTCTTAGCCATCCCAATCTGTTGCTGAAGGACTGGAGGATTCCTGGAGATCTGATGGCCCCGAGTCCACAGTTACAATCTAAAGAAGCTCGCTCTAATAACAGCTAAGGAATACTCTAGAAACAGGACACATGAACTGGCCAGCAAGAGTGGAGGCAAGCAACCAAAAGGCAAAATGTCCTTCCTCCATGTTCTTTAACCCAGGCTGCCACCAGAAGGCCCTACCTTGTGTGTAGTATGGCTCTTCCTACCTCAACTAATCCAATCAAGAAAGTCCCTCACAGAAGTTTCCAGTAGTTACCATTTTATTTGATCCCAGATCTAGTTAACTTGACAACTATGATTAGCCATTGGCAGATCAAACCTCTAATTGCCTAAGGAGCTCTCAGAGGCCTTACCCTTTCAAGACAGTGAGTAGTGCTGTCTTGAGGGCCAGCCTTCTCACACATTGTCCTTTGGACAGTGCTAAAAAGCTAAAATAACAGTAGCTAGTACTGTTGTACTTCCGGTTTGCAGCTCTAGATTTTGTCTGGCATTATGCAGATTGATGTTAAACTGTTCGCCTCCCCGCTTTGGACATACAATTTTAGAATATTGGTAACCAAAAAAGGTGGGGATGGAGTTCTATAGGAATACAGTTTTAGAACATTCCAGATTTTTTGCTTATAAGTATGCATTCAAATTGGAGTATAACATTAATGTATTAAGTGTAATCCACATAATAGTAAAAAAGAAAAAACTTTTTTTGTATACAAATTCATACAAGGACTTAAAACATCTTGAAAAAAATTCAAGTAGGTACAAAAGAAGACATCAAAGTAGTAAATAAAAGACAAAGACATTTGAGGCACAGAGAAAAGAAAAAGCAAAATGATGCAGCCCCTCCTTACCACTACTTATTTTTAATGTAAATGCACTAAGCCTTTCAACCACAATGCAAAGGTTCGGGGAATGGATTCAATTATGTGTGGACTATAAGAAATTCCACTAGGTCGAAAATGATAAGATAAAAAAGAATAAAAAGTGGTCACCAGGAAATGCAGAATTCTCCACCTATGGATGAGTCAGATTCATAGAGGCAGAAAGACTGATGGGCACTGGAGGTTAGGAAGCAAGAAGTTAGTTCTTCGCTGATGAGTAACGAGTTCAGGTTTTCCACCTCTGGAAGTGGATAGTTTGATGTTTAACACTATGAACATGTTTAACCACTGAGCTGTTCACTTTAAAACAATTAAGGTGATAGAGTCCATGTTCTATGCACACCCATGCATGTTTCAGGTTTTTAAAAATGCTCATTAGCTCATACATAATTGTACATGCAACTTTTATGCCAGCCAGCATTCTTTAGAAGCACTGCTCACTCTAGTCAGACGATAGAGAACAACCCAAGTGTCCACTGACAGGATGATGAGCCAATGAGGTTTATCCACACAATGGGAGATTATCTAGCCATAAATGGAATGAAGCTCAGATGCATGCTACAACACAAATGTGCTTCTAAAAATGTGTGCAGAGTGAAGGAAGCGCTAATATGAAAGATCCCATATTATATAATTCTGTTCATCTGAAATACCCAGAGTTAGATGAACCCCCATAGACACAGTCAGTCCATCTGGCAGTGGGTGTGGGGGCCAGAAATCATGGGAAGGATTGCTCACTGGGTTCAGAGTTTTCTTTTGGGGTAATAGAAAAGTTTTGGAAACAGAGAGGATAGTTCAACAATACCATGAATACAAGTAATGTCACTGAATTATAGACTGGAAATGGTATGACAAGTTTTACATTGTGTGTATTTATTGTCCCTCCAAACATATATTAGATATCTTTTCATGGGATTGAGAAGTAGGAGAGGGAAGGGGAAGGAGGAAAGGATACGAAGGAGGGAGGTGGGAACGTCAGAGGCAGACACAGGCATACAGCTTCATTGGTTATCTTTGAGTTAAAAGGCAGTGGGTTATGTCAGTGTTACGACATCTGAGCCACACAGGAGAAATTACAGCCTCTCCTTAAAAAAAACAAAAAACAAAAAACATTCCAGCCATGCCTGGTGGTACACACCTGTAATCCCAGCACTTGGCAGGCAGAGGCAGGTAGATCACTGTGAGTTTGAGGCCAGCCTGGTCTACAAGTGAGTCCAGGACAGCCAAGGCTACACAGAGAAAGCCTGTCTCGAAAAACAAAATAACAAAAACAAAATCGAGTCAGAAAATGGCAGGTGGTGTTGGGAGTAGATACTGGTAGTTTGAGTAGATACTGTGTTTCTACTTCATTCTCCTACTTCCGGAGACACTGATGTGCAGAGAGACGGACCAAGAATTCATATTTAAGGAGAGAGATGCTGAGTCAACACTGTGTTCTTAGTAGAAATAGTTCTGTGACATTAAAGGAGTGCTTACCTCTCAGTCTCCTGAGGTCCACCCCTGGGTACCCTGCATGGAAGACAGCACTCACATCGGGAGCATGATCTTACGGTCACGTCAGTCCCCCCACTCCCGAACCACGGTCGTCTGCAGCTCACAGCATATTCCAGCAGACCCCACTTTTAAGTCAGATCTGCACTTTGCGTCTTGGCTCCATAGACCAACTGTTATTCTTCAGGTCCTTGGCAAACATCCCCAGAGAAATGTTGCCTGACTCTTCATTTGTAAATCAAGCCACCGCTCCTCCTCCTACAAGCCCCAACCCCACACACAGACACATTATGGCTATATTCTCATTAGATTACTGACTTTTTGTTTGGTTTGGTTTTTGGTTTTTGGTTTTTCAAGACAAGGTTTCTCTGCATGGCCTTGGCTGTCCTAGACTCACTTTTGTAGACCAGGCTGGCTTCGAACTCGCAGCAATCCACCTGCCTCTGCCTTCCAAGTGTTGGGATTAAAGGCATGTGCCACCACACCAAGCTAACTACTGCTTTTTTTACAAGTAGAGATTGATACTATTTGATTTACTATTGTATCACTAGAGATTGGTCCATTTCACTCCAGTCCATGTGCTTAGGAAGAGCTTTATAACTGGAAATGCTGTCACACTTTTTTAAGTCTTCTGTACTGTTCTCGAGGAATGAATGTGAGCAGACTCTTCAGAAATGTTGGTGTCAACAAGTGAAGCCTACTCTAAAATGGTTCTTAAACTGCAGAAAATTTCCAGCTGAGAACCTTGAAATTGTTGTCATGGCTATCTTTAAACCAGGGATAAATAAAGGGCGGGGGGGGGGGGTGGCAAAGCACACTGGACCATTTTTGAGGGCTGTTTTCAAAAATCCTGAACACATGTGACCTGGATGGACAGTAAAAGAAAGGACTCATTCCTTAAATAAAAATGTATTGACTTTAAAAAAAAAAAAAAAAAAGGAGGAGCTTTATAAATATTTACTGAATTAAACCACAAAGAGTATAGTAGTGGGAAATGGCTAGCTATTTAGCTGGTTGATGATAGATGGATGTTGATGCCTAGATGAACGAGTCACCTCGGAAAACTCCAGGCCAATTCCTTCTTCTCTGGAGCACTTAGGAAGAGCTAGACTTACTGACAGTCTTCGCTAAAGACAACCTAAGACACAGAGAGGCAGAGTGAGGGGCAGACAGCTCAAGGGAAGTGATTGGTGCACGTGTGAGTCCTGGTGAAGGTCAGGGAAATTTGGCCCATGTAAGCTCTTACCACCCCATACTCCAGAAGCCAGGAGCATAGTAGGTTGTCTCAGATCCCCAGCACATTGTGGTGAGTAGTGTTTGTGAGTAGAAAAACTCTAAATCCCTTTTATGTAAAAGAAAACAAGTTATTTGTGAGATATATATATATTATTCACTGTCCCTCTGTGCTCTCTGTGCAGGTGATCTCAGAAGGGCCATTGCTGAATCAGATGACATCTGTATAGATACAAAGGAGGAAGGTTATGAGGGCAGTTCTGGGTGCAGATGGATTGGAACTAGAGGCTTCTGGAAGCTGTCTGGGCAAGTGAAAGATATGGGTAGATGGTCCTTTATGATAGTGGTTCTCAACCTGTGGGTTGTGACCCCTCTGGGGGTCAAATGATGTTTTCACAGGGGTCCTCTAAACCACTGAAAACGCATATATTACATTACAGTTCATAACCCGTAGCAAAACTACTATTATGAAACAGCAATGAAATAGTTTTATGGTTGTGGGGGTCATCACAACATGAGGAGCTGTATTAAAGGGTTGCAGCATTGGAAGCTTGAGAAACCCCTTTATGAAAACCCCTTTATCCTTTATGAAAAGGGAACTAAATATAAAACGGAACTTTATTATCCTGTGCTCTATTATAAACAATGTGCCTCTCTCCTCCTTTCCGAACCCCAACTTTCCACCTTGAAATCTTTGGTCAAATCCCTAATGCTTTGGAGGAGGAGTCAGCTGTGCTTTGGGTGGTGACAGCGCTTGAAGGGATGGCTGAGGCCTAAAAGGGCTAGCTGTGATACTAGTGAGCAAGGCAGCCATGCTGGAAACAAGTGGAACAACCCAAACTAGGCACAAAAGGCAAGTCCTGAGGTGTGCTGGTCTGCTTGTTCCTGTGGTATTCCTGTGCAAAGCCTTTATGGCCAAAGCAACCTGCCCGGGCGACCTTCTGCAGAGAGCTGACTAAGAAGGCTGACTGACACAAACCAGAGAGGACTGATAATAGATGGCGACGGAAGGCCCTGTGGTGCCTAGATCAAATCCTCGATCAGAGCGAGGACGTTAACGGGAAAAACAGATGAAATCCAAATACAGTCTGGAATTTAGTGAGCAGTACTGATGCTGAAAAGAGGGCTGCCAACAAGGTCAACAATGGGGGACACTGGCGAGAAGTGGACGGCAATTTTGTATTATTGCTACAAAGTTTCTGCAAACCTAAAATTACTGCAAAACACACAGATAACTGATGGGTACCCTCAAAGCTTCGTTGGGATCCTCATTAGGTTAAGGGAGAGAAATAAATAGAGGAAGGGTTTAAACAGTTCAAACTGACCTGAAAGCAAGGGTTAAGGGGTGCCAATGCGCAACTAACCTTCTCTTTTCCCCCTTTATTCAATTGAACCCCCACCCATGCGATAGAGACACCCACATTTAGAGTGAGTCTTTCCCTCTCAGTTATCCCTCTCTGCAAGCACCTCCTTAGACACACCCAAAGGGGTGCTTCCTTAGCACCCAAGGTATTTCTTAAGATAAGCAAACTGGGGAATAAGGGGAAAATGGGAGGGAGGGGAGATTGGGAGGATACAAGGGATGGGATAACCATAGAGATGTAACAAGAATAAATTAATTAAAAAAAAAAAGGAAGAAAAAAAGATAAGCAAACTAATAGTCAGAGTCAACCCCAGGTAGAGCAGCATGAAAGAGCAGGGATTTACAACCAGTGTGGGGGGGGAGAGGGTGGACCAGTGTACGGAAGGGAGCAGAACCAGTGTGTCGGGGGAGGGGGTGGACCAGTGTATGGAGGGGAGGGGAACCAGTGTGTGTGGGGAGGGGGTGGACCAGTGTACAGAGGGGAGGGGTACCAGTAGGGGGGTGGGTAGTGGGAAGGAAACCACTGGGGAAACACATCAAACATGGAGGGATCCCTGCCAAATCATTTTAACAGGATTTTCCTTCAAGGCTAGCCAAAGACTGGCCCAGCCAAGGTGGGGGACGAGGTCCGTGATCTGCTATACATGGCAGGGTTCTCACTAACCTGATGTAGGAGGATTCTAAAGACTGGACCAAGCATTCCAAAGATAAGACACAGGCCAAAGTGAGGGCATGTTTGAGAGCATGGCTCAGAGGAGCCTCATCGAAGCTTGGTGGAAGAGAGAAAATGTGCCATCACCAGTCACTGTAATGTCATTCGATTCCAATCTGAGCGGCTTCCTGCAGCGCCAGCGCCTGTCTAGTGGTTTGCCTCCTCTCTGGGTGGTTTCAGTTGTGTCTGTTGAGTTGGCAGGGAGCAGCCTGGGCATGGATCCACCTGTGATTTCATGTCCAGCTTCTGGATCTCGGTCTTGGCATTGCTAGCATCGGCCAGTTTCAACTGGCTGGTATATGGGTCTGCAGACAACAAGCTTTGCCATTTTGCATGTGATTTTGTAAAAACCTGGTACCTAGAATCCACCAGGCAGTTCTTTCTCACCCAAAGGCCTTGAAAGCATCTTTCTAGAAAAAAAAAGTTACACAGATGGAAGAAAACATGAATTGCATGAGCTTGCCAATGGAGGTCATTAATACGCCCTGGTGTGGAGTGTTTCGCAAAGCCAACAAGCCCAGTCTCTACTCTTGGTGCAAAAGGTCACATTAGTTTGTCATTTGGGTTATTTCTGGAGTGATGCCTGCCACGCAAAGCCATCTCATGTAATGAGATAACTTTAGATAAAGTGAATTCTGGGTTTGGGCCAAATTCTGACCTAAAATGATCTGCACAATAGCCACCATTTCTCCAGGTATTGTCTGTGGAGACATCTTAGAATTCTGTCTGCAGGGACACAGATTGTATCATGGCGAGAGGCCAGCAGAAGTTGACATTGGCATGAAGGCTGAGCTGTTGAAAACTCAAGTTCAAAGCTTTCTGGTTTTTTTTTTTTTTAATGGCTTAAGTTCCAATGTTTTTTCCTATAGGCTAGCATATCCTGACTCTCCCAATTCCATAAATATCCTGAAAGAGACATGAAAAAGGGCTTAAACCCTAACCAAACACATGTCTACCTGTACCGTCTTCCTGTTCTGTAGTCATTTAGCTTGTGACTTTTCCTTGGGGAATATTTTGATATGTGGAGGAGGTAAAACCGTGGCTAGCATCTTGGGCAGAATGCAGCCATTATCCACAAATAGAGAGCAGACAGATTGTCAGCCAACACCCCGTGCTTAGATGGGTTACTTGATGAGGCTGCAAGCACAGAACTCTGTTGTCTGCCCAGAAACCACAATATGTGTTTCATTATTTCTGAAATATTGAAGGTTTTCTCCCTCCTTTCATTTTTGATCCTTACAAAGCCCTTTAATTTTAACACCATCTCCTAGCCAACATTCACAATAAAATTAATGTATGCTATGACTTCATTTCTTTCAGCAGTTTATGATATTTAAGAGCAGGCCAACCATAATTTATTTATTGAGTTTGATCCTGTTTCTGCTCCTCTATTTCCTCTCCTGGAAAGCAGAGGGAAAGAACTGTAAATATATCAAAGAAATTAGACGTTGAACTTTACTTTCCCCCAGCTGCCACACGTAAAATTAAAGCATTTGTCTCAAGACAAAATTAAGAGAAAAGAACATTGTATCATCTGAAAATCAGATTACAAAAACATCAGGTCTAGATAATGATGTTTGTACAGGTCAGGAAATACAGAAGTTGATTTATTCTGGTTTTGAGCCCTATTAACTTTCTCTAGCTAATGTATTCCATGATAAGCCTTTTCCCCCTTCCTGGATTCTATACCGTGTCTCCAAATAAGATGTAAAAACTTTTACATTTCTCAGCCTGATTGTTTGTTATTGTGCATAGAAGGAGGAAGAGGGAGAAAAATAACACTGGAACCCTCATTAATTGAAACAGAAACTAAGCACAGTTAGCCCCAGTCCTGTTGACTACAGAGAGAGACAAGGTGACGCCACTGTATATTGTGCATTATTTTACATTAATCATCTTTCTGTCTGCTATCCATCCATCCATCCTTCCATCTATCCATCCATCCTTCCATCCATCCATCCTTCCATTTTTCCATCCATCCTTCCATCCATCCATCCATCCTTCCACCCATCCATTCTTCCATCCATCCATCCATATATCCTTCCATTTTTCCATCCATCCTTCCATCCTTCCATCCATCCCTCCACCCTTCCATCCATTCATCCTTCCATGCATCCATCCTTCCATCCATCCATCCTTCCATGCATCCATCCTTCCATCCTTCCATGCATCCATCCTTCCATCCTTCCATGCATCCATCCTTCCATCCATCCATCCTCCCATCCATCCATCCATCCTTACATCCATCCATCCATCCTTACATCCATCATCCATCCATCCATCCTTACATCATCCCATCCTTCCATCCATCCATCCATCCATCCTTACATCCATCATCCATCCTTACATCCTTCTATCCTTCCATCCATCCTTACATCCATCCTCCCATCCATCTATCCTTCCATCCACCCATCTATCCTTCCATCCATCCATCCAACCTTCCATCCATCCTTCCATCCAACCATCCATCCATCCTTCCATCCTTCCATCCATCTATCCATCCTTACATCCATCCATCCTTACATCCATCATCCATCCTTACATCCTTACATCCATCCTTACATCTATCATCCATCCATCCTAACATCCATCCATCCTTACATCTATCATCCATCCTTCCATCCATCCATTGTTCCATCCATCCTACCATCCATCCACAGGAAGGACCTTTTCCTTTTGATAATTACTTCTGTTTCCCTTTTCCCCCAAAGTGCCAAAGTACATAATATGGTATCTTTAGAAATAATAAAATCTCAAGGCTCTTTGGTTTCTGGTCATTTTGAGAGTAGTGGTTCTTTCCCATAATGAAGAAATTTTTCAAGAGATGAAAGTAAAGTGTGAGCTGCTATTTATGATCAAAATTTAAAATGTTTTTTGACAGAGAACCCACCAAACTGGACTTAAGAGAAACAGGTAGGAAGCCAGGTTTGGGCTGTTAGTCACGCCTTCCTAGTGGCTATTGGGAAGGTGGCCACGGTGCACACCTAGGGCTTCTCCTGAAGTTGAGGAGAGGGTAGGTAAGAACTACTGAGCTCTTCCTGATGTTCCCTCTTCCCTCTCAATTCCAGAAAGTTCCTGGCTCGAAGAACTTTGGCAATCTGCCTTAGTTGCTTTTCTATTGCTGTGAAGAGACACCATGACCAAGGTGGCTTATGAAGAAAGCATTTAATTGGGGCTGGCTTAGTTTTAGAGAGTGAGTCAATGACTGGGATGGCAGGGGACATAGCACCTGGCAGGCACACATGGCACTGAAGCTGTAGCTAAGAGCTTTCATCTGATCTAAAAGCGGGGGGGAGGGGGGCCAGGCGGGGTGAGGTAGAATGAGCTGGGAATGCCTTGGGATTTTGAAACCTAGAAGACCATGCCCAGTGACATAGTTTATTCAGCAAGGCCACACCTCCTAATCCTAATCCTTTACCAACCAGGAACTAAGTATTCACATATACAAGATTTTTATTCAAACTACCACACAGGTATATTGGGGGAATCTAACCCCCTTCCTGGCTACATTGTAGTACAATCTGTTACTTTTATCGTTGGTATAACCAAATATTTGACAGAAGCAAATTAAAAGAAAGACTTTTTTTTACCAAGGTTCATATGAGTGTGACAGCAGGAGCTTGTGGCAGAAGCTAGCTAGCTGCTCAGTTCATAGCCGATAGGAAGTAGAAAGTAGAGAGAATAAATACAGAAAGAAGCCAGGGACACATCTTCAGTGACCCACTTCCTCCAAGTTGGCCCACCTCCTGCCTCGGTGCATCTCCCTATAAATTACTCTAGTGTATCAACTAATGGGGGCGGGGATCCATTCATTAGCTCAGAGTCCCAGGGGGAATAAAAGCCTCTTAGAGACTGGTCACAGACACACCCAGAGGTGTGGATATTTTAACCATACAGGCACTTCTCAACACAATCAACTTGACAGCTCATCTTAACCATCACAGACAATCTAAACTTTAGCTTCTGAAGCATTTACAAACTTTAGCAGCTGCACCAGGGCTCCAGTGCCGGGGAGCCTAGCGCCATACCCAGAATGCCATATTGCTCAGGCTGAGTGCAATTACTACCACTGTTTTATTTAGCATGGCATATGTATCTTTCCTCCAGGATCCACACAGTGACCCCCCCCCTCCCCGAGCAGCCAGAGGAAAGCAGTGACAGTGCACAGAGTCTCATATCTCATCACAATAGTTAAAGTGTCCATCTGGCTGTAAAAAAAAAAACCAACCATGCCTTCAAAGGAATAGGGTGTGTTGAAAGCACTTGGCCAAAAGGCACAGCTTTGTGACCTTTCCTTCTTGTTCCTGGCAGTAAAAGCAAAGAAAGGAAAGGGCTGCAGACTGAGCTCGATGTGATAGAACCAAGTCCCTCTTGGGAGAGTGGGGTACCTGACACCTTTCACCTGCTCCTCTATCTTGCTATCATCCCCCAGGCAACAATGAAGTGTAGTGCCTAGCCCCAGCCAGAGCTTTGTTTCCCACTGTTTTCTGTGAGATCATAGAAATTGATAGTTTACTTGTGCTTTCATCTTAAGATCTGTCAGCCGAGCTTCTGGGCCTCCCGGGGGCCAGGGGAGCCCGGGTGCACCTTCGGATACCGTCAAAGTCTTCTTTGGCTCACTCAGAAAAGCAAGACAGTTCATAGCCAGATGCCCAGCCTGGGTCCAGAGATAATGATTGCAATATCCTCACTCTCCTGCAGCCCAGCCCCTGTCTGAGTTGTACAGCTCAAGCCAAAGGAAGCTGCTCTCCATATGAGGCAGTTTCTGAGGCCTCAACCGTACTAGACATCCCACAAGATTCTTTTCCAAACCCTACTCATGCCTAGATACACTACTAAGGAGCCATCTGACTGTGGCCCTGCCTCTCTTCCCGAGTTTTTTCGGAGCTTCTGGGTGCTAGGGGACAGAGCTTCACATGTGAGTCACTAGAGAAGGTAGATTCTGCCGTGGGAGCCCTGCTTTCTAAGCAGAGCACAACTGCTATAAAAGCATCCCAGTGTTCCTACTGAGCAGTGGAGCAAGACCAGGAAAAAGAACAAGTCTCACTCCTGCCCCTGATTCCAATAGGTTTAGATCCAGTAGGCACCCAGTCTAACCGTGACGGAGCTATTCAGTTGCCTGGCCGGTGGATTTACCACTATGGAGAGTCACAGAGCGTTTTCATTCTAGAGACACTCTCTCCCCCATTGGCAGATGACTAGCTGTGCTGCTTCCAGCCCGCTCGCAGGTATCAGGACAGTAATTGAATTTCTGTGTTATCGTAAGTAAAACCTGATCAGGGGCCAAATGCTCCGCCTCATAATTTGCTTCTATTTCCCAGAGCCAGAGATAAAGCCTTGGAGTGAGAGGCCACAGGAAGCCTTAGGAGGTAGCATGCAGGGACTAGGATCCTGTTACTAGCCTCCCTCTGTTTTCAATCCTTCGCTCTGTGACTGGAGTAGGTCGCTCAACCTCTGGATTTGAGGTTTTGCATCAGCAGTGAACAGTGAGTGGGATAGAGAGATCTCAGAATTGAGTACTGGGTATTTTGGGGACAAGTTGATTATGTTTATCAATTCTAAAATAGTCTTTCAAAACTTCTTTAATCTTTGTTTTTACATTTACCATATATGAAGGATGTGTCTCGGCTAACATATCATATTTTATCATCAACGTTTTGTCTCTCCTTTTTTATTTTATTTTAATTACAATCTATCACCCCCTTCCTTTTCTCCTATCCAAACCCTCTGATGTATGCCCCTTTCAGATGGATGGTCTCTTTTTCTTTCATTGTTGTAATGTGTGCATGTGTGTACACATATATCTTAAGCACATAAATATAACTTGCTCATCTGAATGATGTCACTTGCATGTATATGTTCAGGGCTGATCATTTGGTATTAGATAACCAATTCCATGCTCTTCCATGGAGTAGACTATTTCTCACGCTCTGAGCATTCTTTAACTGCCTATCCTTTGTATGGGTTGCCATCTCCTGAGCACTTCCTGTTCAATATCTGCATGGTCTGTCGATGTCCTTATTGGTCGTCTTGGTGAGACTTAGGGATGTAGCTTCTCTGACCTTTCTAGGAGACATAGTCTCAGAGCCAACCTCCAGTTCCTCTGGCTCTCACAATCTTTCCATCCCCTCTTCTGGAATGATCTCCTCTGAGCCTTGGGTGTAGGACTTATGTTGTAGATGCATCATCAGTCGGGACCGGGCTTCACACCTCTGCATTTTGATTGGTTGCAGTTTTCTGTAATGGTCTCCATCTGTTACAGACAGACATTTCCTTGATGTTGTCTCTCATCCGAGACCTGTGTTTTCTAGATTCGGTTCCTAGACTGGGAGACCTTACTGGGAAACATCCCAAGCCAACTAGGCCAGTTCTCGTGCTTCCTTCTCAGAGGTTCTGAATGCTGTTTTGTGGGATAGTCTGTGCCATACTTTCCTCTATGGTGGGGTAAATGAGGAACTAGATTGACCTCCGAGTACACTTGCCTCTCTGATCCTGCTCTTCTCCCAGCCTAGCCTAGACTCTTCTATTCAGGAGATAATCCTCCAGGTTCCTGAGGAGTCTTAGCTGTTACAACACGTTCGCTGGATGGTGTCCACCCTCCTAGAGCCATAGGACACCTTGTCCAGCCACACCATGATGATGTTATGTCACTGGTATTTTTCTATTCCCAGAGTCCATTGAGGTCACAGTCCTAATAGTGATGGTGTCTCTGGCGGTTGCATAAGGGTGAGCAAGAATATGGAATGAGTGTCCTATCTCTGAGCAGGGCAGAGATGAAAACAGGAATCTCTGAGTCATGCCTGGTGGGGCAGTGCTGATGGTTCCTTGTGGACTACCAGAGGCAGAGAGAGCAGTCACTCAAGCATCTGCAAGGCCTTGTTCTGCGGCAGGGGAGTCCCTGCCTTTTCTGCATTAAGCATTGGATGGATTTAATTTTGCTTTTAACACTGTTGGAAAAAAAAAAAAACTAACCTGTGACAACACTTTCCCAGTCGACCATATTCATTCACTTGATTTAGAAGCTTCTTCGAGTTGCCTCCATCATTTCTCTGCTTAGCATGGAGATATGTATTTGTATGTGGCGTAGCAAGAAGGTAACTTCAGAAGGAACCCACAAATCTATGTTTAAGCATTTCCAAACGCTTTGCCGTTCACACATTCACTGATGCACCTATGTGTTCTCAGAAAGTCTGCCCCCAGTTACACTGTAATCCTCGGCATTCTGTAAGGAGCCTCTCAGAATCCAGAGTTATCTTTGAGAGGCCTGTCATTTATTTAACACCTTGGTAAAAAATGTTCCAGCTAATCTATAGCGCACAGCACTCCCCTGCCTCCTTCCCTTGATCTGCAGAGCCCCAAGAAAGCAGCAAAGGCTCCACCTAAGAATAAGTACAATCCTCTGCTTCCTTTGACTTGAATGAGTATTTGACAGTATAATCTGGATGGTCAAAATAAAGACCAACAATTTAGGGACAAGGCCTCAAGAACAGCTAGAAGGTGGCTCAGTGGCTACAAGTAGGAGCTTCAACAGAATGGCGGTTGAAATTATTGACACTGCTGCATAGCGACTGCCATTAGTTCTTGGGACCACATTTCCCTCACTTGCAGATAATAAGAGCATCACACCTGTTCTGTGACTTTTCCAGAGGAGAAACTCAGGTGACTATGACTCACCCCACATAAAGCCCTGACAGCCGACCAAAGAAACTAAGTCCAACTTGATGAGCCATTTGGTTTATTGGGTTTGCTTACAGGAGTGTGGGGCCACTTGCAGATATTTACAGGAGCAGTGGTGAGTCAAAGTCAGCTGTATCACTGAAAAGTCCTGCCCAGCCTAAGTGATGCTCATGAGAGCTGCCTCCCTGAACTGCCTGTCCTCCTCCACCCCCCAATTACATCACATTTTAGGTATTTAAAATCATCACTCCCCACTTCCATGTTGCTTTTTAAACCTTGTTTAACATTTTTGTTTTTTGTTTTTTTTTATTTCAATGTTTGCTTTTAATCAATGATTGGTTTCACAAACCCACATTGTATGGATCAGAAACTTAAAATATTTTTTAAAATTAAACTTTTTTTTTTAGGGTTTTATTGCTGCAAAGAGACACCATGACCACAGAAACTCTTGTAAAGGAAAACATTCCATTGGGGCTGGCTTACAGTTTCAGAGATTTAGTCTATATTGTCATGGTGGGAAGGAAGTGTGGCAGTATGCAGGCAGACATGGTGCTGGACAAAAAGCTGAGAGTTCTACATCTGACTCTGCAGGCAGCAGGAAGGGAACTGGCTTGAGCTAAGCCCAGGCCTACTCACAAACCTCCTCCAACAAAGCCACACATACTCCAAGGCCACACCTCCGACCTCCTAATAGTGACACTCCCTATGGGCTTATGGGAGCCATTTTCTTTCAAACTACTTCACCTGCTTAATGCTGAAGAACAGACTGAAAAAAGTCATATTTCCCCCTACTAAATATGAATAACCTTTCAATTTATTTCTGTTTCCTCCATAAAGGGCCCAGCATCTTGGAAAACAACCAAGGGCAACAGAGAGAGGAGTGAGAAAGAGACATAGACTTAGAGAGACAGAGAGACAGAGTGACAGAGACAGAGAGACAGAGACAGAGGGAGGGAGGGAGGGAGGGAGGGAGGGAGGGAGGGAGGGAGAGGGGGGCAGGGCAGGAGAAGAATAAAGAACCCAGGGGTAAAGTTGAGGATTCTGATAGAGTCTGCTTCTTCAACTATATTCTTGCCTTTAAAAAGAGTACAAGATGAGCATGAAGTCCTGTGCCCAAGGATCTAGACAACCTATACCCTCCTTTTACCGTCTGGTGGTAGTACAGAATTCAAGACAGCCATGAAAGTACAAGGAAGAAAATCTAGGCTGTCTACAAGGTGTAGGTTCTACTTTAATAGTTGAAGCAGCCTGACAAACTGAAGGCATGTTTCTGGGCCTTAGACTGTTTCCAAGGTGTGCACCATCTAGGCTCCTCAGTCCCACAGGGCCAAAGGGAAGGATCCAGATTCTGAATCTATGACTTTGGATTGGAGTCTTGATCTCACTGGGGCCTCCAAATGCTAATCCCAAAGATGGGAGGAGGAAGACCATTGGCCCAAATCATCATGGCCAAATTAATTAAATCAAGCAAGCAATTAATTTGGGAAAGTTTTTTTATTCATGTATCTGAGCTGCCTCCCCCTAAGGCAGAGTTCAAGAGATCATCCCTGGATGTGAGAAAGACAAGGCGTTTATTAGAGCTCAGGGGTAAGAGGTTTCTAAATGGGGGATTTGGCAGGCAAAACAGGCAAGAGTTCCAGGAATAGGACATAAGCATAGCAAGTTAGTATCTCCTGAAACAAATACATTGTTGCAGGATGGGAAGAAGACGGAAGTCATCAGTGGCCATAGACCCCTTTGTAACAAAGACAGGGTTGCAAGATGCTTATAAACAACTTTTGGGGGGAAAAAATTGTCATGATTGCTATTTTTGGAACGTGCACTACAGAACCATTTGTAGTTAAGGTTACAGGGTAGGGCCTAGACCAATCCTTGAGAAACAGAGATTTAATCATAAATAGGATTGAGCCTAGATCGTCTTTACTATAGATTGGAGGCAGGCTTGTTCCTCAGGGGCAAGCCATGAGCCATCCAGCCTCCTACCCCTGCAGAGTTAGTAGGCCTATGGTCGCCTCCTTGTGTCGTGGTGACAGGCTTCACTGGCTATGTGAGGAGCTACAGAAATGGCTAAGCTTCAGAAGACAGTGGGGCACACCCAGCAAAGGTGCACAAAGACACTTGGCCTATGATTGACCCCCCATTGCCAACAATGAGTTGTCTTTATCATCCTCTGCACAGCCCTGTGATGGAGGTACTGTTGTTATCCCATCTTACAGCTGAGGAGGCTAAGGCTGTGGAAGAGAAAAGCAAAGTGACTTGACCCAAGGTCAAAAGCTATGCTCCTGAGGCTCAGAACCAGCATGAGCATTTCACCCCCCCTACCCCCCCCACCCCACCACCCCCACCACCCCCACCCCATCCACCCCCCCAACCCCCGTCTAAATGCGGCACTGCAGGTCATCTCCTATAGTTCAGCAGGAGCCAAAGCTACAGAGAATAAACCCAAGAAAACCCTCTTTTGTTTTTTGCTTCTTTTTTTTTAAATAACAATAATGCTTGAAACGGCATTTTTACAATACATAGGACCTGCAACGCATAATAACCCATTTTAAGATTTATGTATGTTTGGATGCCAGCAAAGCCTGCCAAAAATACTTTCCTGGTTTAAAAAAAAAATAAATGGATTTGGCAAGCTTGCACCTTTCCCAGTGGTTTTGAAAAGTTTCTTTTGCAGTTTGAAAGACAAAATACAGATTTAATTATCTTTTTCTAGATAACGTTCTAACTGCCTAATTGCACTAAAAGCATTAATTGTAGAAATTATGAACAGTGCTGCACAATAAAACATTTCCTCATAATTTAACCAGGCTCACCAATTAAATAAAGTCCTGATCATCTTTCCCTAAATCCTTATTAGCACTACATTTTCACAAACAAGTAGCTCATTTGCATGGAACCTGCAGGTGCAAGATGTGTTGTACATGTGTGTGGGAGACTGGCAGAAACAGCAGAGGAAGATGTAAGTGTATATCTGCACACAGAGGCCAATGTCAATGGCTATTTGTGCTTGTGTGTGTGGATGCACACACACAGCCTGAGGTGAAAGGGTCAGAACAGTTGCAGGTGACTTGAGATTGTGGGTAACTAAGACCTCTGAAGGTATTAAGCAGAGGGAGAGAAACTTGGTGAAAGATCTTGATCCCTGCCCTAATATCTACAAACAGAAACAGTGGGGCTGTGGTGTGAGACAGGTCACTGTTGTGCACTCCCACTGAACTCTCATCACTTACTTCCATTTCCCTGACTATAAATGCTTGGGACTGTTGAGTCCTATAAGACTCACATGAAAAAGAGCCCTCTGCTCATCATATGCCCAGGTGGGCTTCCTTTCTTGTCTACTTGATCCTTTTCCATCCACAAGTTAATTTTCCTTTGTTCTTTCCTCAGAATTCAAGTATTAACTCTGACAGGCTCTCCAGAGTTTCAATCCCCAGCACAGTAGCTTAAAAAGAAGAAATCTAATTGGCCCAACTTGGGTAAGGTCCACCCTGTTCATCTGCTGTGGCCAAAGAAAAGGAGGAGCTCTGCATCTGGGTGTGGCCCCAAGGCCCAGTCCTTTGTAGGTTGAGGGTGTGAGATTTTAGGAAAGAGGTACAGTACTCTCTCGTAACACTTTGGAAATAATTATAAACATCAATAATTGTAAATAAGTTACACTGAAGTACTTCTTGCTATAAATGGTACTTACTTTAAAGAACGAGAGTATAAGCTAAACTCTGTTGTTAGTGGCACACAATAAGTTCATAAAGTAAAGTCATTTGAAAGACCCCTGTTTAATTTGAAATAACAGATACACTGGATATTTGTTTTCTTATAAAATGAAAACATTTGAAGTTATTATCATCTAGTACAAGTTGTGTTGATATCCAGGGATAGGATTAACTGAGAGGCTGCAAAGTTTGCTGCTCTGTCTCTTCGATTAGCTCTTGAAGAAACTAACCTTGGTGTATTCTGAGGTGCTTTCTGATGGCTGCTCATGCAGGACAGTATTGCTTTCTGTTTTGAAAAGGATTACAGTCCAGAGAAATGAGCCAGCCCCTCCTGGGGGCAATAACTAACATTATTAGTCTTTCTTTCAATTATGAAAACAGAAGCATGCGTTTGGAATGCTCTTCGCGTCTCGTTTGATTGTGCTGCGTCCGTAATTCAGAGGAGAACCCCACTTTCGTTCAACTCTCTGTTTACTGCATGCCTCCCGAGGCTGTGGGATAGACCTGTGAGTGAACTCAGGAGGGATGAGATGTGATTGGTCCCTTGAAAGACTTCATCATAGAAGAGACAGCTGTGGATATACCAGATGTGTTTACCCAGTGGCGAAATAGATGACAAGAGCATAGTGTATGTGTTTATGCTGTGGAACAAATGCTTATGTATATAGTATGCAGGGCACATTCTGGTGTGGGTAAGCTGGCCGCGTACACATTTACATGACCATGGGAGAGATGACTGTGCGAACGATGGTCATGTTCAAGTTTAGGCAAAACCGCTTATGGTGAAGATACTAACACAACTGTGGAAGATGTGTACAAATAGACAATAGATACACTTGTATGACTGTGGAAGATATACGTACACATGCAGTACAAAACAACTATGGGCAGCTGACCAGGCAGGCACGGATACATGAACAGAACGGTAGGATCAATGGCTTGGTGTGTGAGCCATGGAGGAGTCTATTAACTCAACTGCGTAGACTCTCACACATGGTGGATGCTTGCTCAGCTCCTGTTGAACTAATGAACTAACTGGTGCCTTTAGGCAGGACGGTAGGAGTGTATCAAATGCTATCTGACAAATATAAAATCCTACAAAAATATATAAGAACAAAAGTCATTTGATCACTAATTAAATACTTCCTGTGGACCTACTGTTTACCAGCATCCGTTTTAAACAAAACCATATGGTGGTGACTTCTGATTTGAAAAAACAAACAAAATAGCATGGAGGAGATGGCCTATGTACTGCTTCCCAAGGTTGAGGTTTCTGGCTCTAAGCAGGCTAACTTGCGTTTGAAGGAACTTCAAGAGAAGCTAAAAGCTCAGTTTGGTATGCAAGGAACAGTGACAGGCACTGAGAAGAGACTTGATACCCTATGAGCATATACAGAGGGAGGTAATCCCTCTGAGGAACAGTCATAGGGGAGGGGAATAAGGGGAAAATGGGAGGGAGGGGAGAATGGGAGGATACAAGGGATGGGATAACCATAGAGATGTAACAAGAATAAATTAATTAAAAAAAAAAAAAAGCTAATCTCACAGAAGTTGAAGGGAGAATGGTGATTACCAGGGGCTGAGGGTAGGCACGTTGGAGTAGGGGTAGAGCTTGATTGTGGGTCGTAAGTTATAGTTAGATATGAGTAATAAGTTTTGATGTAATATTACACAGAAAAGAGGTTAGAGTAATGATGATTAGGTTTCTAAAATACTGTAAAAATTTTTTAAAACTAGAAGGAAGCATTTTGCGTGTTTCTAACTTGGAGAAATGGTAAGGTAAATATATTTAACCCAGTTTGAACATTATACAATGTACACCTGTACTGCAACATCACATGGAAGCTTATGATTATGTACATTTATTATTTCATCTATCATTAAAAATAAAATCAATTTAACCAGGCCAAAAAAAAAAAAAAAAAAAAAGGAACAGTGACAGGTAAACTGGTAAATGCAGACTAATCTAAAGTCACCAAGGAAAGGGTCTTCAATGCCGGAGGACTGGCTTGGGCTTGGTGTCTTAGTTACTGTTCTTTTGCTATGATGAGGAACCATGACCCAAGGCAACTTATAAAGGAAAGCATTTAATTGGGGGCTTGCTTACAGTTTTAGGGCCTTAGTTCATGACTATCACGGCAGGCAGTGTGGCAGCAGGCAGACAAGCATGGCGCTCGATCAGTAACTAAGAACATACATCCTAATCTGCAGGCAGCAGACAGAGAGAGACAGACTGGGCCTGGTGTAGGCTTTTGAAACCTCAGAGCCCATCCCCAGTGATACACTTCCTCCAACAAAGCCACGCCTTCTAATCCTTCCCAAGCATTTCCACCAACTAGGAAGCAAATGTTCAAATACAGGAGCCTATGGGTGCCATTCCAACCCAAACCACCACACTTGGCTTTGGAGACAGTGAGAAGGTGTTAAAACTTTTGATGTCCTATTAACAGGTTGATTTTTGGAAGGTATAGAGCAGAGAACAAAGTGTTTTTCTTTCTCCTTTATTGCTCAGTTTAATGCTTGCAAGGATCTGTGGGTATTTCTCCAGCCCACCCCACCAGCAACTAACTAGTCTTCCTCGGGAGCTGGCTGATACTAGCTGGGCATCCTCTCAATTCAATCCAGTTCAGTTCTGATACCATCGACTTGGAAGACGTTCCAGGTTCCACAAGTCTCAAGAGCTCAGTCACACAAGACTGCCTTCTATTTCAGGTGCCGGTTGTAAACATAGGTTGTCACGCTCTGACAAACTGCTCCAAGTTGGGTCTCCACAGCCACCTCCTCAGATCTGGCTAACTTGTTAGCACTTCTCACAAGACTTGGAAATACATTTACTAGTTTGTTTTAAGGGTTATTACAAAGAATACAAATAGACGATGGAACAGATTCGTGGAAATATGCTGTAATCTAACCACCATTTGTCTCAAGCTCCCTCCAATGCTTGTGGACACCACAAGTCGCCTCCACTGTGCCACCATCAATTGTGCTGCATTCTACACTCAAGCTTAGCAAGTAGCCACTCAACACAATACAATGTGAGGGGCCTGGGTGGATTCTTCCAGTTGAAATATACAAGACTGTTGGGTTTCACAGAATATAGAAAACGATGTAGACCTGGCTGGTGCTGTTGGCAGAATCAGGGGGCATTTAGGGAACTTGTTTTTAGAGATGGTTAGCAGGGATGTACTCTGTTTATGTGTTGAATTTGGTGATAAAATGCCATCCAAGAAGAAATGTCCTGCTTGCGGCTGGCATGGCAAGACCTGGGCTCACTTGGGAATGAGGCTGGAGGGCTGGCTTTATGCATTATCCTTTTAGAGAGTTCTCTGTTCATCGCTTTGCTCAGTCATCTTCTCCTAGGCTGAGTATTGCTTTTTTACAGTGAAATAAAAGCCAAATTAATACCAAGCACATTCCATACATCAAGGGAGAACCGATCTCCTCTGTATCCTTAAGAAAATTTGTTCCTGTCTTACGTACTTTGCTATTTCTCACTTGGGTAGAGAGGCAAAGAGTGGGTTTAAGAGATAGGAGCCAAAACTGAAGTGCTCTTGATTCAATTACACAGCAAATAGAAATGCTATTTCTGATCTTGCAAAGAATATTTTTGGCTCTTCTATACATCATTATTTGATAAGGACTTGGGAAAAGGTAGATTTTCTGGATGAAGATCTGTGACTGGGATAACAGCCTCAACTGTGCCCAGGCACAGCGCTCCGGCCTCAGCCTGCACAGGCCTGACTGAGGATCGGGAAGTACTTTTAGCACGAGATGTGGATCTGTTGTAGCGAAACAGCCCCCCAACGTGTTGATAGTCTGTGAGCGTCTGCCCCACAACTCAGAAGAATGAGCCGCTCACTTCCCTCTGAGCTATAATATGAGGAATTCCTGTGCCTAAGCTGTGCCCCAAATATCCCTTGCTTTTTGATGAATAATTTAGGAAGAGGGCAGAGGCGAGAGAGAGAGAGAGGAGAATGGGGGGGGGGAGGAAATATTGACTTGTTTTATCGTGCTGCAGAGGAGTTCTCTTAATAACTCCTTCTCTATGGAAAGAGGATCCTCTTTATTAAAGACTTGAAGACATCATATACCTCTGGATGCAAACCCCAGCTTTGCCTCTGGCAAGCTATTTGACTTTGAATTAGAACTTGAATAGAGATAATGCCTGAAATAAAGGGAAGATCAGGGAGTCTGGGTTCAATGTCCACATAGAACCCTGAAAGGCAGCAGGGAATGCAAGCTGGGGACTTAGACTTGGAATTACTTCCCACATAAAGCCACCTCAGATTCATGTGAGACTCTGCCTCAGATTGCACACGGGTTGGGGTGTCCCCCCTCCAATCCTAACAGTGCCGTGGGAGTGTGAAAATACATGAAGCGACGTGGTGCAGAAGACCAAACGAATATAGGCGGTTGGTTTTATTTTGGCGTTTTTGTTTTGTTTTGTTTTTGTGTGGTTTTTTTTTTCCCTAAGCTGCAGTACTTAGAAATTCTAAGTATACCCAAAGCAAAATTTTTCTTTGGATTGAGGTACGGACAGAGCCAATTTTTATACAGCTTTCCGCAATTTTCCCAACTTAGCTCATGTTGCCAGAATCTGTACTTGCAGACTGATGTGTCTAATAGCATGTGTCAGGCACCGATGCAGAGAAACACAGTGATGGGGTCCAGAGGATTTTCGTCAGAGTACGCTGTGCTCCAACAGCAGCGCCGTGACACCTCCCAGCTGGCAGTGCTAAGGTTCTCATAAGCAGAGGGAGCCCTGCTACAGGCGCTTGAGAGACACTTAGGGTGGGAGCAGTTGGGGGCTAGTTAACAAGTGGGGTGTGGGGGAGGGGCTGAGGCAATTGCTCACAAGGTAAAGTCTATGAGAACCATGAAGACTTCCGTTCAGTACCTAGAACCTATGTGAAAATGCTGGCTGCAGTGGTATATGCCTGTAACTCCAGAGTTCAGGAGGCAGAGACCAGTGAGTATCTGGGACTTACTGGCCAGGTAGCACTGGCTAATAGGCAAGTCCCATAGTCACTGGGTGACCTTGTCTCAAAAAAATCATACTAGTTTACCTCCTGGAGAATGATACTTTATGTTGACTTCTAGCATGTTCCCCACACATGTGTACATTCACATGCACATGCGCACACAGGTGGAGCACACGAGAGATGTAGTGTGTGTAGTTGTGTGTGCCCAAGTAGTGACTCAAGGTATTTTAAGCAAACAAGCAAACTCTGAGGAAGGAGCTGTTTTCTTTCTGGAACCATGAGCCTGTTCATCAGTAACAAAGGAAGAAGAGAGGCAGGGGGTTTGAAGGAAATTAAAAATCTGAACACTTCTGCCACAGGTAACAAATTGGGAGGTAATTAACCACATTCAATGAGAATTTGTCACTGAGTTTCTTCAAGCAGCCCATTTCCCTCGTCACCTCAAGTAATTGATGAAAATTCATTACCCGCAGCATCTCTTGCAGAAAGCGTGATCTTGCCTGTTGATCGCAGCTGATTTACTCCATCACGGGCAATGTTTCTCACCCCTACGATACTAATAAGCTACCTTATCATCATCTGCTTGTGCCACTTCAGCAGGACCAGAGCCTGGGGTCATTTATAAAG
The DNA here is from genome assembly GCA_907169655.1 of Acomys percivali. Classification (NCBI taxonomy): domain Eukaryota; kingdom Metazoa; phylum Chordata; class Mammalia; order Rodentia; family Muridae; genus Acomys; species Acomys percivali. The sequence continues at coordinate 25,710,182 of OU015756.1, read as the reverse complement.
AGCTGAGGCTTTGCTCAGGAGGCTGGAGATGTCTTTAGAGAGTGTATCTCTTCTGGTTCTAAGCACAGCAGCCTGATGCTCTCTTAAAGCCTGGAGCTTAGGAGACAGTTTACAAGGCAGGAGGAAAACTAAAGGATGACATCTTAATGCTCTGGAGAGCTAGAGGCAGGCAGATTTTTGTGAGTTCAAGGCTAGCTTGGTCTATGTTACTTCAGGCCAAGCCAGGGCTACATAGTGAGACCCTGCCTAAATAATAATGCTGCTGCTGCTGCTGCTGATGATGATGATGATGATGATGATGATGATGAGTATCTTGTCTCAGCATTTCACTGTTCCTTCTCTAAATGATTTGGCCTGCTTGCCTACCGTAGTCTACAACATATTGGCAAATAGGTACTTCATGTGAAGCAAAGTTGGCTGTCCCAATAGCAGAGGGGTTTGGGCACAGCAAAGCCAAGAGGAGACATTAACCATCTGCATACAGGAGGGAAAAGAGCTGGATTGTAGCAGTCCATGGAAAGGCTTCTGGATGTGAGGCGTTCCCCTCCCCCTCAGTCTCCTTCTCCATATTGTTTTGATACCTGGGTGCCCTGCTAATAGCAGGCACCCCCAAAAACCATTTCTGAATTCAACAAGCCAAAAGTAATCTGCTAAATGATGCTTACAATTGGCAACTGATGCCGGGATGATGTTGAATTTTAATTGCCAATTTGATTGGCTTAAGAAATGACAAGGACGTGGGTGAGGCACACCTTTTTGGGGAATGAGAGAGCATCTCTAGAGAGGACTAGTTGAGGGCAGAGGATGTGAATAGCACCATCTCATGGGCTGGGGTCCCGGATGGAATAAAAGAAGAAGAAGGGAAAACTGAACTAAGTACCAAGACACATCTCTCTGCATCCTGATCTGCTGAGATATAAGCAAGGACTGTCCCTTGCTTTAGCCACCACAGATCCAGCTGCCTCTGTGCCTTGTCTGTGCCTTGGCAGTGATGGGCCATATCTCCTCACCCTGAGCCAAATCAAACAGCTCCCTTCTCACATTGCTTCTTGTCAGGTATTTGGTCCCTGTGATAACAACCGGCAAACAGAAATGCCAATCTGCCAAGTGTGTTCTAGCGTGCACCTCATTGCATTGATAAAGACAGCCTAAAAATAACAAGGTGTGGGGCCCCGGGCTGCTGGGGAGTGCTGTTTCCTGGCCTTATATATGTGTCAAGACTCTTTGAAAAGTGCCTTTTAAGTTTCCCAATGTTTTACTAAGGCGAAAAGACACAGGTCACATTTAACTTTGTCTTTCCTTCCCTCTCTTTTTCTCTGCACCTTTCCTTTCTTCCTCTTTCCTTCCCTTCTCTTTTTCTGATATGTTGTTTTGGATATGTGGGGACAGTTTGCACTCCATAAGGCTTCTGCCCAGAGAGCACCTCCTGGACTCGTGGACGAGCAGCCATTCGTTGCTTTGTTGAAGGGCACAGGGAGCACATCACCCCGAGGCTTCTAACTGAGGCCACAGGGAAGAGACAGCTCCCTCAGCTAGTTCTGAAAGGCAGCTCTTGGAAATCACTGCCCGATTTAAAAAGTAGAAGCATTTGGACCCAGGCTGCAGGCAGAGATGTCAACATAATAGCTTAATGTTTATAGAGCTCTTATTTGATGCCAGGTTCTGTGAAAAATATTTTATAATGATCTGCTGGTTTCAGTACACACAACAGAAACTCTGACCAACAGAGCCATCATTCTCAAGCTGTGTATCTTTCTTGAACAGGAAGTCTAAGCTGTGTATTTTTTAATTAACAGGAAGTCTAGAGACAGTCATCCCAGGCCCGGCTTGGTGGCTCAGTAATATCATTAAGGAGAAAAACTCTTTTCTTCACTTACATAGCTTTTAGTGGGTTGACTTTAACCCTTGACCTTCACAAGATGTCTACCACTGTATCAGATACTGCATCTGCGTTAAAGGCAAGAGTGGAGAAAAAGTAATAGTAGCTGAGATCATTGCCCCTTCTTGCATATTCCTTCCACAATGAGGCAGGAATTTTCTGACAGTCCCTTAGCCTCTGTTCCATTGATCAGCACTGGGATGCAATGATAACCATTAGCAGCTCAGGAGACTAGGGAGGCAATGGGCAGCTTTTGTCCTCTTTGGGAAGACAGGCGATAAGGGGATTGAGACTAGCTGTTGGATTAGCCAAGCAGAGGTGTCTACCGCCCGTGAAGTATCAATTTAATCCTGACTTTGCATGCAAGAGCTGGTGGCATCGCTAGTTTGTAATGAAGAGATGGGAGGAGTAAGACAGTTATACACCATGACAGCAAAGAAGGGGCTTGGCTTAGAGTATGAACCATTGCACACAGCTGTATAGCATGGTCCTTGCAAGAGCAAGAGGCATGAACACAGTTTTCTCAGGGCTGAACACAAGGTGTGCTGCTGCCTAGCTAAGAGAGCACACTAATAGCACAGCTGAGTCTCACTGGGCATGAATGCATTCAAGCATAAAAGTTTGCCCACAGCATGACTCCATTGGTGTGACGCTCAAAGGCAATCAAAGTGAGTCTAAAGAGCACAGGATGGGATAGGGACTCTCTTGAGGGAGTCGTATGATGAGAGGACATAGGGAGGTTCTCACAAGCTGGAAGAGCTCAGATGCTTTTTGGCTATGCAAACAGTGACATAACTGCTTCTGGTAGGCCCAGGCATTGAGGACAGTGGACACCTGACAGGTTGCCTCTGAAGAAAGGTTCGTTCTTAAGGCAGGACAATGTTATGGGCCTTGATAGCTTCTGTGCTGATTGTTTGCAGGCCCACGGGGATGGGAAATGGCTTGTTTGTGGTTTGAGCCCACTGGACGTGTGAAAGAAACACTGGGCCAACCCTTGGTCAGGAGAGAGAACTCTGCATTATATACACACGCAGACCAAAAGAAAAAACCCAAAAACCTTCTTTTTAATCCCTTAACAGGAGAGGGTCAGAGAGCTGGAGTTAGCTTGTAAGCCTAAGAGTGGCTTGCCAGCACAAGATGAGAGTACATAGAGAAATTCCCAGGCTCCAGGAACCCTGTCTCTACTGAAGGCCCTGAAGTGGTGCCTACACGTTCTTCTTGCCCTCTGCTTAGGAATGTCTGGGAGATGCCAGAAAAGTGAGGTATGCCAAAAAGAGATACTGCCTACAAAGGCTGCCTGGGCACTCCATGCAAGTGAGGCTCTATTACCTCAGACCATCTAAATCCCATTCACTTAGGGATTCTTTAGGAGTGGGCTACAGAGCCCTGGAGGAAATGCAGGCTGGCCACAGAGACATCTTCGTTTCTAACACTGGGACATTTTACATCAGCGTTTTCTGTATGGAAATGTGACAGACTTGTCCAGAGCCCCACAAATGGTAGGACTGAGCCTATGGAAGGAAAGTGCCAGAGAACATGACACTTCCCCTTAAAACACCCCCTGATAGCCAAAAGAGGCCTTGGAACTCTGTTTCTCCTTTGATCCTACCTATTGTGTGGTGGCTGATGGCCACACTCAACCCAAAGTGAACCAAGAGAAGGTACCTCACCTCCTGTGTCCATGGTGCTTCTTCCCACCATCCTCAGAACACCACGATGATGCCTTTAACATTTAAAACATCTGTCAATCATCTGTCGGTGTCCTTTCTCAGTAGTGCCTCCTAGGATTGAGCACTTTCAGGCCTTCTCAATCCAGAGGAGATGAGTTTTGGCAGAGCCTTGACTTAGAAAGTCAGATGCTAATAAAGAAAATAGGATTTTTCCCCAAGCAGTACAACATTCTTTATAAATTTATTTTCTTATTAGCATATTAGCGTGCATAGCAGGGACACAGAGCTAATGACATTAGCAATGATGATAGTGTGGATGGAGAAGTTGACTCACTCAGCATGTCTGTTGACTCTGATTTAATGTTGATGGAGCAGATACTCTCTGCCCCACTTTTTGGACCAAATGGTTCCATAAACAGTGCACTCAAGGTAATGTAGCTTTTCTACTGAAAACAAGTGTCTTCTAAAACAGAGTTCAATGGTTTAGGGGCATACACATTCTGTTTAGACATATGACAGTTTTAAAATAACATATGGTTGGATCACACTCCAATTAGCAATGGGCTTCCAGATGCTACATGAAATTTCTAGAGCATTGGGTTCCCTGAGCATCCCACATGGGTAGCATTTTTGGGCTAGTTTTACTCACTCTAAAGAATATAAAGACCAAGGTTGGATACCAAAGGCGAACTCAACCTCTTCCCAGAATCTATACTGAAGATATAGTGGAGACTGTGCATTAAAGTTAAGGAGAAGGACTCACATAACCAGATGCCATTTTATTTAAGATCATCCTAATAGCTCACACTCCACGAGGGAGGTATGAAGAAATTTTTTCTTTCAAACATGGCCTCCACAATTCACAAATGCCCCCGCATTTTCCAGTCAGCAGGTCAGGCTTAAGCAAGAATGGTGTAGGTTCAAGCTTCAGCTTAGAAAACTTAACTTTACTTCTTTTCTCAGTCTTACTCTGATCACTTGTAAAACTTGAGGTGGAAGCTGCGACCCTGTGAAGATTACACTGAAGTCAAAATAGATGATGCATAGAAAGTGCTCAACCCAGGCCCTGCATACAGCACTCACACATCCTGCTGGTGTGTGTGTGTGTGTGTGTGTGTGTGTGTGTGTGTGTGT
>OU015756.1:25687002-25705489 GCA_907169655.1 Acomys percivali | reverse complement strand
CAAGAAGACAAATGCAGGTGGCATTCTCTAAGACAGTCATAGTATGTCCACAAGGGATGTCTTAATGCTAGAAGATCTACTTTAAGCGGCCAGGGCAGTTGGGTACAGACAATCACATACCTTAAATCTGAGGTTTTAAAATGCCTCATCCAAGTGATGGTAACCAACATCGTCACACATTGTTCATCACACACACACACACACACACACACACACACCCATGCATTGTTGCTGGGCTGAGAGTAGACATCACCCGAGCTGGACTGTAAAGTACTTTAAATAAGTGCACAGTAGGAAGCCAGAGGAAGAAAATGGCCACCTCCAATCCTCCTTGGAAGCAAGCAGTATGGGAGCAGAAAAGCATATTAGGAAGAACTACACCAAAAAAGTGGAAATGTCCAGCAATAAACCAACGCTTGGAGCAGTCATTTTTAAATCTATACCAACAGAATAGGATAGCTTTTGGCTCAGCTGGATATAACAATGCAAGTGTCATCCTGAACAACACATATTTTAGGTGCCCTTGTATACGTTCCTATCCTTTTAGAAACAGCTCAAATGTCATCTCTTCCATGGCTTTTCTAAATGTCGATCGAAAATGGCATTTGTACATTTTTATATCCTGTAGTTCAGAACTTATTCATCTTTCTGTAAGGCTTCAAATGAAACTTGGTTTTACTTTTCAGGTCGCAGGCACTCTGTTAACTCTCTAAGGCAGCAGTTGGCTTTCCAGTATTGCTGTTAGAGAGTCTGTGTTCACCAGTAGATGCCCACCGTGCTAATGTGCCAAGTGTTTATGATTGCACTCCTGCTTCCACTGTCTCCCCTACCCTCCATCCCCCCCCCCCCCCCGGTGAAGAGCCCTTCACTGGGTGGGTGGGTGGGGTGCACACTGCATTGACTCCTGTTGTCAGGACTGTGTTATGTGAAATAATCATCCTCATAGATTTTATACACATAGTAATTTCCCTTTTTATATGTCAGGTAAATATTTGTAAAAGTTATACTCACACAAAAGAAATTATTATGATAATTACTAATATATTTTTTCCATGTTTCATTGCCTGAATAAAAACTGTTTACCACTGTTTAAAAAAAAAAAAAGTGCTTACCACATCATCTTTCGGGACATTTGGGTATGGTTTCTGTCCTGCTAAACAAACCTGAACTCTGAAGCCAAAACTGTAGACAGAAAAAAACAAAAACAAAACATAGAAACTACTCAACAAACATTGGAATGAATGAGTGAGTGAATGGTGAATGGATGAGGTGAATTATGGATGGAAGGATGAATGATAAATTAGTTAATGAATGAATGATGAATGGATTTGTGCTCTTTGGTGAGTCCTCATTTATCTCAGTCTTCTAAAGAGCCTTTGACCCCACTTCCAGACAGAGGGTGACTATCTCCATCTGCCCATGTTGAAGCTCTGAAATGTGCCTAAGTGCCACCATGTTTCCCTCTCCGAGTACTCAGTCAGCAGTGGGAGTTGCCAGGATGCCGAGGTGGTAAAACTCAGAGCAACATACAAAGATTCTACGCTTTACTAATATCTGCCCTACTGTTGTTTTACCACATTTTAAAGATTCTTAGCCACTAAAAGACACCATAACACCATAAAAAAGCCTGGACTACCATGTAGCCTAAGTTTAGAGGTCTGTCCTCTTGTTTCCTAAGGAAGTAATTACCTCACTGTCCGCACTCATAACCAACTCCTTAAAAGATATATTTCCTTGCCCATTGCTGAACGTGAGGCTTCATGCATACAAAGCAAGTGCCTCTGACACTCAGCCTAGCCTCTGATCGGTGCTTTTAAAATCAAATTTTAAAAGCATTACAAATTTTAAAGCATTAAAATTAAAAGAAAATTTCTTAAAGAAAATCCAAATGTTAAAGTTCAGAGTAGGCTTTGTAACACATGTACCACTAACCCCTGAATCTGACATATAGCATCCGACAAAGTGGCAAATTCTACCTTGATGCCTGGAATGCCTCCCACTGGTCTTTTCTCTGCTGGTATCTGACCCATGTTCTGTTCTTTCTAAACACTGCTTAGGCCTGGCCTTTACCTCTGTGTATCCTCAAGAGAAGACTGCCCAGGAGTGAAAGATTAGTTGAGGACCTAACAAGACATGAGTTATAGACATACGTTAAGGTGAAAAGAGAGAAAGACTGAAGCAAAGATGTTGTCCTCAAACATACCAGGCAGGCAGTTGTCTTGAGGAAGCTGTGGTGAACACAGCTATGGGCAAATGACATGCAGAATAGTTTAGGCAGATGTTAGAGTAGTCAAGACTAAAGGTTTTTATTTTGTCTTTCTTTTTTTTAATGGATAATGAATGTTTTGCCTGCATGAATGTCTGTGCACCACATCCATATAGCACCTGTGGAGTCTAGATTTCCTTGAAGTTGAATTCACAGGGAGTTGTAGGCTGCCATTTGGGTACTGGGAATCGATCCTAGGTCCTCTGGAAGAGCAGTCGGTGCTTTTAACCACTGAGCCATCTCTCCACCCCCTTCAAGGATGAAGGTTTTAAGTGTTTGGGTTTTTTTCTTCCTTCTTTGCTGCCTGCCTTCTACAAGCACTTATTTAGTATTTACTGTGACCTGGACACTATCCTTGGGAAAAGCAACAATGAATAATGCCATGTCTTTGTGCCCTCACTAAGCTTACATTTTAGCACAAATAAAAATATGTAACTTCAAACAGAAATATAAATATACAAAACAAATATAGTTGAAAAGTAGGTCAGTTCCTCAAAAAGTTAAATAGGATTACCCTATGACCCAGCAATCTCAGTCTTGGGTAGATACCCAAAAAAACGGAAAGCCGAGACACAGCAGAGATCTGTGCACTCGTGTCCATGGCAGTAGTATTTCCAATGGCCAAAAGACAGGAATAGCCCAAATGTCCATGGGTGATGAGCAGATAAACACAAGGTGGGATGGATAGATAATAGATAGATACATAGATACATAGATAGATACATCATAGATAGAAAGAAATAGATGATAGATATATTAGGTAATAGATATGTAGATGAGATAGATATGACTGATAGATAGATTGATAGATGGATAAGATAGATATGAGAGAGAGAGAGAGAGAGAGAGAGAGAGAGAGAGAGAGAGAGAGAGAAATATTCTAACACATGCTATTGCAGGTGTGAGGTGTGAAGAGCTGTATTAAAAGGATCACACCTGTATGATTCATGAGGCCCCTGGACGATCAGTCCCACGGAGAATATAGAATGGTCCTTTGCACGGGCTGCACATGAGGGAAGAGCCACTGCTTAATGAGAATATGAGCTTGCAAGAGCAAAAGGTTGTAGAGCTGGATGGTGACACCTCTGAGATATTAATACGCCTCGTACTGCTGACCTGCATGGGAAGACTGTGAAGACGGAAAACATTAGCTGAGCTTTTGACCACAGCAATCTTCCTTACTCTTTAAAAAAAAATGAACAAGGGGCTGGGACGGGAATGACTTTAATTAGCATTGTCTGAGAAGGGCTTCTGAGGTGGCTTTGAGTAGATGCTGACCAGGGTGAGAAAAACATAAGGTGACACCAGATAGTTCTGATTTTGCTCTAAATAAAACAGAGTTTATTTCAAATGTTTTGATTGGTTGAGATATGAAGCCAGACATGCCGGCACACACCTTTAATCTCAGTGCCCACAGGGCAGAGATAGGTGGATCTCTTGAGTTCCAGGCCAGCCAGGGCTACATAGTGAAACCTTGTCTCAAACAAAAAGAAAAGAAAATTACCAACAAACACCTTTAAAGATATTAAGATTTGTCACTTAAAAGATATTCTTGAAGCCAACCTATAATCCCAGCCCTAGGGAAGCAGAGGCAGGTGAATCTCTGTGAGCTTGAGGCCATCCTGGTCTACAAAGTGAGTTCAGGACAGCCAAGACTACACAGAAAACCCCTGTCTCAAAACAAACAAACAAACCAAAAAGATTTTCTTGGTTGTTTGTGAAAAGCACACAGGGCTTCTTCTGGGAGAACCCCAAAAGTCAGAAGGTCATTTCAGAGACTCCTGCCATCACCTGACTAGTTACCTCAGGGATGTTGAGAAGATGACAGTGATGGTGGTGGTGATGATGAGTGAGGTGGATCAGGTTATAGATTAAGGGAGTGACTAATGACAGACCTTGATTTGGCGTGTGAGAGACAAAGGATAGCATCTGTCCTTTTAGCTGAGAACTTTGCAAATAGGAGTTCCACATACTGAGAGGGGAAATACCAGAGGCCAAGCGGGTTGGAGGAGGAGGATGGTAGAGAGAGGCAATCAAGAGATAAGTTACACAGACAGTGAGAGGATGGGCCCAGCATCTTCTAGAGCACTGATTCAAAGAGGTCATTGGTTAAACAATGAGTAAATAATAAAAGTGAACGAATCAAATCAATGGCGGCTAGGAGTGAGGGAGAAGAAAGACGGAAGAACCGGAACTAAACTTCACAAAATGGAAGGCAGATACAATTTAGCAAAATCATGATTATAGAAACACCAGGATAGAATTTCAGGGACACTCCCAAGCCACAGATGAGGGCTTTCTTCTGAAACACCTCTCCCTTCCACAGGAAATGTGTTTATAAAGCCACCAAGCCCTGCCTTGCGGTGCACAAATGCAGAAAGGACCGAGGCAGGGCTCAGGCTCTCCTCTGAGACTACCCCATGCCTGCCAGTGACCAGGCAGCAGTTTCACTGTGCACTCTACACATGCACACACACACACACACACACACACACACACACACACACACACAGTATAGGTGTTATGATGTGACACTCAATCATGCAAGCAAATGCTGGGAGTCTCTGTAGAAAGTCTCACCCTCCAAGGACACTGATTTAAACCAGCAGGAGACGAGAGTATTTCATTCCACTTGTTGCTGGTCTTGAGTTGGCTGGTCCACTACTTGCTCTTATGGAGCCTCAGGCTTGTTCCTACTGGGAGTCACAAATCAAGGCGAGCAATCAGTGAGAAGATAGGTTTTTAAGAGTCACTTTCACAATTCAATGTCATCTCACAGTGATAAAAAATGAGAAATACCTGGAACCACGCTGTAAAACAACTGTGCAATTGACCACCTCTGTTTCATATATATGTGTGTGTGTGTGTGTGTGTGTGTGTGTGTGTGAACATATATAGTAGAGCTGAATATGTAAATATTATACACACAAACACACACACAGTGCTTTTTGTGCAATTAACTGTGTTTGTCCTGACTCTTTCTTTTGTAGGACTGAGGGTACAGGGTTCACCAACATCAGCTCCCTCACCTGTTACTCTTATGACAAAAATTACCACACCTACGGCCACCTGGACTACCTCTGCACAGAACACTGCTATGGCCACCACCCCTGTACCCAGTGGCACACAAAATGCCTCAGTTCTCCACACTACTGCTGCATCCCTGACACCTCAGCTCCCCAAGAATATTTCCGCTGACTCCAGAGAAAAGGCTGGAGCCACCAGCCCAGCTCTGAAGAAAGATGGCAAAAGCACAGACTCCTCACCTGCCGAGCTCTCCTCAACAAGCAGTGAGGTCCGCGTGACACCCACACCTGAGGAACACAGTCTTGGCAATCCTGAAGCAAGTGTGCCAGCGACTGGGTCACACTCACCCGTGCTCACATCTTCTTGGGCTCCAACCTCCACATCCCAGGCAACTTCTCCATCTACGTCTCTTTTAGCCTCCATTACCTCTAATCACAGCTCTACTGTGCCTGACACCCAGCCCACAGATGCTCCAATGGCACCTTCGTCCCCAGCAGAGGGACACAGCTCCAGTCACACACCCACATCCCATGTCACAGCAGAGCCGGAGCCCAAGGAGAAATCACCCCAAGATGCTGAGCCTGGCAAAGTGACCTGTGAATCTGAGACCACCACCCCCTTCATCATCATGCAAGAAGTGGAGAATGCCTTAAGTTCAGGTGAGATCAGTGTTCTTGGTTATACTAAGGTGGAAAACTTGCTCAATGTGGGGGTAGGAGGTGGGGAAGCAGGTGGAGTGTGCAACACCTAAGGGTAATTATAAGGCTCAATAGTTTGAACAAGAACGCGAGTTTTTAGTCAGTTAATATTTGGCATTCTTTATAGCCAGTTATCATCTGTCTGGTGTTGTCTTTACAAAGGGGACTGGACAGAAGAGAGACCACGGAGCAAAAGAATTGGGTCAAGGTCTGCTTGTCTAAATTTTGCTTCTGACAGCTCCCTAGCCCGCTTCTCAAAAATGGGGATGACTTCCCCCCAAAGCAGGATCTTTTTCCTTTCGGTGTCACTAAGCCAAACAGAAAAGCAAATGAGCACATGGGGTCCATGTCTGTTTATGGCAGAGAACAGAGAGCCAGGAGTCTAGGCTCAGAAAAATCTACTGTTTGCCCTGTCTCAGGTGGGCATGTCACACATAGAGGAGTTTAAAAAATAATAATGAGGCTCATATAGAGGAGGAATAGTCATGACTTTTCCTTTAACAGGGGAAGATTCCCCTTCCTCTCCTTTTATGGTGTAGCGCTTCTTGTCATGGCCTTGGGCACAGGCCTCAGAGACAACACTAAAATGCAGCGAGGTCCCTGGGTGACAGTGTTAGCTCCGACTCCTGACCCTGGACCACACTATTTTCCCCTGTGCCCTTCTTTTTCCTTATCTGGAAATAATTTCACCACATCCTGTCCTCATGGAGATCCCATGACAGGCATGGTGCTCAGGAAACCTCACCTTCGCTCCAAGTTCTAATGAAGTGTTGACCTAAGAAGCTGGTCACTATCAGGCCGAGGTGGAGAAGGCTTCTTGACTAACACTTCTGTTCCTCGTGGAAAATATCATAAATTTTTATAGAACACCACATCTGTTTTTATTCTCTCAGAAACCCAGTAAAGTTAATGTCATTTTTGGCCTCATTTTTCTGTCTTGGAAATTATAGAAGACAGATATTTGGGGTCTTTTCTAAAGCCACACATATCAGATACCAATGTGAAACTATAAACTTCTGGACACTGGGTGGGAAAAGCACCCCTGGAAATGGCTGACCATGTGGCGAAGATCCAGTGAGGCAAGAACGACCAGAAGATGAGACAGAAGTGGATCCAAATCCTCTCCCCACGTGCTCGTGGGACAGTCATGCATTGAGAAGAGAATATTCCAGTCAGATCATGTATGACAAGCTAGAGCCAAGGGAAAGCTGTCAGTGGTGAGAAATAAACATCTTTTAATAAGAACAGATGCTGTGAATGGAAATCGTGCTAGAGAGAGGTAGGAAAGAGAAATCAAAGATGAACAAAGGGGTAACCTCTACAGAAGAGCCCACAGGCTACTGAGGCAAGCAGTCCCAGAGAACTGTGACCAGTAGATAAAGACTAATGATGATAAATAAATCATATTTATTTATGTTTATTATATAAATAATATCAAATTTATATGTTTATATGTATTGCTTCATAGAATAATTTCCTAACATATATATGTGTGTATGTATATACATATGTATACATACATATATATACATATATATATTAATCTTATTTCAAAAGGCTGGGATATACCAGTGAAGAGAACAAAAATGAAACATTCCAGCTGGAGTAAAGGCGCCCGCTACAGAGGCCAGGCTGAGGTACAGGAGGCATACTAGGGGCCAGGCCTGAGACAGGAGAGAGTGGACACCAGAACTCAGCATCAAGGCCTGTGTGGAAGACCACCTCCATGAAAGCAGCACCTCTCACCTGAGGGGAAATGCTCTGCCCTGTTAGCCAAGCTTTCTTCTGACATGCAGCCAGAAACCAAGACAAGTGAAGCCCAGTGGGCAGGCCTGCAGAGGGGGGAGGGGAAGCCTATTCATAGCCCGTTGGCACCCTGTTCACAACTCCAGGCCAGTACTCAACATACTGTTCTTAGATACGTGCCTCTGCTGCTATCTCACTCTGGCTTCCTGCCCTAGTAGAGAGGAGGTACCCAAAGGAGAATGGGTTTTGTAAAAAATCCATCTCTCATAAAGGGACCATCCAAGAACAGGCTGTTGGCATGGTCCCATCCACCTTTTCCTTCCCAGTTTGGGCGCTTAGCACCATTTCCTGCATGTACTGCCTCCCTTTATGCTTGTCCATAGAAGTGACAGATTAATACTCCGGAGTACAAAGTCTACACCTGGCGAAAATGACTCTCCGTGATCTGATATAGTTTCTAAACTTTCAGGAATATCCTAGTATTTTGGCTTGGTCTTTAGATCACGTATCTTCTTCTCTTGAGCTCAGCAGGACCAAAGGCTCAGAATTAGTGGTGCAGTTGGGACGTGACCCTTTGTAATTCAAGGGAATGTGCACACATGGGACCGCTGAGGCAGGTTTGGATGATGGAGATGAGAGAGGAGTGGCAGGGGAGGGTGGTTATGAAGTCCAGGCCATTAAAACACAGAAGACTGGTCCCTTAAGATCCCCTTAATTCAAAATACCTGCTGTGCATCCGCCAGGACACTGTCTGTCTTCTGAGATCCAAGCAGCAAGAAAGAACAGAAGTTAACTCTTAATTCTACTCCTAGTCTCTAACCCAAGAACAAACCAAGATGGCGGGCCAAGCATGGCACAGTGAGCTTCACTCTAGTCTCTGCACAGGCGAAGAGACTATTCTGTCTCTGGAGGAGTGATATGTCTTGCTGAAGGTTGTGCCTTTCTCAGGAGCACAGCTAGGCCCAGAGTGATCTGGCTATGGACCAGCCCAGCACTGCCTCCAGAGAGCTGTGCGGGGACACTCTGGTTGAGAGGCTGTATGCTGCCTTCAGATGTGACAGTGATGAGGCCACACTTTGCTATGACAGTTGGTCTTATTATGGGTGAGCTTACACAGCGTACTTCTTCTATTAATCTATCTGTTCAACAAATACATAAGCCCAGTCCAATGATTCATTCTGAAACAAAGCCGGTGTTAGGGAGCTGGGAGCTGCAGAAAATGAAGGGAGTCTGAGCAAATGGGTCTGGGAAGAACGTGCCGAGTGAGGGTCCAGAATCCACTGCAGCTATAAGGCCACCTGCTCTTAGTGAGGAGCCCAGCGCCTTCCCTCCCACCAGCTCCTTTGGCTAACTCTCAGGCCTGGGTTGAACTAACCGCTACACAGCTGTTGACCTTGATGACCATGGTCAGTGCCCTCATCTCCAAGGCTTGAGCTACAGGAAGTTTTCTCTCTTGTTTCTCTGCTTGTTCTGCCGGTGACTCTCTCCCTCACCTCTCACTGACCACTGGCACTCCAGGTAATGTGGAACCCTGCAGAGCCTCCCCGTTTTATGGAAGTGAACATGTATCTATTCTGCTGTCAGCCAATTGGTGATCTCCCCAAGGGCAACCCATGAGCATCTTACACTACGGATGTCTGCGGGGGATTATTAACTTCCTTAACTCATGATCTGCACCTTCCTCAGCCATACTCTCTCTTCTTTGGAGTTTTCTTTGGCTCTTCTTTCTCCCATCCTCCACATCCAGTCAATCCATCAATTGGGCCCAATGTCCTCTCATCCTCACCCCTTCTCCCTCTCAAATTGCTGCATTATTCCTGAAAGTGGCCTGACCACTCACCACACCCTGGCTAGAGAGGCTCTCTTAGCACTGGAGTCTTGGGCCCTCTGGGTTGTGTTGTCCCAGTTGGTTCAGCCCTGATGGCCAATGTCTACCTAGTCACATGAGAATCTCAGACTCAAACACTCCTTAGACCTGGCCCTTTTCTGTGGATGGATATAAGCTGCCAGTTCTGTCAGCCGTTACCTCTGATGTTGATGAGCTAGATCATAGGTAAAGCAAGGACTATCTTGTTAGGATGGTCCTCATCCCTCTAATACAGTAGCCAGTAGCTAAATGGGGCTTCTAAGCCCTGAATCTGTGGCTGTTCCAAACACACAAAGTCTATAGCTGGAAAAGTATTCACTGGGTTTCAAAGATCCAGGGCCAAAGAGAAAATTTTAAATTATAAGTAATTTTATATCGTTTGCAGGCTAAGATGGTAATATTTTGGATATATTGAGTTAAATAAAAAATGATTTTTTTTTTAAATGAAGCAGCACCAGCTCCAAGCAAATCCCATGTTGATGTGGCTCTGGCAGCCTAATCGCTTCCCCTCTGAGTCAGAATGAAGAGAGGCTTTAGGGCATGCGCACAAAGCTCAGCATGCCCTGAACTTGCACAGTCGCTCAGCTCTCATTTTCTTATCCCCTCAAGCTCCCTGGCAACTTTCCTACTAGCTGAACACACAGAATCCTCCTGCCTCAGGGCCTTTGCACTCACTGTTCCCCCTGCCTGAAACAGTCACCCTCCTTCTTTTTAATGGACCGGTCCTGTTTCTTGTCTGGAAACAAGTCTGGAAACGAGTTAACAGTCATCCCTTCGGTGGACCTCTGCTCTGCTAAGTGGAATGACAGCCGCCATCACTGGAACCCTTTACCAGGCTTCACTTGTATTGTCATCGCTTGCCATTCGCTGACAGCATCTCTTTTATCAGGAGACTACCTGCTTTCTACTGCTAGGCTAAAGGAAGGAACTTGGCCACAGAGAATTGGGAGGAGGTTATGTCAGCTCTCTGATGTGGCAGACCCTCAGACCTGTTTTATCAGTAAGATGGAATAAGGGCAGCCTCTGTAGGATGGGCCTCTTATAAGGTTTAGGTAACACAATTCACTTGGCTATTGAACAGTGTCCAAAACAATGGCTCTGATTGATATTTTACTATTATTTGTTGTTGTTATTGTTATCATTATCGCCTTTTCAAAGTTGCAACTATCATCTTCTTTATTATCATACTTGCCGTAATGAAGAAGATCCATACTCTTCAACAAGCATTGATTAAGCTAGCTATCTGGCTTTCTACTAAGGATACATGTAGCTATGAATAATACACACTAGGGAAATTTACCATGTAGCATGTGTATGTCCTAGAGAATAATAGAGTCCCAGGCTACCTGGACAGGAACATCACAAATGAAGAAAGAAGGAATTCAGGGTGGATGTCAGAGACCTAGGTTATGAGATAAGGTTGTTGTCTATACCTGGTAGCCCATTGGTAGTCACTGACTAACAGGAAGAATAGTCTAAGAATTATATTTAAATCGTATTCAACAGCCGGAGAAATGTGCATGGCAAATTGTAAGCAGTTGCTATCCCAGGCTTGCTTAATCATTTCCCCCAGTTCTTTGGGGAGGGGCCCTTCAAAGGTATTATTCACCCTAAATCAGCCTGAAGAAACCTTAAGAGAATGATGTCCCATTTCCTATAAGGTGGGTTGGGCAGGTTTCTGTTTGCTCTCTTGGTCTACAGGTGCTTATTTTCATTGGGAGTTGGTTATAAGTTATTATTGGTCTTATACAGAGAGAAAACTAGGTTGGACTCAGAGATGTCTCTCTTTTCCTATCTTTATTTTGTAGGTAAGGAGATAGAAGCAGAAAAGAAAGAAAGGGGGATATAGAAATATAGAGGGAGGATAGAAATATACATAGATTATTGAATCTACTCCTCAACTCAAGGCCTTAAATGCTACTCACAAATAAGGTTATTTTTAATTCATTGGTATAGAATTTTGTATATGGATGCAAAATAAGTATAATTTTGATACATTGGTATGGAATTCAAATCTAAGAGCTGGGCGGTGGTGGTGCCCACCTTTAATCCCAGCACTGGGGAGGCAGAGGCAGGTGGATCTCTATGAGTTCAAGGCCAGCCTGGTCTGCAAAGCGAATCCAGGACAGTCAAGGCTACACAGAGAAACCCTGTCTCGAAAAACCAAAAAAGAAAAAAAAAAAAAAGAATTCAAATCTAAGATTATTCTTCACACACGATATGTGTATGTATCTATACATACACATATACTCTAATATGAGGTATTATACCCATCCAACTCAATTATAATACAAGGTTTACTTCCAATCTCTTGAAAGTGGTACTGCAGTCTACTTAGGATAATTAAGTAATACAAGCTAATTCTTAGTTGAACAAATCATGGTCATGTCAAATACTAGTCTAATTTTATCACAAGAATATATATCCTAAAAGATAGATATGATTCTATAGATATAATAGGTAAAACAGTTAAATAAGGTCTTCAAAAGCCTCAGAGACTACAGGATATGGCATTTAAAGATGTTTTTACTATTCTAAAGATTCTTTGACAACAAGACAAGTTAACTCCTGCCAGCACACAGCCTACCTCCAAGAAGATGATGAGCATCAAAGAACCTCCTTATGGAGTTGGCTTCTAATATGGCAAACCAGCCACTGGGCAAAATGTCCTCATTTCTGTCATAGACAGAATTCTGCCTAAAAATGGGCAAGCTTAGATGTAGGCAGAGTCAACGGCCGAACTCTGCCAAGACAGGGTGAGCAAGTCTTCAATATGTCTGTCGCAAATATGTCTGTCAGATATATTGGGCTAGAAGGCCGATGATGACGCTCCAACATTATGGAGAGTGTTAGGTGACTTTTTAGGCAGTAAATTGTCTCTGTCATTTTTTCATTTTGGAAGCTGCTAACCTGCACTTCCGGTTCACTCAGGTATTTAAGTTTTATTCCTTCTCAAGTCTCTGATGGGGTTGAAGACCAGATAGTTTAATCTTACAGTTAAGCTTAATTGGTTAGGGGTTAAGATGTTTTTAGATCAAGATAGTTGTTAAGTTACTAGAGATGAGGTATGATAGATATTGATTTACATTCAGAATTTAGACTCACCAAGACAGGAAAGATATTTTCTTCAAGGCTGCCAAATACAAATAGCCAAATCACTATGAATGTAATATTTACATAATTCCTGGTTGTCTCATGGTTCTTCCTGCTGTATGTAGTTTATTTTATTCATGTGTAATAATATAAATATATATGTTAAAAAAGAAACAATAAAAAAACTGGAAAGAAATTATAAGCAGTTGAGGACCAAAAATATACACTAGTTCATAGCTGGTTTCTAGTTGTTCATCATTAATGACATATGGGTGATATTATTTAACTACTCTACTGTCAGGGCTCTTCACTATTTCACTATAAACTGAATCCAGGACAGGTTATCTTTATACATCCTTTGTGCTTATCGCACTATGACATTGTTTACTGCACTAACCCAATGCTTAAGGAATGACGTCTTGTTCATGAGATGCTTGTTAGAGACCAGGCTTCACCAGCACAGGCTCCCCTCACTCAGTCCTCAGAACACACCAATAAGGCCGCCTCAGCTGTTTCTGTCCTAAAGGTGAAAAATACATGCATAGAGACTGACTTACTCAAGTCCTCACGTGAGTGACAGAGCCAGGGTTCAAACTCCGTTCCAAGCCGCTGAACCTATTCTGTCTGACGTAATGGAAACGCAGAGTCGGGAGAGCTAACAGCTGCCAGCGCACTTGAATAGATTTCATGGGATATTGTCTGGTCTCACCACCTGGGTCACCAGCAGGAGGAGAAGCAGGTGGTGGCCTTGGCAGCCATCGCCAGTCAGCCGCACAGAAGACAAGTGTTCTGATTTGAATCTTTCATTTAGCTAGTCAGGGAAGAAAAGGTGCAATGTGTGAAATTTGGGTCATAGCATTATTAAGCCAGATCGCATCATGTGTAAACACTGTGGCATGTTTTTCATTCCCTGAGCAAAGTCGTACGATGCACAGCTCAGGACACAATGTGTGTGGGGGAGAGGGGCTGAGGCGCAGAGCGAGTTACTGCACTCACAGTGTCACCAGGCGACGCATGCACACGCACATGCATTCTGTTACAATGAGGAGGACACTGCTGTGAAAATTGGTAGCATCTTTTGGACTGTGAATTACTGGTCTGAACTCTAGTTTGTGTTCAGTAGGAACTGGGCTAACAAATAATAAACCCCTTTAAGGGGCAGTAGTGCAGACACATCTGGACGTCTCTGTGTCTCCACCTCCAGGAACTTTCTGTGTAGAAGATATCCATACCTTGGAGATCAATGCAGACTTGAAAAAAAGAATTAACTGTTAGGAAAGAGAAAAGATTCATTTAAAATATACCCAGGAAAGTTATAGGAGTGGGGAAAAAATGTGTATTGTAACATTGTAACAAGTAAACAACCGTACTTCAGAAACATACTAAAATTTGGTTAAAGAACTTAACATTGATTTAATATAAAAATGTATATATGATAAGACCATGGAAAAAGAATATTAATTCCTCTATTAACATATTTTTAGAATGCTCAGAATATATCAGAAAGCAATACTCCTGAAAAGTAAATTATACGGCACTCAGTTTTACAAATACATCATACACGGTCAAAACTGGACCTCTTCCGTGAATGCACTGCCTGTCTTTCTAGTCTCTTCCTTCTTCTTCCTCTGTCTTTACCAAGCATTGTTTATTTGTCTGTTTGTTTGTTTTTACGTTCATGAGTGTTTTGCCTTCACCTAAGTCTGCATACCATTTGTATGCATGCCCACAGAGGCTAGAAGAGGGAATTGGATCTTCTGGGATTGGAGTTACTGACAGTTGTGAGCTTCCTTGTGGGTGCTGGGAACAGAACTCGGTTCCTCTGAAAGAACGACCAGAGCTCTTAGTCCCCAAGACTTCTCTCCAGCATCACCAAGTAGTATAGACATTGCACTCATCCACAAACCCCGCTCATTCTCATCAGAACTCTCAAAATCCCCCAGCGGACTCCCAACCAGTCTCTCCGCTGCTGTGTTTCCCTGATCGTGTTTGTTTCTCGAAGAGCAGCCAGAGCGGTGCATAACCATAAGCCAGATAGAAGGCACATCATCGGCTTCCATCAGCCTCAGCCTTCGATATGAAGGCCCCAAGCCTGAACGTTAGGTGGCCTCTACCGGCCGCTCACTCTCAGCACCTCTTCAAACCCTGGCTGACGAGCAGTTCGTAAGTCTGCTGCTCTTCCTCGTGACTTAGGGCCATCATCTACGTGATGCATCTTGCTGGAACCTTCTCCAGTACCTCTTTGGTTATTTCCAATTCAGTCCTTGAATCTCAGCTCAAACATTGCTTGTTCAGGATGTTCCCTGTGTGGCTCTCACACCCGTTCTTATTTTTCAGTTATGATTTATCATAGCTCAGTTGTACAGGTTCTCCACAGTAGGATGATGAATGTACCAGTGTGGCTCTTTCCTTATTGCAGTCAGTTTCTCAAGACAGATGGGGGTAGGGAGAAACTGTTTTGACTCAAAACTATATTCCTGGCACCTACGTGCGCCAGACTCAGCGTGTTTAAAAAATACTCAATAAATGAAAATTTTTAGTTTTAGATAGAGGCCCACACATTTTATTAACTCTAAATTCAGGGCTTTGGGAATTGAAAATTAAAACAAAACAAAACAGCAACAGAAACCCGGTATGTATTAAACACCCTCACCTGTGTATGTAATACCTCTGATACCCTCTGAAGACCACAGACCATTTCAAAAGCTTTCTGCTGTCATGAAGGGTCTCTCCCTGCCCCTGACACCCCTATCTCTGCCCACATCCTGATGCCTGCTTTGGGCTTTACCATGAACACTGTGGCTGCTAGGACTGTTCTTGTGAACTGTCATTCACACTTTCTTTTTATAGGCCAAATTCTTTAAACTTTGCTAACTTTCAAACCTTGCTGATTTCTATTGGAACTCTGGCTATTAGATACCATTTCAGTTAAAACATAATCTTCTCTTTCTCCTTTGACTTTCCTTTGTTACTTAAGCCTTTATCTAATTTTGAAGACTTTCTAAGATACCCTTTGAAAAATATATGTCAAGGTAATAAAATCAGCTATTTACCATTTATATTGTCATCCAGTAGCAAGACAACCATTGTATATTTTAAATGCCCTAATGCTGTCTTTTATTATATTTGGAGAATTTCTGTCTCCGTGGAGCAATTTTTCTTTTCTGTTTCAGATTTGACTTTCACTGGTGATAGGTGAAAGGTGATTTTGAAAAAAATGCTTTACTGAGGAAATAAAGAGTCAGTGTATAAACACAGAGAATGCTGTTAAGGAACCTACAGCCTGGGGCTGAGAGAGAGAGAGAGAGAAGAAGAAGAAGAAGAAGAAGAAGAAGAAGAAGAAGAAGAAGAAGAAGAAGAAGAAGAAGAAGAAGAAGAAGAAGAAGAAGAAGAAGAAGGAAGAAGGAGGAGGAGGAGGAGGAGGAGGAGGAGGAAGAGGAGGAGGAGGAGGATAGGCCTGACCTCATCTCCACCCTGGACCACGGGAAGATTCCAATGCAAGAGAGCATGTCTTTTTCAGCTGTAGAGTAACTAGTCAGGAAATGGAGGATGGTCCATCACCAACCCATCAACTTGGCCAGAAAAGAGTCTGAAATCTCATAACAGGGTGTCGAGTTGGGACTTTTGTGTTAAGAAAACATATGAGTGTCACTGAATTGATATTGGCTGATTGCTCAACCCTAGGAAAACGAACATTGGCCCTGACAGACGGCGTTTTTGCAGTGTCTCACACTCACGGCTAGATGAATGACCTTCAAGGAGTAGGCCATTGGCCTGACGATAAAGATGAATGTTATGCTACAATGAAAACATCCCACTGTGTCAGAAGTGGGCTGTCAGACACTCTGTAGCATGTTTCCGTCTGGACAGAGGAGGGAGGAGCTTCAAAGGCAGGCTGCAGGAAGGAAGATGAGGATGCAGGCGAGGGTACAAACTACCAGCAGACTGTCTGCCTCTGGTCTCTCCAGTGCCCTTTGCCACATTAGAGACCCTGGGCTAAGTTTCCCTCTCACTGAACATCATCTTCAAGACGAAGGCACACATGGAACTACCTGTTCTGTGAGACTCTGATTAGGATTGAATAAGATGACTGAACACAGCTCTTCTAATAAGATGGCAGTAATATTAGCTGTTATTACTACAGTTGGATCCTTAACTTGCGGGGGGGGGGTTGGCTACAGCTAGCTTAGACTCTTCTTGTAGACTAGTTTTCATAACTTGAAAACTTAGACTGTTTATAAGACACTTAGAGGTTCCCAGAGGGACACTAAGGGTGAGTGCTGGGTAATAAAAGCCCGGGTAAGTACCTGCCTTCAGTACAGTATAGAAAAGGATAGCCCAGACTGTATGAAAGAGAGTAGCTGCGTCCCGCTGATACAGGAATGCTTGGGAAAGTGAAAGGAATGGGCTAAATCGTGGAACAGCTAGTTTCCTAGCCTAGAAGAACAGCCTCAGGGCGCTAAAGAGAAGCAAACAGTAAGGTTAAAGGAGAAACCGGTGGTCCCAGGGGACGGGGCGGAGCTCCTGGGGCAGAGCAGCAAGGAGCCCTGGCCTCCCTTGCCTTGCATCAGGGCTGGGAAATTAGTTCACTTTCCAGCATTTTTAACTGGAAAACCTCGGAGGCTGGAGGCTGGGAAATTTTAAACTTGGGAAATACAGTGACTAAAAGCAGGCTCCTATGGGACCTTGGTGATTAATTCCATGGGGACAAGGCTGAATTTAGCTAATGGATCTTAGGAGATCCCTGGTTCCTTGGGATTACTGTAACTAGGCTGATGTCACTGCCCTCAAAGCTGTTAAAGACAAGTGACCTGGGACAAATGACCTGAAACAGTAATAATTAGAAAACAATAAACAAGTGCATTACTCGGCAAAAGGGGACGCTCTGACAATGGCCTTGCTGTCTTACTTATGTCCTCTGAACAGGGAGAATATCGGGGTGGGAGGTTGTGTGAACCCTGGAATGCTCTAAAGGGAGAGCGGCCTTCACATGCCAGAGTGGATGAGTCCAACTGGAGATCTCTGCCAACCTTTCCATCTTATTATTTCCCTCTGTATTCCTTTATCTGTCGCCAGGCTTCATGCTTATTATTAAACTACTAAAGAGAGTAGAGATGAAAACTATGGCACCACCCTCAATGCTCCTGGAGACAAGGTGGCCGTGTCCATCTGTCCCCCACCCCCTGTGATATATCATCACCTCACCCCAGGAAGTAGTCACAAAAAGGGCCTGGGAGTTTGAGGTAGCCAGGCTGGTCCTTGATGACCCTCATGCCCTGCAGTCTTGGTGTGGAGCTCACCCTCTGGCTAACTGGATGGGAACTGTGTTCCCCCGACAGTCCCAGGGTTGCTGTCTGACAATCAGCTTAGCACTATACTGTGAGAAAGCGGGCAAGCGAGTCCATTGCTACTATTGGAAACTCCAAGTAGCTCGTCAAAGAGGAGCTGAGGCTGAGCAGTCTAAGCAGGTAGTTAAGATAAACTCCAAGCGAGAAGGAGGTCTCGTTTGAGTTGGAGAAGACTATAATTGTCAGTGAAGTGGTGAACGAGCTTTAAAGCCACAGTAACACAGACCCGCCCAGGAGGGTCTCATTAATTGCAAGCCTGTGCTCCACGCTTCCTTACGGTGAGGGCAGGGCTGTGTCCCCAGGAGAAGATGAAGCTGAGAGGGAACAGCACCTGAATCTGTGGTTCACTCCACTTATTATCTTAACCAAGATTAACATTTCCACTGTTCTTTTTCACCTGTATGCTTTATGCAGGAAAGGGTTTACCTATTATTTATCTGTT
>OU015756.1:25641268-25677107 GCA_907169655.1 Acomys percivali | reverse complement strand
TGGGGAGGGAGGGAGGGAGGGAGGGAGGGAGGGAATGAAACAAAGCAATCCTGAGCCCTCCAAGTGCTGCTTCTCTGACCAGCTATGACTGGAACCCGAGGCACAGCTGCTGAGGGAAGGCTCAGAACACAGGATCTCTTGGGCTCTTGCTGGTAGCCATCTTCCAGAAGATTCAGGCTCCTGGGGCCAGAGGTGGGGATGGGGTGGGGAGGGGTTTAGCACTCCCTTTGAACAGAAGAGCTCATGAAAAGATCCCCAAACTTCAGCACAAACTATCTTACCCTCATACCCTTTGCCTCATCTTGGTGAAACCAACTCTCTAAAGAGCCCTTTAGCCAGGAGACTATCAGGTAAAATGTCCCTGTATAATCTCCATCTCTAGTAATAAGGATGGAGTCACCTGTGGCCGTGGAAGGAGAGCCTTGAAGATGCCCATTTGAAGGCCGGAACTGCTCCTGGAGCTGGACAGCCACCGTGACGTGACGGAGAAGGAGCAGGGCACTCTGTCTCCTGTTGTCTCCACACGAAAAAGAACAGCACTTGAGCTGGGGAAACTACCTGGTTTATTTTCAAAAGAACTAGTGTATAAATAAGCTGGGTAAACAGCAGAGTTGGAGGAGACCCAGTCGCAAGAAAATCTGAAGGCCAGTCATGCAACTTCCTGTATTGAACTAGCCTTAGTGTTGGGGGAGTCCTTTAGGGCCGCTTGCTATGTTCCTTTCCTTTGGCTAGGGGTTGGGGGCATTACATTAAGAGGTCAGTTTATAAACTGCCCCCAGTGGCAATGGCTGTAGCTCTCTGAATCTCCAAACACCACCCCCCATCCCCCAGTTTACTTTGTGGCTAAACCCTCCCTTGAAAGCCCTTAGTTTCTTAAGAAGTGTCGGTGAACTTTGAACTGTTGTAATTTCAGCCCAGTTTGGAGGCCGGAAGCTAAGAGCCGCCTTTCAAACTAGGAGTGGAGGTTTTTCATGCAAGGCTCTGACCTCGGGGCTCTCTCTGCTTGACCAGAGCTTCGCATTTCAGGAATCAGTCCCATGATCTATCTAATACTGTACAAAGGGAAAAATAACTACTCTGTTAATTACACTCGTCTGCCTCCAAAGCCTTCTAGAAGCAAAGAAGTGGATTTGCAAGTTGTCCCGGAGTATACAAACTCTGAAATGGCTGACTGTGACCAGTTTCTATGGAAATAGCAAGCTCTTCTCCTTGCCTTCATGTTAGCAATGGCCCTTGGCTACCTCCTGTGATCATGTGGATGCCTGCTGTAGCCTTTCATCTAAAACATCAGGGGACTTACTAAAGAGTTAAGAAGTAACTTTGCCTTTTGGCTATGCTCTGCTTCTTTTGGCAGAAGAGATGATGGAGAAAACAGAAGCACCACACGGAAGGGGTGGGGTGGGAATATGAAAGAGATGCCAAGTGATTGACAATTGATAAATCTTTAAGAATGTGAGAAAGATTCATGTACAAAAGACAGGAAATGGTCCGTGATCATTCATTTGGACAGTCTTCAGATTGGTGTGCATGACATCTCATTTACCTGTATCAGAATCATGTGAGATGAGCAGAACCTACGCATCAAGCCAGTTAAAAAAAAATAGCTCAGGGTTGCACTGTCAATCATGTGTACTTGAGCATGTACACACCCACACCCACGTATACACACACACACATGCGAGCAGACACACACAGATCTATATATTTCGCTCCAGATCCCTCAGCTCTTTTCCAGGCCTTTAAGAACACTTCCATTCACTTGTTAAAGCAATAAGTAGTGTAGTGAAAGAGTAAACAGGTGTATTATACAAAAAGTCTTTTGAAATGCTTGGGGGCAAGATTCTAATTGATCCTTAATACTTCTAAGGTAGAATAAAACCCAAGCATATACATTATTAGCCCAAAACTCATGCAGAAAGAGTGCTGTGCCCCAAAGATGCTTTTAGAGGCAGGATGGTTATTTTTATATGGACACATGCTTAAAGGGTTGGTCTTTTTACCTGTCTTTACCTTCTCATTAATAATTGCTTTGGGAACTACACTTCAAGTTACAGTATAAAGTATTTCTGTTATATTATTACCAGTGGCTCTAGACCTTCCTAATGCTGCGACCCTATAATACAGTTCCTCATACTGTGGTGACCCCCAACCAAAAAATTGTTTCATTGCTACTTCATAACTTTAATTTTGCTACTGTTACGAATCTTAATATAAATATCTGATATGCAGACTATCTGATATGAGACTCCAAAGGAGTCATGACCCACAGGTTGAGAACCACTGCTTCATAACAATGTTATTACAAAAACAGTGTTACCTGAACACTTGACCTTATGTTGCATGCAAAACTTGACTTAATTCTCTATAATCCAAACTTATTGTTTAAATGTGGAAGCTGTTCATTCTTCCCAAAGAAGAGCAATTTTTCCTCGAATGCTTTGATATGATAACATCATTGAAATTTTGCACATCTCTTACCAAAGTGACTTCTTTGAAGTGGACACTACTGATACAGCTGTGTAATTCTAGTTTATTAAAAACTTAGCTGCCTTATTCCCCGTGGCACTTGAATAGGACAACTTTCTCCCAACATTTCAGAGGGGACCCTATAAAACATGAAAAGAAAACACTGGGAGATTTAAAATCTTCCTCCCCTGCTGACAGTGTTGGCAACTGCCCGCCATCATTCTCCAAAGGACCATGAGATATTACTATGTGCTGCCCTTTGCATTCCAGAACATCCGCAGCCCATGGTAAATGCTAAAAGAAGTACTGACCACTTACTGAACTGTTTTTTGTTTGTTGTTTTTGTTTTTTGTTTTGTTTTTAAGTACAGTAACAGAATTGAAATCCTGGGTTTTGTTCTAGTTCTGACTTCCATGGTCTGAGGCAAATAGCTTTTTCCTCTTTCATAGGAGACATGGGTAGGTATTGTGTACTCCAGAATCACTGAACTAGCTACCTCACGGTCTTTTTCTGGATCTTTTCTCCTTTGCAGGCAGCATCGCCGCCATCACCGTGACAGTCATCGCCGTGGTGTTGCTGGTGTTTGGGGCTGCGGCATATCTAAAGATCAGGTAAGACACTCCTTCCTCTGTGAAAAGAGCAGGGTTCCATCTGTTGGGTTCCACGCTGTAGGCTGCTTCGCCGCTGGCCTGTGGGCATCTCATCCCTTGGAAGAAATATTGGCAGGGAAGTGAATGTGGCCAGTAAACTAGCCCTACACTAGACAGGGGCAGAGGGTTTGAAGAAGAAAGAGCTGAATGTGTGGTATGGTGACGTCACATGACAAGGTCCACCTAGAGCCTGGAAGCTCTACGCTGAAATCACTTCCTTGCTCTGGGGAAGCTACACATCCCTGGGGAGTAGGGTTTCCTCCTCTACGGGCTGGGGCAGAGGGCAGGATCAGCAGTTACTAAGACCTGATGTTGATCGCTAATCCATCTATCTATTCAAGGGAGGGTTATCATCCCTCACAACGTATATGCAGCATAAAATGAAAATGTGACATTTTCTAGAAAACTGAGCTTTGGCACCCATTATGTCCCTGTATTGTTTGTTTAAAAAAGCTCTTCTCCTATAAGGAGAAGCTGAGCCTAGGGACTAACTGAGAGTTTACATTCCTTAGCCAGGCAGAGAACGGCTCTGCTCTTCAGAGCTCTGTCCTTGTATCCTTCACTCTGTAAAATCCAAAAGCCCTCAAAGCCACTTTACTCACGCCGAGTGTCCTTGCCACTGTAAATGCCAGATGGCGCATGGCAGTCTCACTTACCAGCCTGCATAGTGCAGTAACACAGGACAGCAGGTCGTGTTCTGCCATGGTGAACATGGCCTCCTTGACCTCCAGTGCGTGGACTTTAGAGCAGCTGGTACAATCTCTTCAGAAACTGCTTCAGTCCCATCACCCCGTCCCTCAATACCCCCTTGGAGCTTCCTTCTGTGTTTGAATTAAATTCTAGCTCCTCGGGCTTACCTGGAAGTCCTTCAGACCTGGCCCTTGGCCCCTGCATCTCACCATCGCATCTCTGTCGCCCTCCACTGCTGAGCTCCAGACTCTGCTGCCCTCCTCTTCCCAGAGCGTGTTAGTTCTTGGTCTCCCAGGCCACCCCCAGCTGCCACAGCTTTGTCTGAAGTTCTTCCCTGTGCCCAGTCTGTGGATACGCATCTCTTTCTTCAGAGAGATTTTTTTCCCCGTTTGGGGCCCTGTCATTTATCCTTTTTGTTCCCTCATTACTTTCATCCTCGAGGCCATCGATATTTATCATACTTTTCATATATTTGCTTACTTGTTTATTCTCTCTCTTTTCACAAATATTTGAGCATCATCAACTAGATCTCATGGAAAAGCTCAATAATAGACACAGAAGTGGCACTTTATAAAGTAAGTGACAAAGATAAGATTACACCATCAAATGTCACTGTGTACATACACTCGCACACACACACCAAACTCAAATAAAAACACACATATCAGACACAGACACACACATACACCATACATACACACAAGGACACACACACATACATAGACATGCACACACCAGACACAGATGTACACATCATACACATATGCATACCATATATACACACACACATCAGACATATATATACACACACATCAACACAGAGACATACATGTATACAATACACACACACATAATACATGCACATATACCATACACGAGAGAGAGAGAGAGAGAGAGAGAGAGAGAGAGAGAGAGAGAGAGGAATTCGTGTCTTCTTTTTGCCAAAGCTGTGTTCCTTCCTCATAAAGCATCTCCTGCTCCCACCTCATGCCCTGTGTTTGTTCACTATAAGGGGCACATCCTCTCAGCAGCACCCCCATCTCCTTTGGCTACCCTAGCCCAGCACCCGTCAGGGAAAGTGGCCCTCCTCCTTTCCTTCCATTACCCCATCTTTTGCTATCACTTGACATCAAATCAATCTAATAATGATACCCCGAATGAGAGTGGGTTGTAACACTGCCTCCGTCTAGGTACAAAGAACAGAAAGGGACAGTTGTCAAGAGAAAAAATGGAAACAAAAAGGCCTGAGTGACTCATGTCCAAAGCTTTTATCAAAGCACTCAGACATTTCCTTCAGATGTAAGAACAGAAAGTCTTTGTCTTCATCAAATTGGAATTTGTTTGAACATCAAACTTCATTTCATAAGTCACGTGGTTGCGAGTGGCACCTTCCCCTGTAGTTGACATACGAGTTTCCTGCTATCGCTATCTTCTGTTTATGAGTTAAGTGGCTTCATCCCTTCTTTGTAACAAAGGATGTGCTGAAAATATGTATTCCTGCCCCAGCCAAAGGCACTTAAAGATAAATTATAATCATTTTTCAAATCACCAATGGTGATATTCTGCGGAACCATAACACCAAAAAGAAAATGTGACCTGGATGTGAGTGCCTTCCTACTTGCTCTATTCTCCCCTCACACATACAAAACAAGAGGTGTTAAGATCAGCTAAAGGACTCTTTGTCTTGAATTCAAGTTTATCACCTCAGAAAAATGCTGCCTGTTGGCAGGCATGCTTGAACAGTAATTAAGTATTCAGACTCTAGATGCTGGGAGATGTTAGTTCAAGTCCCAACCCCACCACCAACCACTTCATAGCAGCCTGGGCATGTCATGGGGCATCATCAGCCCCTCACTTGAGAAGAGCAGTGAGTTTAACTACCTGCTGGGTATATTGGGAGAGTGAATTGGAACTGTGTGCCAAAAGCAAGCCCTTCTGCCATCGTCATCAAAATGGTAAGCTATAAAGACTCTCAGGAACATAGTTAACTACCTACCTACATACATACATACATATGTACATACATATCTACATACAAACATACAACATCGCACACACTCACACACACACATGTACTCCATAAGCAATGGGACCACTTGAATGATGCCATAGAGTCCTGCCATCATAGAATGTACCACACATGGAAAACTAGCATGTCATCACAATTTGTTCTGTGCACTAATGAAACTTGTATAAAATACTATTTTTAAACTATATTGCTCCACAGCCTTAACACCAGATAAATTCTCTCTTTTTCCACAGTGGTGCCATTTATAGGGAGCTACTTGTCTATTAAGCTGCCACATTTGGCACTGTAAACTTAAGGATAAAGGCGATCACACCCACATTAGAAACTCCCTAAGGAAAGCCCCTTTCTACTTCTCCATTACATTTGGGGGAGTGGGAATGGTGATATAAGGAGGTTAATTGTTTTCATGAGTCTTAGACCATGATGCTAAAACCCCTTCAAATGTTACTTTGCCAGGTTCTTGGGGAATACCTCTAATTAATCCTCCATCAAAAACATAACTCCAGTGCTGTCTGTCCCTACCTTTATGAGTGTGTGTGTGTGTGTGTGTGTGTGTGTGTGTGTGTGTGTGTGTGCGTGCATGTGGGCATGCATGTGTAATATTAGGCATGTGTAGCAAGTTTCACCTTGACTAGAAACACATACTTCTCTTGCCCCACATTTCTAAGAACAATAGCATGCAACTCTTATCTGATAGGCTCTTATCACATGGCTAACTGAAATCCCAGGTCAGAAGGGAACTGTTAGCTTATGGCCTGTATCCACAGGATGAAACCCTGGCTCAGCAATGTCCCTGTGAGGGCAAAGCCACTGGAAAAGGCACCGTCGCCTCCCAAACACAGTGCACCTTGCAAGTTCTGCTGACAGGGCTGGCCACTGTCTTCACTTTTCTCCCCAAGTTTCCTCCAAAGGCATTGGTAAACTCATTAGCCATCTGTTTTTCAACCCTCTGTTCTCCAGTGGCTTATGACCTCTAGTTTTTGCCACAGTGGCTGCTGCCTGGAGAACTGTACCTTTTAATAACCCGAGCCACCATAGGACATGGAACTGCCCTGAGCTTCTTAGAGCTCTCCTGGCACGGACCCGTCTTGACCACAGAAGTCTCGTGTAAAAAAGGGGAAGCAGGAGCTCTGCACTCAAGTTCAACACCGTAGGGAGCTTTTTAAAATTGTAGCTGTCAAAGTTGGTTTGAGGATGAAAAGATGAGAGTGTAGAGTCCCCATGGAGACCGCAGCACGGTGATGAGTGGGTAAGTGTCTCAGTCAGTCTACACTGTCTTCCTTTGTTTTTGGTTGGTTGGTTTTTGTTTTGTTTTGTTGTTTTTGTTTTTCGAGACAGGGTCTCTCTGTGTAGCCTTGGCTATTCTGGACTTGTTTTGTAGACCAGGCTGACCTCGAACTTACAACGATCCGCCTGCCTCTGCCTCCCGAGTGCTGAGTTTAAAGGTGTGCGCCACCATACCTGGCTTGTCTTCCTTTGTAAAATGAGACTATGATAAGACAATTAAGTCCAGAGTGTAGTGAGGATTAAGTTAGGGTACCAGGCCACGTTCAGTGGGGAGACTGAGGGGAGCGGCTAGGAGATGTGGCTTGCTGTGTCATCCATCGGTTTCAGAACTCTGCTTGTCGTGTGTGATGCTTAGCGAGATAGCAGTCTCCAACATGAGGCTGGAGGGGCAACTGTGTCCTTCCTTGGTGTTCCTGCTTGGTGGACACAAAGAACTCACAGGAGAAAGAGAAGATGGGGAAAGGAGGATGGTTCATGGGCTCGGTGGTGTCACTGTGTGCTAAGTGGAAGCTTCCTCATGGTCCTGTTCATAAATGAGGTTGCATTTGTGTTAGACAGTTTCCAGGAGTCTCTATGCCAAGGCTCGTTTGTGAAGTTAACGGAAGTGAACCCTACCCCTACCCCTTGCAAAAGGGCGTCTTTAATTAGTGGTGAGTTGGGTGGGGCATGTTCTGCTTTGTTTAAATTGCTCAAATCTGTTGAGGTAGGAGATAACTGTGCCGCACACATGCCTGTGTCTGCAGGAGTAGATGAAGCTATGATTAGGTAGCCCCTCACAAAAATAAATGAATGTGACCTTGATTTTTAGACACACCGAGGATGTCTTGCTCAGAAGTTGTTTGTCTTACTTTGTGCCTCGTAGTGACTGCAAATCACTTCGGCTTGTTGTTGGATTTAATGACTAGCCCCAGCCAGCTGTGAAGGGCAGGATTTTTTAGATTTTGTGTTCTATGTGCTGAGAATTTTCAGGTTGGCCTTTAGAGTTCTAAATGTCTACTTCGCTTGATTCCCACCTCTGTGGCTCTCTGGCCTCTGCTGTGTAAAAGTACGGGTTGGGGAGCATATTATAAACAGTTCTCAGGGGTTCTGATCCTGATTCTGATTTGGGAGGTCCCGACCGGGCCCTTACATCTGCATCCCCAGCCAGCCCATCGATGATACCACAGCTCATGGTCCAGGAACCATATTTTGAATCCTTCTGCTTTATCTTATTCCATGACACTTCTAAGAGACTCTTGGCTGTGGAGGTCCCCGCCCCACCCCCATCATATAACACTGTCTCGTTGGGCTTCTGAGACTTTGAACAAGCTAAGCTAAGCTGTTTGGCTCATCCCTTCTTAGATTCCAAAGTGTCTGGCTCTAAAAAGGCCCCCTCTTAGAGTCTCCTGCGTACATTCTCTGTACCGAGTTCCCAGACGCACCTCCCTGCTCTGTTTCACTTGCTTCCCAGGAAGTAACCATGTGTTCCCAGCCCCTTGCACTGGAGCCATAAAAAAACCTCTGGTCCACCATACCTGACACATTATAGTTCCCTGGAAAAATACAGGCGGGTCTGGGCCCTCTAGTCCTCCTCAAACTATGGAACCAGCCAAGGAAAATATAGCAGTAAACTTCGAACCCCTACCCAGTCTAGCCGATGGACAGGACATTCTCCACCGTTAAGTGGAGAAGGGGATCTGACTTTCACACAAACTCTGGTGCCCCATATCGGACCATGTCCCTTGGATGGGGAGGCCTGGTGGCACTCAGAGGAAAGATAATAAGTCACCAAGAAGAGACTTGATACCCTAGGAGCATATACAGGGGGAGGAGGTCCCCCTCAGTCACAGACATAAGGGAAGGGAGTAGAGGGGGAAACGGGAGGGAGGAAGGAAGGGGAGGATACAAGGGATGGGCTAACAATTGAGATGTAATATGAATAAATTAATAAATAAATTAATTAATTTTTAAAAAAAAGACATTTTAAAAAAATGATGTGGGTGAGAAAGTTGGGGTACAACAGACAGCAATGTTTATTTCAAATAGGGAAGAACTAAGGGAGAAAGTGGGGGCCACTCGTGTCTGTTAAGCCACACAGACATTCACTGATCATCTCTTTATGCTGGATCTGTTGAGCGAGGCAGAGGCCTCCAGGCCCCTTCTGTGGCAATGGCCTGACAGTGCAAAGGTGTCTCATGGCCAACTAACTTTTTTTTAAAAAGGTGCACGCCTTTAATCCCAGCACTCAGGGAGGCAGAGGCGGGTGGATCTATGTGAGTTCAAGGCCAGCCTGGTCTACAAAGCAAGTCCAAGGCTACACAGAGAAATTAATTCATTCATTAATTAATAAAAGCAAATGTGAAAGTATGAAGGTGATTGATTATGGAAAGACATGTTTGAAAAGATAGCCTTGGAAAAAATGGACAATGGAGGATTTTGAAAATAATGTTTGGAAATGTGCCCATCACTGGGATTTAGGTAGAAAAAGGCGGAACTGCTAAGACCTGAGTTGTCTCAGCCACTGACTTGCCATAGCAACTGCTGCTGAGTAAGCCTGTAGCCTCAACTTTCCTAGCTTTAAAACCATGCCCCAGAGTGCTAATGTCCTAACTTGGGCAGATAGTTATGCAAAGTGCTGACCTTAGACAATACTGTGTGAGGGATGGGTGGAAGCCAATGTCAGTCACTGTTGCCTGCAACCTCCCTGTGAGTCGAAACCTTCAATATGAAAAGTTGACTTTACTTTTGTTAGGGACCTGGTAGATGTCACATAGATGTGGTGTGTGTGTTCCTGTCCCCAAGACCTTTGCCCTTTTTGTCTTTAGGATGTGTTCAGACACCTGCAGGGCTCATCCCTTATCACCTCAAGAGTCTGCTCAAATAATGCTTTCACAAGACCTTCTCTGGACACCATTTAGAACTGAAATCCCCACCTCCCGCTGGGAATCTGCCATGCCTTCCTTCATTTTTCCCCACTGCACCTACCACATAACTATTTGTAACATAGCCATTATGCCCCATCCCAGAACGAAGGGAGGCACCGGTGGAAACAGGATGAGGAGAGAGTGACAGCTGCAGAGACATCTTTGCTAATGGAAGATTAAGAGTCCGATGCTTAATTACAGATGGATAATAACTACAGCATTTTCCCAGAACTAAGCCCTGTCTTAATATCTGCGTTTCCTTCCTGCTTAGCTCATGATAAACAGTAATGATTGAAAAGCGGGGTCTCCCCAGCCAAATGAGAAGGCTCGGGGTGCACTAGTCAATGCGGGTGGAAGCTTTGCCAAGAGCTGAGATGTACCCTGGGAAAATAGCAGGTGTTCTCCAAGATATGTTTTGTTTAAACACAAAGAAAGTGCAACACCTCACTCACCTTCAAGGACAGTTAAGCACTGATCAAAAGAGAAGATAAAATAAAGAGAGTACTCCTTATTCCCCAATCTGGTTCTTGTAGCTAGCTAATCCACACCGTACAGGCTGAGTACAGATGGGAAATGTGGTGCCATTGATCAGGGCTCTGTGGACACTGAGCTAAGTGCTGTAAAGGCACAGCATGACACCCGGTCTGGCCTTAATTCTACTCCTCCTTCCTTTCTTTCAGTCAAGGGGAGCCTTTGACTCCAGCGTTCTTTACTGGGTTTGGTTTTTTTCCTCACTTTGCCTACTTTGTACAGTGTTGCCTTCAGCCATAAGAACCCTCTCTAATATTGAGCAAGTTAACCTGTACAACGTATACAATGTATATGTTCCTACATGTAAACATCACCTGCAGATATTTACACTATAACTATGGCACCAAAGTCAATGCTGTAAGCATGCAGATAGTTACAAAGTAACATATCGTCTGCTGCCCCCAGGAAGTTAATTTAAGAGGAGACAATTCGCAACAAGTGGAAAACATAGTGAGGTAGGGCATCTGTATCAAGAAATCACAGGAACAGAATTTCCTTGACCCAACAATGGTATGGCTCATACCAACTGCTCTTCAGATTGAAATTAGATAAAACAGTGTTGTCTAACAGAGTGAAGACTTGGTTTTATTATTGGGTGTCCCACTAAATAGTATCAACAAAGCCATCCAGGTTCCTTTAGGCCTCCTCTCCTAATGTTGAGAATAGTGGGGAGATTTCCTTTCTTATGTCTTAGATTCTCCTTACACAAGCCCATATGGAAGCGTCCCCATGTCCAGTCACGGTGTCCAGTCACAATGTGCCACAGTTTAAGAAACGCTGGCCCAGAGACAAAGGTTTAAATGCTCACTAACTATTCTCCCCTTCTCACTGACCCACAACTGGTTTTCTCCCTCTATCCACAACAACAGCCAACTTACCCAAGCCCAGCTTGAACCCCAGCATAGCCACTTCTCGCTCCTGCCCTGAATGTATTAGCAGCCAACCCTGCAGGTTTAATGCATTTTTCATCTTTTTCTCCTTTCCTCCTGCCATTTTGGTTTGTCCATCTCCCTTACATCTCTTTCCTCACTCCTTGCTCACTCAGCAGAACTGCCTGTTCAACTGTAAAGACAAAGACAAATAAAAGCCAAGATCAATGCTTTTCTTCCTTCTCGTGTTTGGACAGTAGATGCCTTTTTCGGTGCAGCAGACTCAGGTGCAGCATTGACCCAAGTGCCTACAACAACCACAGATTGGAAAGCCTGGTGGCCAGAGTTTTGATCCTTGGACCTCACTTTGCCATAGTAATATTTTATAAGATTCAAATAATAACATCAGAACCTGGATTTATTACAATGCCTGGAGTACAGCTTTAGTACTTCAGTGTTCTGTTTACAGTTTGCAGATTTAGCTCGGGCATGTATAAGTTTCATTATAATAAAGTTACAAAGCAGGGTTGGCCAATATTTATCATGTGCCAAGCCTTTAAAATGCATTACCTCACTGAATCCTTCTAACAGCGCCGATGCTTTTTTTTTTTAACACACCATTTTATAAATGGAAGAAAAAGGGGGGGGGGGGGGTCAAAAACTTACTCCAGACATACATCCATTGGCCAAACTGACAGTTTATGAGATTAGAATTATATAAAAGAGCTTGAAATGCCACAAGAAGTGAAATTCCTTTCAAAGGTGAAGCAGGGGCTGGCTACCTCTCACTGAAGGCATTGGGGTTATTATGAGCATGCCTGCCAAACTTACAGCAGTAAAGAAATGCTGAAATAGAGGGTGGATATCAGGGTTATAAATGCTGGGGGGTTTTATTTTCCCACATGGTAGCTCCCACTTCCCAGCCATCCTAATGGTGTTTGGTTAGAACTGGTGGCTTTTAAATAAGTGGGTCCATGAGTCCGTTTGCAGGAGCCACGACAGAACTCTGAAACAAGGCCAGCAAATGCCTGGTTCTTGCTACGTGCCATCTCTTTGCCAATCCCTGACTGATGTCAGTAAGCTGCAGGAGGGCAAGAGTACTTGTTTTAACAGCCGAAATACGGTGAGCAAATGCTTTCTGTGCCCCTTGAGTTGGGTTTCTATACCGCTTACTGTTCCCATCTGGCTGAGAGAAGGCTATGGGGGAGTGGGCATGTTTTTACGCACTGTATTTAGCATCCATGATTTCTAGTCCAGTCTTAGCCCCCTGGATCTAAACTCAGCTAGCATGCCTCAAGTTCCCAGGGTCTGATTGGCACCTTAGCCTAGCAAGAGCACAGTCTAAAACAGGCTCTGACGGGCACTGGCACTGTGGGAGTTCACCTACTAGCATGAACCTCAGGCACTGCATGCTCACTTCTGTTGCTCCTCCAATCCTGTCATTCATCTTAGTCTTTAAATGATCATGTCATTCCCAGGGAAGCTCCCAATCTTTCTGAACAGATTGGCTTTTGTGAGAACTCAAAATACATCTTCTTCCATCACTGTGACTTCCATAGACAATTATGGATGACTTACTGCACGCATATTCTGGATGCTAGAAATAGAACCATGAATAAACATAACAGGCGAATTATCTCTACCCTCATGAAACATATAGTCTAGCTGAAGAAGGGAAGACGTTACAAAACAATTATATAAATCACATAGTATTTTTGGAACATGCCTGAGCTAGGAATCAGTAGGTACAAAGGCCCTAAGGCAAGGGTACCAGCCATGGGACATAGAAAAAGAGCAATACCCTTGGAGCTGAGAGAGCAGGGTCTTTGGTAGCAATGAATTTTTCTCAGGAAAGAAGAACAGTCCAGAGCCTTTATGACTTCGTGAACCATCGTAAGACTCTGGC
The DNA here is from genome assembly GCA_907169655.1 of Acomys percivali. Lineage (NCBI taxonomy): Eukaryota > Metazoa > Chordata > Mammalia > Rodentia > Muridae > Acomys > Acomys percivali. The sequence goes on along the minus strand of OU015756.1, from coordinate 25,663,776 downwards.
TTAGGAGCTTCCATGAGCAGCCATTCGGAGGTCTTAAAGGAAAATGTAGTGGTAGTCTGACTTGAGTTTCTTACAGAAATCCTAAGTGAGCTGCAGCCTCTTAGAACGCCCAGCACAGCCTGGTTAGACCATGTTGCCATTGAACTAATGGGCTAATCAGATGCAGGGAATCTGAGCTCTGAGAACTCCATTTCTAGAACGAGATGGGGATTTGACACACAGCTCGGTTGGATGGGTTTGGTCATATTAAACCTCCCTAGTGGCATTTTCCTCAATAGAGAAACACTTTTTCTCCCACCCTTGATTTTGAAGAGCTACTAAAATTTAACACAGGCACACTTTACAAATGACAACCAAACACTGAGAGCAGTGTTACCACAACAGCAACTGGAGTTACATGGATATTACTTCAGGGAAAATTAGACCCGGGACCCACATCAAGACACTGGGTCCCCAGCGTCCCTTCCCTTCCTTTCTTACTGGGCAGCTGTGGAAATGGGCCCTTTCTCTCTTCTCCTGCACTGAGGGGAAGAGGAAAGATACTCAACAGAGCTCAACAGAAAGGGACAGGCAGGTGCTTAGGCGGACGCTGGTAACTAAGGCGGACATGGTCCGCGATTATCTTTCTGGGGGGGGTGATCGTACCCTTCTCTCTCATGGACACATGCGCATACTGGGTTCCAGCTGCAGGGTAGTAACTTGTCTCCTGGGATAGCACATCTTCCTGTAACCTCACCCTCTTCTTCCCTCACAGGCATTCCTCCTACGGAAGGCTGCTGGACGACCATGACTACGGGTCCTGGGGAAACTACAACAACCCACTCTACGATGACTCTTAACAAAGGAAGATGGCTGGGGACAAGAACCAACTGTCCTTTATTTATAAGTGCTTATCTAGTAGAATTCGTAACAAGCACCTGATGCGCACTGAATGACAATCGCAAGCTCTGTTTTGTTGGTATGGTCGTTTTGTTTTCCTCTCTCCCCTCTGGCTGCTGCTACTACAGCGTCCCCCTTTTGGTACAAAAGAACCATTGCATAAAGGCCCCATGGAGTCTTTATTTGCAGCCTACACGGGCCATCTTTGCACCAACCAAGCCAGATATATACCGTGAGGTGGAGGCCGTAGCCCTCACCACAGGACCCACTTTGGAAGGACTGAGGAAAAGGGCTCAGAGGAGTTGCTTTGTTTGGGATTTAATTTTAGGGGATCTTTTGGTTTGGGTTATTTCTTAAACTTCTCCATAGGAAATCACATTACATATCGGTGAGGAAAAAAAAAAGAAAGAAAGAAAGAAAGTAAATTCCCAGAGGCTACCACTCTGTGTGGAGGAAAGCAGGGACTATCTTGATTCCTTTTCAATCCCTGTTTGCCTGGTTGTATCTCATAGGAAGCCTACTTGGTCCTGTAAGCAGATAGACAATTCTCAGCTGCCTAGTTAATGAGAGGTGAAACAGGGCTGTGCCCAGGAGGAGAGCAGCAGGTGAGGGCAGAGTAGCGCGGCAGGCTGGTGTCGACCTGCTCTGAATCTGCTCTCCCTGTCTAGGCCACCTGAAGGCAGCGGGAATCCCAGCCCTCCAGCTTTCTGGGAAGTTAAGAGTTCCAAAAGTGAGGCTGGGAGGTGAGCTTGAAGAAGGGAAAGAGAGAGGCGTGTGGCGTATAAGGGATGGGGGAAGATGGGAGAACAGAGCTTACATGCACCATGGGCCTTCTAGAAGCCAATAGGAGCCAACTCTTCATGGTAGCGGGGGATGTGCAAATCTTGGAGGAGCCCATAGAAGTCTCACTTCACACCCATAAAGCAATTGGTTCACTGCCTTACTATCTATATCGGAAAAAAAGAAGTGTTGAAAGAGGCATTAGTCTAGCGGCAGTTACTCTTCCATAGGAGAGAGACACCAACACCTACCTTACTCTTTCTTCCTGTTAATAAATAAACACCTCTGGGTCTCCAGTCTCAAAATCCTGCAGGACAAATTTTGAGAAATGGTCACTCTTCTTTGTCGGCATCCACTTGTTTCACTTATGACCCACCAGGAGGTGATTTATGTGCCCCCCACCCCCACCCTCCCACCCCATCCCCCATCCCCCCGCCAAGGGGCCATTTGAAAATGTCTAGTAGCAAGACTAGTTAGTTGGGAGTGCTACTAAGGGGTAGAGACCATGAATCCTGCTGAACACCCCACCAGGCACAGGACAACCTTTTACCCCAAAGAATCTCTTAGCCAGAAGCACTGAAAGCTGATATTGAGGCAATTCATTGTAATGCCCTTGTGACATTAAAAAAAAAAAAAAAAAAAAACCCACTCACACATTGGTAAGACCTTTCCATTTTTACCAAAGTGAAACAACAGGTTTTTGCCTCCAAAGTGTTGAGTTTGTTGACTGACAGGTTGATTTCTGGCATGTGCAGTTGCCTTACATTTGTCTGTCTCTAGAGAACTTGATCCCAGGGCTACACAGCTGTTCTGAAACCTCTGATAATGACACCCAGCGCCCCAGGTCCTGATTCCATGTAGTAGAAAGCATACATCTTAAGATATGTCACACTGTCCTATGACATCACAGGAAACAAGAAATTACCCATTTTAATTCCTCAGACAGATCCTGCTCCATGACTCTATGAAGAAAAACACTCTCATAGTGCTGTTCTGAACCCCTCTGGTGTGGAGCCCACACCATCCCAGGCTCTGAAGAAAATTCTTCCTAAATCTCACATGTGCCAAAGGAGAGAGCAATCCTCAAAGGCAGCCCGTGAACAAAGTAGGGAGCAAGGAATGGGTTTACAGAAATTAAAATATCCCTGAATATGAATTACCAGACAGGCAGACAGACACAGACACACACAGGCACACACACACACAAATAGACTTCTTCTAAAAACTGCAAGGGTATGCCCTATGGCCACACTTGGCCTAAACAAATGTCCCCCTTTCCTAGTCTGACACTTTCACAGTCTCCAGTAAGACAAAAGACAAGCCAATACACATACACAGGACACTCTACATGTCATTTTCCTCCCTTAGCCAAAAAACAAACAACAAACAAACAACAATTGAAAAAAACCATTTTTGCACATGATACAAAGCTCTCCGTGAAACACCTTAGGGAAAGTATACTTCAGCAATGGCTTCTGGGTAAGTCCTGGGCCAGAGGAATCATCCTCCTCCCAAGCCCCCTTGCCTGTTAGAAACGGGGGACACAGCAAGAACTGTTTCATACTGAAGGATGCCATTGTGTGTGAGCTTTCTGTTGCCCTGATCAACTTCTAATTGCTTCCAGCAAAACATAAAGTAGTCATACCCAACAAGGTGACTGACAGTGTCCCCTCAAAACTAAAGAGTGACCCTAGCTGTGTTTATTACTATAAGATGCGTGAGTGTAAGAACTCACTTTGCCAAATGTATTTTTCTGCTTTTGGATTGACCAGAAAGTTTCAGCCTTCTAATTCTACAAATATTGTTTCACACACACACACACACACACACACACACACACACACACACACACACACATATGCACACATGTATGCATGCACGCATGCACCTCTGAAATATATGCCAATAATTGATGTCCTTTATCTCAGGGAGAGTTAGTTTAAGTCTACGCAAGGGAAATTGGTGGTCCTCGTAGATCTAAACGGTCACATCATGGATTGGACTGGCCAGGATGTGTTGGAGAGAAAATCAGAGCAGAAACAAAGCTAGGAGCTTCTCCTCAGTGGACTGCAAATGATGAAGAATGGTATGCCATTCCACTTTCTTTTCCCATGACCCTGGTGGGACCCTCTCTCCTCCCCGCACAGCTGTGTCTTCATTTATATAACAGGGGTGATATTTCCATAATGCCCTCACCCCTTCCCACCTCACAGACATGTTGTGAGGATTAATGAAATTGTGTCTACAGTGTTTTCAGTTTCAGGAGAAAAACTACTTATGGCAATTTCGAGTATTACATAAATAAATAAGTGATCTCAGTTTCTTATTTGCTGCTGTACTGCTGTGTTGTTTTTACTTATTCTATAAAAGTACAGTTAATGTCGTCATGGCTGCTCAGATGGCTATTAGGGCTCTGAGCTCCCCACCTGCACAACTGAACTGATGCAGGGTTAACTGTGCCTGGAACCACAAAGAGCTATTTCCCCTCCAACTGAAAAGATGGCCCAGGACACAGGTCTCACAGATGTGCATCAGGATCCAGGTTAGGAGGACACGCAATGGATGCCTGAGCACCAATGGCAGGAGACCTCTGACTTCCACACCCTGAGGTACCAGAGGACTAGATTATGGTCTAGTGTGATCTATTTGCCTTTCATCCTACTTGGCAAGGGCGCATGGTTTGATCCCATGTGTCTTCCGAATGGTCCAGATGCTAATTTGTGCATTGATTCACCTTCTTTGCCTTTAACCATTTGAGGGCAAATGGGCGCATCATTTCAACTTTGATCTCGGAACTGTTGGATGACACTGACTCATGGCCACATTCCTCTTCTGGAGTAAGTTAGCTGACAACGTTTAAAGATGGGAAGGTGTGCAACGAACGCCTTGGATGTTTGATGATGTCATATCTACACTTGTTGTAAGACATACCGCATACCGATTATAACTCTACCAATTAAAGTGGTTAAAAGCTTGCGTCTGGCTGTGGTGACTCTCATTTTGAGATGTTTTGCTATCCGTGTCATGTTAAGTAGCTCCGACTTGTTCCCGAAGAACTCTTATCCCCCATCAATAAGTAATATTTTCCGTAGCACAGGAAGGTCGCGCTGATCTTGAAACAGGCTGGGAAAGTGTCGGTGTTGAACAAACCTTCCGAGCAGTGCTTTGACTCCGGCAGAGGTAGAAGTAAACTCACTGACTCAGTGAGTGAGACGGTAAGCTTAATCAAGGCACATTAGAGCACACTGACATTAGCAGTCCCTGTGCTGTTTGCTCCACTCCACTTCAAAAAATAATAATAAATTTAGCATATTCATCCTTATCTGACAGCTAATTAGCAGGCAATTTCAACCACCCAAAGTATAATTTCAACCCTGAGATGCTAACCAAATATTATTTTGATTTTGAAGAAAAGAGCCATAGCAAATCCCATGCATTTTGCTCCATGGGTGGGGGCGGGGGGAGTGAACCAGCTGAAAACTAAAAGGAAAAATCCTTTATTTCCTCTTTCTTCCCCCCCCCCTTGAGACAGCCTAATCTCATCCTGGCAGGCTCTGAACTTACTATGTAGCCCAAGGTGGCCTAGAGCTCCTGGTCCCTCTACCCTCACCTCGGAAGGGCTGGGATCACAGGCCTACCACCACAAGGACCACCCAGACATTACTGACTTGATGATGAATGTATACTTAAAGTCAGGTTTGGTTCATTTAATTGCCTGGCTACCAGTAACACAACATCAGAGACTTGCTAGGACATCATAAAGAATGGGGACCAAACATGGGACAAGCCCCTTCTATTGGTTGTTTTCTGGGAAGGAGGAAAAAAGGGGGGGGAGAGAGACCTTGTAAGATGGAGAGTGATAAAAACACCTGATAAAAACCTCTTCTTGGCCTCCTCATGCATTGAAACACACACGAACCCACACATAAATACATGCACATTCATATATTATACAGTCACACACACAGAGTTTGTAGCATTAATATATTTTAGGTTCTTAGGTCCAAATCAATGTCTTTCCTTATGTGATAATTTGTCCACATCAAATCATGATATTTTCAAGTGTCTAGTATCCAGTCTGGAACATTTTGTTCATCTACAATTGGATAGCTAATGTTTTGAGCTTTGTCAGGAAGCACTGAGTCAAAACAAACTATTGAAAGCACTGATCTCGTTGAAGGAAAGCTCTAAGCGGTGACATCGCTTCCCTTAGAGGGTCTCATCGTTGGCTAGTGCAGAAGAGTTCACTGCATGAAAACACCATTGGTTTACATCAACAAATGTACTCAGTCTCTATGTGAGCCAATAAATTCAGTGTTTACAGTAAAAGGGAAGGGATCGTAACTTACTGGGGAATTCAGATGCCAATGTATTAGAGGTCATCCTGCCCCCTCTCACAGATGGGAGACTCGGGGTCTAAGATAAGAAGCTCACTCATCAATACACTCAATCTGTCCATATACCCAATAATGAGTAAGATGAACTAGCTCACCCCGTAGTATAAATTTAGTTAGTGGTGGGGTTGGGACTCAAACCAATTCTCTGTCATCAGAGCTCCCTCCACCCAAGAGACTGCTATTCATAAGCCTAACCCCGCCACTGCCTGCTAGCATGGGACTTTCCGCCCCTTGCACAGGGCCCCCTCAGCTATTTCGAGCAATCTCCAGGGTGTCTGGCACACAGCCAACAGCAAGCCCAGTCAGCTCCCCAGCACATGTTCCCTGCTCAGCACTGTCACCTTTGTGCTAACTCCTGCTATCTGCCAAGCCATGTTCTCTAGAGGGGAGAACTGCCTGGCCTCCCCTGAGAGGACACAAGCACAGGACCATGGGATCTCAGAACTTCTGTATGAACCTTTATCATTTCCCTGATACCCACAGGAATCATATTTGAGTCCTCCATGGAGTGGAGCAGGAATGCTGTGTTTGTAGTCACCCCTGCTACTACTCCAAAGGTACAACATTGAGTCAGCTTGTTTTCCCTCTGGGCCAGGGATGATGGTATCTTTTCTTCCTTTAGCATTCACTATGAACCATGTACTGTTTTGAGCTCTTGACATGGCTTAACATCTCTGTGAAGCGGATATTACTAATACCCACATCGCAAAGATGAAGAAGCTATGGGCCAAAGGTGTGTTTAAAAAAAAAAAAAAAAAGTAGCCTGCGGTCCCCAGGTGGTGGGGCAGAGATGAAATGTTGCCCAGTGGTGCTCAGAATCCATGCTCGGTTCCACTTCTAAGCAGAATCCTCATTTCACACCAGAATTTCCCCATACTTGTGCTCTGCCAGCCATCAGACAGGCCTACCCATGTGGGACAGCACACACTAGAGTTGGGTGCCCAGCACAGAAGCGGGGTCCTCCCTACAGAGAGGGTTCTGAAGTGACCCACCCATGCCTGAACATCTACATAGTAATGCTTGCTCTTGGTAATGCTTTGGGTCTTCTGCAGGCAGCACGATCCCAGGCCTGGTCACTTGATAATCTCTACACTGTGTCTGTCTACATCTGACTCTTCTGCTCAAGGTCACTATGGCGTTTCTACTTTGCTTTCTTCCGGAAACACAGCACTTCAGACTAGGTGAGGAACGGGGACAGGAGGTTCATTTTCACTCACACTTCTAGAGGTAACATGCTCAGGGGGCCACATTTGCTGATAATCTTTTTGCTCAGTCTCACAGTGGTACAAGGCATCGTATGCCAAGAGACCAGGAGTGTGAGTGAGTGTGTGTGTGTGTGTGTGTGTGTGTGTGTGTGTGTGTGTGTGTGTGCTAGTCTCTTCTTAAAGAAAAGCCAGGGCTATTCAGTTATGAGGGCTCTACATGAATGACTTCCACTAATCCCAATCACCTCTCACAGCCCCTACCTTGAAACATCATAGGCAGATTGCTTCCACTGTCTCTATGCACCATTAACACCGTCATGGAGAGTAAATCTCATCATGAGTTCTAAAGGGTTGGGTACAGTGGCTGGGATCTCAGGTATTCTGCAAATGCTTGTCTACTAAAGCTTGGCCCCTAAAATGGCACTATAAGGAAATGGTAGGACTTTCAGGAGGCAGGGCCTGCAGAGGCTAATGGGTCATTAGGAGACACTTTCGAAGGGGGTCATGGGACATCCTCCTCATTCTCATTTGGTTCCTGGCCGTGGGGTACCCACAGTTTTGTTCCACCATGTGTTCCTATCACGGTGTGTTGCCTCACTACAGGCACAAAGGAAGGAGACCAACCAGCCATGGCTAGAACCTTCAAACTGTAAGCCAGGGGAAAACGTATTCTTTATGAGTTAATTTTCACAGATATGACACTAAAGTGATGGACAGCCAGCTAATATGGACATATTATGAAGCAGTCACCCCTTTAATCACCATTATCAACTCAACATCAGGAGTCTCCTGGCTTCAGATGCATAAAACCATTAATGACAAAGTCCACAACTCCATCCTGTCTTGCTACTATTTCCCCCTTGGCATGTGGACAGAATTCACTTTGACAAACACCACTGGGTGGAGTGTTGAAAAGTTCAACTAGTCATAAAGCCAGGCTTTGTCGGGAAGTGTGTGAAACAGAAGTTCAGTGCCAGCCCCCAGGGCCAGAACAGTCAGTCCTGCTGCAGACATAGTCAGGAAACGCAAAACCAAGACCACTGCTCTGCATATTCCAGTGGGAGCATATGTTAAAGTGTTAAGGCCAAGTTAAGTAGTTCATGAAGACTAAAAAAAACCTTGCTCCTCAATTTAAGGTTGACTGGCTAACAAAAACAGCTAGAATCCTGCAACCAGGCAGAAGAAAAGTAGGCAGATCTTAGGTTCTGGGCTAGCGGGGGCATGGGGAGGTGTCTCAGGAGGGACCACAAGGCCAGGAGAGAAGAGAAGCGGGAGAAAAAGCTAGAGAGAAGGAAGTCACCACGGGGAATATGGCCCATGAACACATGGCAGTGAGGGCTGGCCTCATGGAGCAGAAGCAGCCCAGGCAGGAACAACCATGGCAAATAACTTGAAGTATGTAGCTAGCAAATAGCAAAATAGCTTAGAGAGTTGATACCTGCCCAGTCATTGTGCCTTTGTAAATCCAAAAGGTCTCTGTGCCTTGATTATTTGGGAACTAGATGGGGGCAAAGAAGCCCTCCTGAGTCTAATATTTTATTCCACAATAGATCAGGACAAAGAGCATGGAGAAAGAAGGAAGACACCGCCGGGTCACCGCTCACATTCTAAGGTTTCAGACTGCAAGAAAGAAGCAAGGGCTCTCAGGAGCTCACTGGAGCTGCGGTTTGGAGCAATGCTTCTGAAGAAGAAGAAGAATGGGTCACCTTTTTTAAAAAAATATCTTTCATTTCTTGCCTGAAAAGCTGGCATAGAAAAATGTGAGCTAGAACCACATAAGAGAAGAGACCCCAAGAACTGTCCTTCTGGCCTCTCTCTACATTAGGAAGGAGGTCTTAGGAAAGGTGACCATTCTGAGCCAAAAACAACCATGGTCCGACATGCTTCCTCCATAAGGAGCACTGGGTCACTTCCCTTCTAGGTAGTCACATTCCATTCCTAGTTAACGTGCATTCTTCCTCTGGGCCAAAATATAGCACTTTAACTCCCTTTACAATGGGGAGAAGATGAGGAATAGAAAACGATCTGAGGTGGGTGGGTGTGTACACAGGTACATATTAAAGCAAGGGGGGGGACATTTTACAGATACTAAAACTTCCTCTTCACCTGCCACATGGCCATGTTACAATCTGTACCTTTCACTTCCCACTAGCTATGACATGTCCCCAGTGTCTCGACGCCATGTTTCACCTGCCCATGACTTTTTGGAGCAGAGTGACTCAACCTCGCTGTCAAAACTTCAATAAAACCTGAGGCCTGGAAGGAAGAAAGAGAACTACCCAGCTGGATAATGTTTCTGCCACTTAAACATCTTCAAAAGACAAATGAACTAAGAAAAGGAGACAAATAAGGAAAGAACGGAAGAAAGAGGGGTGGAATGGGGGAGGGGTGGAGTTGGGGTTGCTGCATGTACATGATGTGGCAAGCCCTCTCCCGTCCTATGATCTCCATTCTTTCCTCTCCCATCCTTACAGACTCCCTCATCTTTGTCACTTGAGAAAAGAAAGTAAATGTACAGAGAAAAACTGGAGAGTGTGTTCAAAGCCATGCTGAGCACTTAGCTTGCTGCACTCAAAGTCACAGACCATTCCACATGCCATATACCCAACTCCTATCAACTCCTATCCACCTCCATCTGTGGGTATCTGAAAATTATCCATTCCTCAGAAAGACTAAAGGTGGCGTGAGAATAAAGAGCTAAAAGACACAGACACGGAGAAACATAGATAGTAGCGTTTACCTTGGCAGTGCCATTACAAAGGCTTAATCTGGGAGACATACCGAAAATGTCTCTCAAAACCCAAACCGAAAGAAAGATCTTTAGACACGCGTTCAATAAACATGTGTCCTTGCTTCTTCTTTCTTTTCTCTGTTCCAAGAAGAAGTGAGAAATGGCAAATGCCACTGATGAGGATACCAGTAGGAGTAAGCTACTAGATAGCCAGAGAACCCGAAGGTAAACCGTGATGCAATCTGTTACATAACTGGTTTTTGACAGAATGCCACTTCTGTGGAATGACCTTCACCTGGCTCTTTCCCCCACTTCTGCCAGCATGCTTATGTCTGTCTGCCTTCATATGTGCCTGTACCCACCTGGGGGTGGCCCATGTGGCTCCAAGTAGGCCTTGGTGCTTGTTGGCAAGCTCTCTGCCTAGTGACCTTTGCCCAGAGTGAAGAGAGCATCATGGCTTATCTGCCCTGATGCCTGGAGCTCTTTTCAACACCCCACCACCAACACACCCTATCCCTACTTCCTATGACTCTGCTCTCTTTCTGGCATCAGAACATGGACCTCACATGGGGTCTTGGGGATCAGAAAGGGCAGATCTGGACATACTCAACCTCTGTGTCACTGGAATTGAAGTTTTCCACTGCTGAGCTCATGTGCAGGACTCACTCTCACGAGTCAGAAACAGCCTCCCTCCCAGTGGACAACTGCTCCCTTCCCAAGAACACCAAACACCTATCAGGAGCCTTCCACCTTTCCCATTAAAGCCTTCAGGTACCTGAAGGACTGTCCCTTGAGTGCACATCAGCTTCTCAGCCTCCCTCCAAAGTCGGTTTACCAGTTCTCTTTGTGGAAGTCCACCCTCAGATCCACACCCCATCTTTACTTCATGGACCTTCCCAGGCTTTATTTGTAAGAGGTTATAAAACAGTCAAGAATTCCTTAACCAAAATACATCCTTTAGGACCATGGACAGGCATTGTGTTTGGCCGTGCTTGGATCCTCATCATCACATTTACACCTCGCACTCCAGCACGTCACATTATCTTAGGACTACTTTGTACTGCCTGCTAAGGAAGCATTGGTTTCTTCTGTGGGGCAATGGTAGCTGCGAAGATGCTTCATCCAGTGTTCCATTGCAGCTAAGGTCCTGCTATAAGAAGCCTTTGTAAGAATGATGGTCCCAGCGTAGCCATCTTAAGTGAAGCGGTGCCTGTTTCCACATTTACCATCAATCATGGATGATATCTTTGCTTAAAACGGGGATTCCTGCCTATTAACTAATTATACTGAAATCAATTCCCTCGGAGCTAGAAAAAGATTCCAAGTTTCAGGTGAGTTATTTTTGGCAGAGGTAATTCCATGTCCCGGAGATAAAGTTCTTTGCATAATCAAGTTTCAACATGTCAGTAGCAATTTGGAGTGATATTAAAGTGTTTTCTGACTTTTGAAGGGCTTCCAAATGTCTTTAAGTCTGTTTAGCGCTGTCCAAGAGGGAAAATAAAAACTGAACGTTTTGTCAAGTTAAAGAGTATCTTGATATAGGGGCATAGATGATGCTGAGACCCATGCTTGGACATTCAGTCCTGAAATATGCAACCCTGTGTCCAAAGGCAAGAGTCAACCTGGAAAGGCTAGAGTCACCAGCTTGAAATGCTTAAACACTTGAGCAACCAACAAGGAGTCATGGAGTATGTTGAGAGCCCATTAATTAAGAAAAGTTATATTTAGCTCATTTCCACCTCAATACCCAATTTCATTAATTGGCCCTTTCTAGAAATTTGGGATATTGGAAGTCAGGAATAGTGTCTGAAATATTGACAGCAAACTAAAGCAACATTCTTCAAAAGGATCATGTGAAATAAATAGAGAAAGTAAAAAAGAAATAGCCATTGGTCTAAAAGGAAAAAAGTCATTGGCCGGGTTTAAAAATACACATGTCCAGGGGAGGAGAAGAGGAGAAAACTGAGGTCAGGATATAATACATGAGAGAATAAAGATTAATTAATTAATTTAATTAATTTACCAGCACCACCACCTACCACCGTCCAGCTATGTTCCATGTCCCAACAGGTGATTTTATTCCTGCCAAGTTTTTAAAATAATGTTTGAAGACAAAACACTGTCACGCCAGCTGTGCTTACGGCCCTCGCTATTTCTTCTCAGTCAAAACCCATGAGCCATGTGCCCACCAGCTGTTCCATATAACTGCCTCTACTGCCTGAAATTCATGACTTTAGCACAGCTTAGTTGAGATCTTTAATATATATATATATATATATATATGTATGTATATATATGTACACACACACACACACACACATATATATATATTCCTGTCTATACCGTGACTTACAAAGCCATTCACCATTCACTACATGAACAAAGATTTCCTGTGACAAGGGGCTTTGGGGGTAATTTTTTAAAGTTGTCAAGCAGTTATAAACAGATATAACTCAATAACTATCAGGCTCCAGTTTAAACTGAATCACACTGGTCTGTCACTCCACAAAGCACTGGATTCCCTATGACCCTGAGCTTGTGGTAGTAACTGCCCCCATCACATCATATTTCCCTGATATTGGGTAATACACAAAAGAGCCATTTCACAGGAGATTTGACTACCTACCTCTAAACATGATGTTTGTCATTCACTCTGTGATTAATCTATGAGAGTGTTATGACATCTGTATCCTTTTGTCATGGGTAGTGATACTTCAAATGATTCATCTTCCACATTGGTAACTTCCTTACTGGTGCCAACAGAATCTCTTACTATACAGAAAGTGCCATAGTTTCCTTTTAGAAGATGGATTTGTTCTCCATGAAGGTTACCTGTGGATCAAATTGCCTATATCCAATTTCCCTTCCATTTCGAACTTGCTGTTTTTGAGGGACATTGTGATACTCAGATAAGTATCTCAGATAAGGACTGCCCTGTGTCTTCTGTCACACGAGAACCATCATATGACTTAGTTCTGGTCAATGAGATATAAACTGCTCTGTCTGTGACAAACCACTAGGAAGTCATCTCAGGAGAATGATATGGTCACCTTTCCCTCTCCCTGCTGGCAGAATGAGACTGTGACAGCTGCTACGCAAGCAGCCATCTTTTCTATGAAGTGACTGTAAAGACGAAAGTGTTAAGATGACTTCATAATGAGAAAGGACTCTGTAGCAGTTATGGCACCATGGAGCCCTTGCCAGCACCAGCTAGACTGCCTGTTCCCAGACTTGAGAAAAAACAAAAGAGGACCTATTGCTTATTCAAGCTACGGGGTGTTTGAAGGTTAGTCTCTTCTGTGTAACTGAAGTTGTTAGCGAGAACTTTGTAAAAATATTGTAATTAGTTAAAGGGCCAGAAGCTGCAGTGGTCTCATGCCCATAGTTGACAGAATTTGTAGTGGTTTGAATAAAAATGGCCCCATAGGCCCATAGGTAGTGGTGCTATTAGAAGGCCTTATTGCAATAGGTATGGCCTTGTTGGAGGAAGTGCTTCACTAGGGGAGTGGTTTTGAGGTCTAAAATGCTCGAGCCGGGTCTAGCACGGCATTCACTTCCTGCTGCTGGCAGATCCGGATGTAGAGCTCTCAGCTCCTTCTCCAGCACCAGGCATGCCTGTGGGCTGCCATGTTCTCACCATGATGATAATGGATTAAATCCCTGAAACTGTACGCCAGCCCCAATTGGAACAGTTGGCCATGGTTATGGCCTTTTCATAGTAATAAGCATTTTCCAACAGGCAGCAAAGCAGAGAAATTTAAGTTGTTGGTCCAGTAACACTCAAAGTTCTGTTGTTTATTGTCTCATCTATTATTTATTGTCTAGTATTTCTAATGCTGCCTTTATATATGTGTTCAGTCTCATCAAATTCAAAGAGTTACTTGCCCAAATTCATGAAAACTCATAGTGTACATTGTACCAACAGTCTATGTTCATTGTACTGACAGTCTGTGTTATGGAATTTTGCTCATGTAGTCTGAGTTACAAGATTTATATCATCATTGTCATTACATTTGCATTTCAACAAATCTGTTAAGTGTTGGAGTCATTTTAGTGAAATTGGAATCACATGTCATGACTAAAATAAATATAAATAAATAAACATACATTTATCTCAACGCATACATATAGGTATGTAACAACAATTAAAAAAACAAATGAGGCTGTGAGTTTGAATGAGAGCAAGTGAGGAGCGCGGTATATGGAAGAGTTTGAAGGGGGAAAAGAGAAGGGGGAAATGGTGTAATTATACTATAATTTCAAAAAATGAAAGAAGACATTAAGAAATAACAAATGTAAATCACAACACCAGGAAAGTAGCAAAGAGTTATAGAAAAATATTTAAATTAAATTTAAATTACAAGGTTTTCTATGTAGTCTATAATGCCTTCACCCCCAGTGTAGCTGGATGGAGATATGAGGTAGATGGAGAGCTGGTAAGTCTCAGAACTGGAAAGAAAAATAACCAAGTATCCAAGGGTATATATGCACAGAGGCTAAGCTGGCCTGTAGACCTCCTAGAACTATGACAAAGAATAACTATAAAGTGTTTACCACAAACCAGGGCCAAAATAACATACACATACATGCATGTGTAAAAGAATCAGAAAGTACTTGCTAAATTTTTGCAGGAATTGAATGCAAAAGTCTAGTTGAAATACAATATCATATATAGACAGAGAAGGAGAGAAAGGTTATTTTGAAGAGAAATTAATAGCTGAGACTGGAAGGTGGGCCGCCTATAACCTATCCAACATGTGTGTGTGTGTATATATATATATATCCATCCTATAACCTATCCAACATGTGTGTGTGTATATATATATATATATATATATATATAGAGAGAGAGAGAGAGAGAGAGAGAGAGAGAGAGAGAGCGCACTGTGGGAAGGAAGGAATATCTAAGTATTTAAAGGGATTTTGCCTCTGCCCTTCCATCTCATTCCTTAGTTACCCTAGAGGGAAATCTGTCATCATCTGCAGTGATGACTGAGCTCTCTGAGATCCAAAGCAGACTTGAGCACGGTAGTGGAGAAGGCCAAACAGCTCTCCCAAGTGGTCCTATAAGGCACAAATACCTTGAGAACATTGGGTTTGTTAGGAGCTAATGAAAATATGTAAATATCTATTTGCAAAATGGTTGTTTCTTTTCCTGCATTGTACACATGTATGAAATTGTCAAGAGAATAAAAATAATATCTTAAAAAGATATTTTTAAAGATATTTGAGAAGTAATTAGGTCACAGGATGAACCCTGGGGAACTGGATTGGTGCTCTTAGGAAAGCATCCTAGAGAAAATCCCAGAGAGGTTTCTGGCACAAACAGGACCACTGTCTTTGAGGAAAGCTTTCACTCGAAGCTAAATTTGCTTTTGCCTTGAACTTAGACTTCACAGCTTTGCAGAACTGTGAAGAACAAATTTCAATTATTAATGATCCATCAGTCTATTGACCTTTGCGCTACTAGCCTGAGTGGATGAAGACTCCAGCTAATGTTCAAAAGGAAAAGAGATCCCCGGTAAGCCGAGGCATGGCATTAAAGTAGGGCAGTGACCATGAGTACCATTGGGTCACTGCTATCCTAAGTGTGAAGGTTATCAGGGTGCATGGAGATGCCAACAAATATTCATCTCCCTGAATGGCTCACCCTTGTGTACTCACAAAGATCACTTTGTTTTGTTTGCTCTCTATGTTCATCAACATCTTATCCTGTTGGCGATTTCAGCTTGGTAAAGTGAGAGCTAAGCTTCTCTGTTCTATGAATGAGGACTGTTAGAAGCCTGAGTAAATGTTCAGATTCCCTTGAGTCTCCTCTACTGCAAGCAAACACCCACCTTCTTCCCTGGCCCAATGAAATTTTAGCAGGCTGACAAGTGGAGACATCTCTACAAGTTTGCCTTCCTGGGATTTTGCCTTTTCCCCAAGAAAGAGCCATGGTTTTCTCCAGAGTCCAAAAGTATTGATCAGTGTTGTCACCCATTGCCCCTGACTCGTCCTGCTTTAAATCCCTGGAGAGTAGAGCCTGCACATGGCTTCTTCCCTTCCCCAGGGATAAAAAAAAGATGATCAATGCAATGGCCCTTGCAATCTTGATGTAGGCCCTGCCAGGGCTGTGCTGTAAGCCTTGGGAAGGGAAGCCAGATTCATAAAGAAAGTGTTAAGGACTTTAACATTCTGAAAACCTTAACACATAACTTCTCCTAAATAATTTAGATGCTGTGCTTATTAGTTGAATTTTTGCCACAGCACTCCAGGACTGCTGAAAAGATGATGCCTCAGACCTAAAAGGGACCAGACTTCAAAAGATTCTGTCATCAGTATCCTAAGGGGCTCAAGGAAGAGATGACAATAGAAACCACTGCCTATTCTGAAGGTACTTAGAATCTAGAGGAAGGGAAAACTAACCAACACATTAGTAAAGTGTGCTAAGGCTAGTATATGCATGAATTTCAATATAGCTCGTGACATGTAAAGGCTCTCCTTTCTGTTTGTAAGGAAAGTGGATATTTGGTCCCATTACAAGACCTTCCCTTTAGAGTCTAAGACACCAGACCCCTTTAAGAATAGTATTTTTTTTATAACTCTGAAAATTTTAAAAGCATATTTAGAAGTGCATCTTTGGCATTTCTCAGAAGGTAAGGATTAGAATAAATCAAAGCCAAATTGAGCCAACTATAAAATAGGAAATTTTGGTATGGTTGCCTGTTCTATCAATTTGATAATACTTAAATATTCTCTTGAATTTTTGTGACAAAATGTACTATATTAAAACAAACAATAAAATGGAATTTGTGGCATTGAACATGGCTGAGCAAGTATCTTTGGAGGAGGATGTTGAGTCTTTTGGGTATATGCCAAGGAGTGCTATAGCTGGGTCGTACAATAGATTGATTTTTAGTTTTTGAGGGTTCTTCAAACTGATTTCCAGAGTGCTGGCCCTGTTTGGAATCCTACCAAGCACAGATAAAGGTTCTCTTCTCTCCACATCCTTTCCAACATTCATTGTCTGTTGTTTTGTTGATTTTGCATTCTGGCTGGGGTAAGACGAAATTGCACTTCCCTAATTGCTAGGGATATTGAATTATTTTTTATTTTATTTTTAGATATTTCTCAGACATTTTTATCCCTTCTTTTGAGAACTCTATTAGTTCTGTAGCCCATTTTCTGAGTGAATTGGGTTTTTTAGGGGGGTATTTGTTTTTTTGGGGGGTCTTGATTTGTTGTTTTTTCAGTTCTTTAGTTTTCATTTTGGGATATTAATCTTCTGCCAGACGTATTGCAAGCAAAGATTCCTTCCCATTCTGTGAGCTGATTCTTTAGTTGATTGATTGTTTTAAATTATATGAGGTCTCAATTGTCAATTGTTGGCCTTAATTTGTAAGCAGATCAAGTCCTATTCAACGTCCCTACAACTATATGATGTAGGACACAGTTTGTGTTGTCTTCTAGCAGGTTCAGGGTTTCAGGTTTTGGATTTAGGTCTTTGATCCATTTGGAGTGTGCAAGGTGATAGATGCGGGCCTAATTTTATTCTTCTACATGTGGCCATCCAGTTTTTCTAGCATCATTTGTTGAAGCTGCTTTCTTTTCTCTAGCATATGTTTTTGGAATGATTGTCTATGTGAAATAGTACATGACTGTAGCTATGTATTCTCATGTTTGGCTGTTCTACTCACACTAGCTGGGAAATGGAATCAACCTAAATGACAACCTTCAAGTGACAAATGAATAATGAAAACATGGTACATTTATAGTATGGAATACCATTAAGGTATACAAAAAAAAAAAAAAAAAAAAGGAAATTTGCAGCTAAATGGGTAGACCTAAAGATGATTATGTTGAGTGAGGTAAACCATACCCAGAAAGACAAATATCACTCGTTCTCTCTCATCTGTGGCCACTAACTCCAAATCTTCGGGTATGAGTAGATACGGCACTGTCTTAGGGTTTCCATTGCTGTGAAGAGACACCATGACCAAGGCAACTCTTATTTATTTATTTATTGGGCCTGGCTTACAGTTTCAGAGGTTTAGTCCATTGTTATAATGGTAGGAAGCATGGAGGCATGGAGGCAGACATGGTGCTGGAGGAGCCGAGAGTTCTACATCTCGATCCCCAGCCAGCAGCAGGAGACTATGTGCCACACTGTGTGGAGCTCAAAGGCACGCCCACAGTGACACATTTCCTCCAACAAGGCCACGCCTCCTAATAGCGCCATTCCCTATGGGCCAAGCAGTCAACACATGAGACTATGGAGGCTGTTCATATTCAAATCATCACAGGGACCCTAGACAAACAACTACAGGCAACCAAAGACTGCTGAGAGCGAACGAAATAGCCCTCCCCAGGGGAGAGTCCATCAGCTGGTTAGCCAACCAAGTGGTAAGCCCTGAAGTCATATACAGTCAGTAACATTGTATGGACAGAACAGATTGTATTTATATATCTATTAATATAACATATAAAATATTTTTAATAAAGCCATGAATTTGAGAGAGAGAGAGAGAGAGAGAGAGAGAGAGAGAGAGAGAGAGAGAGAGAGAGAGAGAAGGTGTTGAAGTGAAGAAAAGGAGGAGAGGAAATGATGTAATTTTAATTTCAAAAAAATAAAATAAAATATTTTAAAAGTAGAATGCGCATAGAAGATAGAGAGGAAATAGCAGCCTCTGCTCTGTCAGTCATTGTGCTTGGAGGGGTTGACAGGTGCAGGGCCAGCAGAATCCACATTGCCACCCACTGCTGCCCAAGGTCAGCAGCTCACCTTCCTGGCTGCTCCTTCTGTTCCTTAGCAGAGATCCCAGACCCTCCAGTGGACCCGTAGCTGAGAATCCAAGAAGGTGATGGTTTTCTACTGACTCTCGGCTCCTCCATCATTCTCACTTGGGTGGTTGGATGTGCCAGGCTTCCAGATCAACTGCTTTCAATTCACCCTTCAGACCTCCATTTCCCCAGATTCTCACAGTGCACAGAGTTTAATTCTTATTTTAAAAAAATACACCATAACCACAGGGAGGTCAGCTTCCTAGTTTACTTGTGATGTTATAATTTATTGCAAATGGTAATTCTGGGGCTAGAGAGATGGTTTAGACATTAAGAACACAGACTGCTCTTCCAGAGGACCCAGGTTTGGTTCCCAGCACCCATGTCAGTAGGTTCACAACCACTTTTAACTCCAGCCCCATCCAGAGAACTTAACACGCTCTTCTGGAATCCTTGAGCACCTGAACTCATGTGCACATACCCACACACAAACATACTTGCATATATATATAACTAAATAGAAATGTAAAGTTTTAAGAGGTCCCCTTCTGTCGTAGATCTAGGGGAAGGGAATAGGGTGAAAGAGGGAGGGAGGAAGGAATGGGAAGATACAAGTGAGGGGATAACAACTGAGATGTAATCTGAATAAATTAATTTTTTAAAAAACATTAAAGAGGTCATCCCATTCCGCTATTGGACCACATACTTTCCCCATACTCTGTCCTAATTTTATCTTCATACTATCAATCTAAGATTGACATCATAACCCCTGCTGGCAAACAGGAAAACAAAATCTGAAAGAAATGACCCAACTTACATAAGAAAATCCAAGTCAGTGAGAAAGTTTTGGGGGGGGTAGTTCAAAGTGTTTCTCTTGAACTGCTGCCTCCACCCTGTCACATGGTACATATGTGCACACCCAGCAAAGAGGCCGTTCCATGGGTACAATTGCAAGATCAGTAAGAAAAGTAAAGAGATAATGTAACGGCTAGAGAAATTAATCAAATAGTCAATGAAGTCAGTCTAGGCTAAATTCATTCAAGCAAGAAGGAGCAAAAGTCAGAGACACACCACAAATTCTCACAGCCACACAAGGTAAGTACCACACTAGCCTTCTTTCCTAGGCTAGAAAACAAAGGGAGCATCATACTCTCGAGTGAGTAAATCAAGACAAAGCCGGTCTTTAAACACCCTAGCTCTTCAGCTGCAGAATTTATAAGCATATGACTCACAGTTAGTTTCTATTGCTGCAATAAAGTAGACCTGAGGTAATTAAGGAAGGAAAGGGGTTACTTTAGATCATAGTTTTGGAGGGTTTTAGCTTTGATGGTTGGCGTAGTGCCCTGTTGTGAAGCATCATGGCAGGAAACAACCAGCCACCTCATGGGCAGGAAAACAAAGGAAACAGTAAAACGTTAGGCGCTAGTGTCCAAAACCCAAAGGTGCTCCTACAAAGCCCCACTTCTCAAAAGCTCCAGCCACCCCCAGTAGAGGCAGTCCGTGGATCGAATCTGTAGTACATGACCTTCGATAGGGCTTCCATATCCAAACTGCAGAACTGAATCAATAAGAGGAGGGAAGGGAAAAGGATGGCAGAACTAGGAGGCAAAAGATGAAGTAGGAATGAAGTGGGAAAAGATAACAGATGAGGTTCATGCAACCAAAACTGGCTCCTGGCCCCATGCTGCAGTTTTGCATCTGTACAGATTGTGGGAATATTGCGGGATATATGGGAATTCCCATAATATGGGAATATTATGAATGTCCCTCTCTCATCCTCATGCAGCTTGCGTTCCAAGAAGTCAGACAGACATTAATCTGCAATTCTAAGGACTACTATATTATCGGCAATTTATTTTAAATTACTATATATAACGTGTGGTGTTTGGGTGGGCGTTCTAATTTATACCCTCGAGGTAATTTATACCCTCAGAACTACCATAATCAGAGAAACACAATATATCCTCTAAGGTAGCTAGTTAGCACTTTAAAGCTGATCGAAACGCAGCTAGCCTGTGCCCATCACCGCCTTAATATCAGACCAATAACAAGTCTGCTAATTAGTGGAATGGATGCCATAGATGAATTTTCTTTGGTCAAATAAATAATCTTCTATTTGAACGGAATAAATTAAAAATACCATCATACCCGTTCCAGCAAGGATAAATGTGGGAATCAGAAAGCCTAATGCACTAATGCCCTTTGGTTAGTGCCCTAGCCTGAGTAGTTTGTGTGGGTGAATATCCTACCTTGACCCTGCTTATAAAGTCAGCTGAATCCTCCTACTGTGTGTGTGTGTGTGTGTGTGTGTTTGTGTGTGTGTGTGGGTGTGTTGGTGTGCCTCCACTGAGCCCTTTAATTAATGGCTTTTCTGGGTGCATACAAAGACAAGAAGCTGGGATTAACAGAAGTAACAGAACAGGCTTCAGGACAGTTTGTGCCTGTTTAATGGTATCTGTTACACAGACTTGAAGTTTGCCTTCAGTATAATATCCCTGCTGGTTGCAATTTCTGGGTTACATATAATTCCAAATGACCACGGTGATTTCGTTCA
Organism: Acomys percivali; assembly: GCA_907169655.1. Taxonomy (NCBI): domain Eukaryota; kingdom Metazoa; phylum Chordata; class Mammalia; order Rodentia; family Muridae; genus Acomys; species Acomys percivali. The sequence continues at coordinate 25,642,467 of OU015756.1, read as the reverse complement.
TTTTACAATAGCAATTTAATTTCAAGTATCAGTGCCTCGGGAGCATCAGCGTGAAAGGCAATGTGGAAATGCGTGGCATCTATTCCTGCCATAGTCTTATAACTCAGAATTAGAGCTTCTGTGATGAGTGGATGTAGGGATACACTGTAGGCAAAAGATCCACAAATCCTAGACTCTTAAGAAATGAAAGAAAGCCACCTGTGTACAAGTACTAACTCAGTAGAGGTGACATTGCCTAATACAAGAAGGTGACATTTTACATGTTGGCTGGTAGGTAAAGTTGTTAATTAGCTGGAATTCAAACAAGACACACAAACAAACGAATGAATGATACATACCAAAGAAAATTCCAGAGAAGAGAATACCAAGTTCCAACATACAAACCTCCTCCTTTTTGGAAACAAAGAAAGCCAAACTAAAACAGTGATGTGCGTGGGAAAGAAGTTTGGTCTTGATCAACTCAGAGAAGACTTCAATCCAACGGAGGAAGAAGTCGGTCCGAGGCTGACTTACTCAGATATGTTAGCTAAATACTGTGCTTTAAGTATCTCTGGCGTGTATGACCTTAGTGGGGGGTTTGGTGAACTTCTTTTTGGCATGACTGTGTTTGGCACTGCCAGCTTTTGTACCCACGCCCAATTAGCCCACAGTCCTCAGTGAAGAACAAACCTCATTCATTTGCATGATTGTTTCCTTTGCCACTTCCTTTATAAAAAAAATAATGAGCCATTATGCCCATAATTAAAGCAACCTTAATGAACAAGGGCCCCGCTGACAGGAATCCCATGGGAAGGTCAAGAGAAATTAGCTTCAAGGCTGGTCTGCTAAGCAGAAGGCCAATCCGATATGCACCGTCTCTGGGAAGCAGGACTGCCTCAGGGCTGCCACCTCAGAGTTCAGCCTTCCTGGAGGAAGCATGGTTCACTCTTTATCCAGCTCTTTCCCCCTCTCCTTTTCCTCCTGGCTCACCCCCTCACCCCGAGTCATTTCCCCAAGGAACTTGACACAAATAACAATAAAATATTCATGCGAGTAAGCTAGGTTCTCCAATCCCAAGGAGGAGGTCCATGGTGAGCGTTATGGAGACTATTTCCCTTTGGGTCTCCTAGAGGCTGGAGCATGGTAGAAGTGAAGCATCATTTCCCAAGTTAAGTGTGTGTGTGTGTGTGTGTGTGTGTGTGTGTGTGTGTGTGTGTGTG
>OU015756.1:25627961-25641258 GCA_907169655.1 Acomys percivali | reverse complement strand
GTGTGTGTGTGTGTGTGTGTGTGTGTGTGTGTGTGTGTGTGTGTGTGCAGGTACCCACATCAGGAGTCAGTTCTCTCCTTTCTCCAAAGGTTCTGAGAATCAAATTTAGGTTTTCCAGTTTGTGCAGTAAGCGCTTTTACTTACTGGCCCATTTCACTGGGCATTTTCTTCGAAGCATCGTCTCCCTTATGGTTCTAACGGATCTTTCTGCCTAGGCATCGTATACACTTGGTCCATTTTTTTCTCCCTCAGACTCAACGTCCCAGTTCCTAGAGGAAAGAATAAGGGGCAGGGCTCTTAGAAATGCAGAGTCTCAGGCCTCCAGTCCAGAGGTACAAGTCTGAATGGACATTTTAACAAGATCCCAGGCTGCTGTTTTCCACTTTAAAGTGTGAGAAGCAGCCATCTAGGGAACTCCTTCTGTTTGGTTTCTTCCTCTGTGGTGTCTGGCCACCTCCTACTGCACAGCATTGATTAAAGGATTCCTGTCCTAGAAAACCCTGGACAGGTAGGATCACAGCAGCTTACCTGCCACATGTCTTCCCTCTGGGGAAAGAGTGCACTGCACATCTCGCAGGCCCTGTGGTGTTGTGCTCAAGACAGGGTGAATAACTAAGGTTTGTAGAATGCTGCGTTAGTGGAGAGAGTAGGCTGTTTCCTGCAGATGGGTTTAACCAGATCTTTTGAAAAAAAATCTGCAGGCTATTGTAGGCTGGGACAAAAGGACTGCTCCTGACTTGGTACAGGAGGGGTCTTTGGTTTGTGGGGTCTTGTCAACAGGAACCACAAAGGGAAGAAAACTTAGAATATCTGTGGCCACTCAGCCTCCAGTTTCACCAGATGTCAAGGCCACATTCAGTAGTAAAATTTAGCTTTAGGCCTTATGTCACATAGCAAAGCCATGTTATGAAAATATAGACTGACGCCATGATATAAAATTGTAGGCAGGTTTAGACTGAATTAGAATGCCTCATTTTCTACCTTTGCTCTGTCCCTTGCTTATCATACTGTCCCTATCATCTAACATGTGACAGGCACTAAAACAAATATTTATTGAATTCATGAAGAAAAAAAAAAACCACAGGTATATATCTACCAAGCATGGTGTGTAGACTATGAGCAATACTTTTAAGTATTTTTAATCCTCATCTCTGATTTACCTTAGTCTTAGTTATATAATAACCAGAATCAAATAAATAGAACAACATATTTATTACATGAATATTTATAAAAAGAATTTAGACTATGGTAAATGAACTATTTTATTCATTAAGAAATATAATATTTGATTGTTCAATAAAGGTTGGAAGACCTTGATTCAGCCCACATTATTTGAATGCCATGTACATGCCAGACACTACTAACTGCTCTCCCATACATGATCTAATTTCATCCCATCCCTATGTGGCCATTGTTCTCATCTTCATTTTACAGGCCAGGAAACTGAGTACGTTTTTACCCACTCAAAACTGGCCCTTCTTATTATATCAAATCATGGCATTCACTGAGGTGACCCATGAGATCTGTTAGGATAAAAAATGATAACCCAGCAATACAATAGGGCCTTCATAGCAACAGAGGTACCAGTCACAATTTTGGAGATGTCAGTCGGAGGAAAATGTTGAATTTATCGGGCTAGCTAATAAGAAGAATGAGGATGAAGATGGACGGGTATAAAATGCTTCGGACTTGGCTTGCTAGGCTGATGTAGATAAAATCTGGCAGTAGCTGGAAGATCATTGGAGAAGCTGACAACAGAAAGAGACAGGCTGGGGTATACAGCAACTATCAGTTTTTCCAGCCTAAGTTCTACATGATTAATTCATACCATCCAAAGCCATGCACTGGGGCTATATTTTTCAGTCTCCAGAAGAAGTGTTCTAACCCTGACTCTCACACGAACTCTGGTGCCCTTTTCTGACCACGTCCCCTGGATGGGGAGGCCTGGTGGCACTCAGAGGAAGGATAGCAAGTTACCAAGAAGAGACTCGATACTCTAAGAGCATATATAGGGGGGAAGGAGGTCTCCCTCAATCACAGTCATAGGGGAGGGGAGAGGGGGGAAGTGGGAGGGAGGGAGGAATAGGAGGAAACAAGGGAAGGGCTAACAATCGAGATGTAATATGAATACATTAATAAAAAAGTTAGAAATTTAAAAAAAAAAGAAGTGTTCTTGCTGCCTCGTGTTCTCAGATGTACAGCAGAGTGGCCAAAAGTACAGACTCTGACTCCAGCATCTTAAAGCTCAGATCTGAGCTTGTTTGCTTTCTGGCCATGGATCTGGGCTGGTTATTTAATTTATCTCTGCTTCAGTTTCCATCTGCACAACATAGATAATAAGAGCTTCTATTCATAGCATTATGGGGATGGAATTAGTTAATATGCATGAATTACCTAGAACAGTGCCTGGGACTGCGTAGCCTGTGTAAATGAGAGGCAGTTATCGTTATGAGTCAGTGTCATCTGACTTACACAAAAGGTCAATAAAATAAAGTGATCGTGTGATACTTATCCAAATGAACAGAGCAGTGTGTCCCAGAAACTATATTTACTGTGTAAAAGAATGTAGTTTATGATAAAGGACAATAAAAATAGTATTTGGTTGTTCAATAAGTTAGGATATTGTGATAAGCCGATATGACATCATCTTCCCTTCTACCTGCAGTCTGTCCAATGCTGCCCTTGTTAACACTTTGAGTAATCACTGCGGCAGTCCATATCATAATTAATAACATCTTCTTCTTCCTAACAAGACAGAAAAGAAATTAGTCACATGTTGATCGTGTGAGAAGTTCAGACTCAGAATGCCATTTCCATACTTGTGTGTCTCCATTTGAATTGTTTCTTTGGTTTGAGGTTTTGAGACGATGTTTCCTTTATGTCATCCTGGATAGCCTGGGACTTAAGGTCTCTCTCCCTCAGCTTCTTAAGTGCTGACTCGAGTGTGTGTCACAGTGACTCCATTCGAATCCCTTTTTGTTTTTGTTTTTTCGAGACAGAGTTTCTCTGTTTAACAGCCCTGCTGTCCTGGAACTCTCTTTGTAGATGAGGCTGGCCTTGAACTCACAGAGATCTGCCTGCCTCTGCCTCCCAAGTATTGGGATTAAAGTCATGTGCTAAAATCCTTTTTCAAAGCCCCCTTCCTAGCTTCACCTCTAGGTGCCACTCATATGGTCTAATGACCTAGCAGGATACAGGAAGCTCATTCAAATAAAGTAATAAGCAGTTTAGTTAAGAAATTATTGACGACATGTTGGGAAAACAAAAAATGAGAGTGACCAGCAGGAGGTCTTACATCTTAAGAAGATCTAAAGGGATTGATTCCTTATCAGAAGGCAGGGATTCTTTTAAAACTCAGTTATATTATGCAAACAGAATTTTGTTTTAATTCCAAATATGGGTTATGGATCTACTTTTAGTTTGTCCACAGCTGATAATTGCCTTGTGAGACTTAGAGAGGAACATGGTCTTTGCCAGCTGGAGTTAGGGGACTTCTGAGGACTCAGTGAGGGTATAAATATCAGAGCCCCGGAAGAGGAAAAGGACTCTCCAGGAGAGAGAAGGATGCTTAGAGGAGATGCTGGGGGAGAGGGGGCAGGAAGGGGGTGGGGAAAATGCTTCAATGGGGCTAGAGCAGCTGCTGAGTAAGAGGCTGCTGTGGTGGAAACCAGAAGAGAAAAGACAAACTCCCAGAAAGAAGAAGGCTGCTGCTCCCCGCTGCCCCTGGTCGCTGTTGATGCTGTTGGACAAGAAGTTAGACATATCCTGAAACAGAGTGGTATTTCCTCCAAAGAACTCAATAATCCCAAAGAGCAGGAAGTAGCTAAAGACAACTCCATCCCCTTTCCCCACTAACCTTTCTCTCCTACCTAGTGTTGGGGAGTTGGTGGAAGGGAGAAAGAGGTATAAGATAACCTATAAAGAATAGAGTTTTAAAATAGCACCCATGGAGACCTGTGACTATCAGATGGTTACCTGGCAGGGTCCATGGCCAGGTACAAACAGTGTTAACCCGAGGCTAGAGTGAGGGAAACAAACAGGTAAATACCTCACCTCTCTCTATTCTCTAACCCTCTGAACTTCTGAAAGACCCCAACCACACTCTTCGCTGTGAGTCGGCTTCCCAAAGGATACAGGAGGATGGAGAGGGGAGAGCTGTGCACCTTAGTACTAAGTAAGCAGAGAACAAGGACCCTAGCCACAGGTAGTAAGAAAGGAAGTAGCTATCTGAAATAACTGAAAGTGAGGGGAGGCATCAGCTTGCTGCAGTTTCCTAAGGACCAGGGGCATCCATCTCAGATAAAACCCGATCCTGCGACATTGCTGAGGAGAGTTTTACTCATGGGTCCCTACACCTGGTCAATGGTTCCTAACTTTAAAAGAGCTCATAAAGGCTATAATGCCATGGACATGGGTATGAGAAGCCACTGAAGTTTCCTGGTTCTTGTGCCTCATGACAAAGAATTGTACCAGGGACACTGTGGTAAAGTAATAGTAATAGAGAGACTATTGTTAGGAAAGGGAAAGGGGGTGAGCTAGTGAGCTGGTGGGCTGAGGACAGGCCTGCACCCCAAAGCACTGGACCACAGGCTTCGAGATCCTGTACAGGTCATTTACATGGCTCCCGCATCCCTCCCTGTATGGTCTGATTGTTACTTGTAGGCCAGGTGAGAAAGGGTATCTAGTCTTTGCCAACTGGTTTATGTCATCTCTAGCTAACTCCTGTGACTCTCTCCAGTCTCTGATCTCCAACGGTATGACTCTTTCAGATTGACTGCAACACATCTGGAAAAGTCCATCTGGGGCCATTTTAAGCCCTGCCTGCATGTTTGCTCAGAAAGGGAGCCTGGGGCTTGGAGAAAGGCCTGGAGATGGTTAATGGGCTGTCAGTTTGGTTAGGTTTTGGTCCCCAGTTTTTTTAGTCAAACACTAGTCTAGATGCCGCTGTGAAGATATTTTTCTGATGTGATTAACTATGGAAAACATGAACCAGGTTCATTTTACTTCATGATATTAACTCAGGGCCACATCTAACTCACTGAAGCCTACAGAGCAGAGACTGGGCTTTTTTTTTTTTTTTCCGAAGAAGCAGAAATTCTGTCTATATGCCATAAGATGAAAACTCTGTTGATCCTCAACTGTTTGCATTTCAGGCACAAAACTCATCTCCCCTCTGAACTGCCATCGTGCTGGCCTCCTCCACTTTTGGATAAGCCACTCCCTCACAATCATGCTAAATGATTCTTTGAAACAATCCTCTCAGAAATGTGTGTGCATGCACACACACACACACACACACACAAACACACACACACACACACACAAATACATTCATATACATGGGTATGTATTGCTTCTTTGGAGAACCCTGACTAGTCTATTCTGTATCAAGATAATCATTGAAAGACTGAGCTGAGCATGGTGGCACACACCTTTAATCCCAGCACTCGGGAGGCAGAGGCAGGCAGACTTCTGAGTTCAAGGCCATCTTGGTCTACAAAGCAAGTCCAGAACAGCCAGGGCTGTTACAAAGAGAAACCCTGTCTCGAAAAACCAAAAAGATAAAAAAAATTTTAAAAATCAAAGACTGAAGAGGACATGTATCCAAGAAGTCTCAGAAGGGAGTGGGAGTGTATGGGGGAGGGGTGTGAAGAAAGTCTTATTAAATAACCACACAGCCCCAGGCAAGGAGTACACCAATATCTAACAAACAGTAAGATAAGTGGAACATGGAAGGTTAACCTAAGGAAGAAAGGGGGACAGCAATATCACCCCATCCCATCCTGCCTTGAGAAAACTACCAAAGAGATGGGCAGGACAGCACTTGAAATCAAGTTCAGACTATCACTGAGCAACGTATCTTAATTTCTGAACTGAAATTAATATTTTTTAATGCTATTTTTAGTGTCATTGTACAAAAATAAACAGGAGCGGGAATTATGAGTGTATTTTAAATTTATGTGTTTATTTGTGTGTCTATGCCTGCTTGACTGTGTGCACCACGTGCTTGTAATACCAAGGGAGGCCAGGAGAGGATGTTGGATTCCCTGGAACTGGAGTTACAGGTACCTGTGAGCTGCTGGTGTGGGTGGTGGGTACTCAGAGTCCTTTACAAGAGTAGCAAGAGCTCTCTGTCACTGAGCCATCTCTCCCATCCCTCTGTCAAGTATATTTTAAACTAATAATAGGAGACTTAAAAATTAATATGAACACACCCGAAGAGTTCTACTTGTTCAGAGTATCAATTAGGCAAGCATTACTTTTTATGATTAAAAGCATCAATATTAAATTTTTAATATAAAAATTAATGAGTATTTTCATATCTGTTATAAATCCTAGCTGAGTGCATTATCTGCAGTACTGCCAAACTGTCTTTTATTTAAGGATTTATGTGATAAATATTTCTAATAATAAACTTGGCACCCTTAAATTTTTCATTTTCCAGAAAAAATTAAAATTTACAACTAAAATAATATTACTTTTACTCTGACAAATATTGATTACCAGCCAACTATATGCTACCCATGAGCAGATAAGAACAAAGTAGATTGTGTTCTTGTCTAGGGAGCACACTATCTGGTGAGCAGTTATTACACAAGTAAATGTAGAGACCCAAATTTTAAGAAGCATTCTCTAGGAAGAACAAAAGTTCAGATCAATAATTTTCACAAGTATCGCTCTCAGGAAGTTACACTGAAGACTGCAGTGGGGAGCTGGGAAAAATTAATTGGCTTAGAGAATCAGAGACAGCGAGAACTGTGGGCAAAGAGAAAATAGTTCTCCAAAGACATGAGGGAGAAAGCTCTTGGAATACTCAGGAAAACATGTTTGGCTGTAAAGAGGAAAAGATAAATATGGCCAAGGTAGCTGGTAGCTGAATGCTGTGGCAGCACACTCTCAGAAGGATGTTTCCATACTAAACTACCAAAGGGTTTCAAGAAAACATAAGACATAGTATAATTTATACCGACATTGCCTGTGGTATGAAAAACGGGCTAAAAAGTGAGAAAGGGGAGCCAGCCGAGGCCCTGGACAGCTGCTACGATGGTGAGAGACAGGGGACAGGGACAGGGAGGACCAGGTGGGCTGGAGTCTGGCTTTGCTAGGCTGATGCGATGACGTGGTGAGAGGCCAAGGTTGGGAAGTGATGAGGACAACTCCTAAAACACAAAACTTTTCATTCCCCTTCCTTTCCCCACCGATCCACTCCGGCCTGCCATTCACCTAACAGAGATGGCATGAGATAAAAATGACAGGGTTTGGCCAGATAGGCCCTGGCAGAGCGAAAAGCCAAAGACGGAAAGTTTGGAAATGTCATGAAAAGTGCTAATGAAGATCTCAACCCCTCAACCTGGGACATATTGACAAACCATGATTACAAAACGTAATGACACCTTTTATCAAGGCAGCATTTTTTTTTTGACATCATAATGCATTTACTATAAGAATTCATCATTGAAACATTAGCATAATATTAAATTTTAAGCAATATTGAAATGCTGATGACTCTAATTTATCATCCAACTATGAAATACTAACAAAAGCATTTGTCTTAGAATCGCTGAGGTCTCTATACTGTTTCTGCTTATTTTCTTCCTGCTGCGTGAGCCTAGCCCACAATGCCCTCCCTAGTGCCAAAAATGGCACAGAACTCGAAATTAGACGGACAAGTACAACAGAATTTTTTAGCAACAGGCTCCAAAGCATGCCAAAGAAACCACATCACAGCAGAAATAAATCTCACATTATTGTTTTAAAAGAGGAAATAAAAGAAGAAGAATGAACACTGAGGATACAGAGAGGCAGCCAGGTTTAGCATTGATTAAGATAGCAGGGACCAGAGGAGCCATTTGAAGGAAAGAATTGAGTGTCAAGCATGCTGACCTTGGGTGGCCAGCCATGTCAGGTGGGACTGTCAAGTCAGCAGTTGTATGCATGGATCTGGGACTTAGAAGAGAGACCTAAGGTAGAGGTAGAAAAAGGGGGCAGAGGACCTAACCTGTTAGAATACAAATGATCATTCAAAGTTTATAGAGGATGAGATATACCAGTAAAGCAAGGGTGAACTGAGAAGGAAGACCAGGCCACTGTAGAGAGACTATCTGATGTATTGTATGGATCCATCGCTTGTCAATTAAAAACAAAAAACAAATACAAAAGAACTGTGGCCTATAGAAAAGGGTAGAATAGAAGGCGGTACATCTGTCAGGTGGAGAAGATTCTGGAATAGAGCCAGAAAAGGGAGCTATGTCTGGGAAAATGTGGGGAGGACAGATACCTGGTACTTGAACAGAGGGAACCAGCCACCCAGCAAAATGTAAGTTAGTATAAGTGGGTCACTTTAAGTTATAAGCTAAGAGCCTAGCTATATGGCCTAGGTATTTGTAAATATATTTTGAGTCTCATGAGTCATTATTCTGGAAGCTTGGGGCCAGGAAGAAAAAATTACTAAGTGAAGCAGGATAAAAAGACAGAAAATTTGGAGGATGTGTGAAAATAAGGCCTTCTCCCAGGAACCCAGTAGAAGCTACTGGCCAGCAAAAAAGTAAGAGTCCCCACACACCTAACAAGAGCTTCGGGCTCTTCTCCTTTCACAACTGAGGATCTGTAGCTTTAACAATCCCTCAGAGGTCTAGGGGAGGGGACTAGGGCAGAAGACAGAGGGAGGGTGGGAATGGGAAAAAAAGAGCAAAGGGATAAGAATTGGGGTAATATGAATAAATCATAATGACATTTTTAAAGATTTATTTATTATATATTCAGTGTGCATCAGATCTCACTGTAGATGTTGTGAGCCACCATGTGGTTGCTGGGAATTGAACTCAGGACCTCTGGAAGAACAGTCAGTGCTCTTAACCACTGAGCCATCTCTCCAGGCCCCAGAATGACATTTTTAAAAGAAAAAATAATAATAATCTCTCAGAAACCCATTCAGAGGGAAAACACATGTACAAACTCTTTGTGCATCCCTCGTGGCTCCTGGTTTTGCTTTATGGGATTACAATTCCATCCAAGGCATCACCAAAGCCACCTTTAACCTCAGTTATCAAAACAGACGAAAGGGGGAGAGGGTTTCTTAGCACCGTCTGAGACATATCCAAGAGCCACAACAATGGTGTATACGCCTAATGCTAAGGCACTTGATTGTGACCCTCCCCCATTGAAGGGCCTGTGCCCACACATAAGAATAGCTTCCTTTCTGCCATTTTCCCTTGGAAAGCCCATGCCTCACTTGGGATTAATTTTCATTTTGGTCTCCCTTTTTGCCCCCCCCCCACTTTCACCTTTAATTAAAACCCCATCTCTCCTCCATACTGCTTACTCCAAAAATTCTCTTCTGTATTAAAACCACAAATCCCAGTTTTGCTTGTGTTAAGACCCCTGTAATAATCAGGGAAACTCTCTGGACTGCTGAGGGTGACAAGGAGGAACTGACCTATGTCCCCTCACCACTGACATGAAGTTCTAGATTTAGACATCAGAGTCAAGAACATTTAACTTAGGGTCTGAGGATGAGATAAAAAAAAAATATTGAAACTGTTTATCAGGAGCTTCAAGGAATGCATTTATCCTCATCATGACCAATATCTGAAAAGAAGCAACTTAGTGGAAGAGTTTGTTGGACTCACAGTTTCGGAGGGTGTAATCCGTCATGGTTAGAAAGGTGCTGGTACGGCTGCCCCATCTGTACCCGCAGAATGATGAGATAGTGGGTGGATCAGGGAGCAGAGAGCTTAAGCTGGAACCAAAAGTGCTCATCAGCATCAAGGTTCACCATGATGCTCAGCTTCTAGTGAGGTCAGAACCCCAAAGTTCTCCAGCTTCCCAAAAAAGCACCATCAGCTGGCACCAGGTGGTCAAAATGCATGGGCTCTTGGGGGGTGATTTCCAATCCAAATTATAAGAAGGAATGTGCCTGCTCTCAATATGGCAGCTGGTCTGTCCCACATTTTTATATTCTAGGCATTACTCTTTCCCCATTCTCTGTTGCCATATAAATCTTCATCTTTCCCTAATTTTGCCTACTCGTTTCTTGGTAAGGTTGAAGGCAAAATAAATTATGTTAGACAGCCTCTCAAGAGAGCATAAGAAGCTTCAAAGGGCTGCCATTAAAATGCACCTTAGTATACTGTCTACACCCAGACCTCCAACTGTAATTTATGTCACTTCCTTGAATGTAGAAGAACTGGAGGGCCTACATTAAAAAACAAACAAACAAACAAACAACCACCTCCCTCCCCAAAACAACCTTGCGGTTTCTATTGAAGAGAGGGAACAGGACAACAGGACAGGAGCCTGCCATAGAGGTCCTCTGAAAGACTCCACCCAGCAAGGGATCGATGCAGAAGCTAAGGCTCACAACCAAAGTCTGGGCAGAGTGCAGGGTGTCTTATGAAAGAGCTGAGGGATAAAAGGACCCAGAGGGGATAGGAGCTTCACAAGGAGACCACCAGAGCCGACAGATCTGGGGCCAGGGTGGCCCGCAGAGACTGATTCATCAGCCAAGGATCATGCATGGAGAGGACCTAGAAACCTTGCTCAGTTGTAGTTGATAGGCAGCTCAGTCTCCAATGTGAATCTCCTAATATGAGGAGCAGGGGCTGTCTGTGACCTGGGCTCTGTTGCCTCTCATTGATCACATCCCCCTGACTGGGCAGCCTTATCAGGCCACAGAGGAAGAGGATGCAGGCAGTCCAGATGAGACTTGATAGGCTGGGGTCAGATGGTAGAGGAGGAAGGCTCCCCCATTTTTGAAGACTAGGGGAGGTGGGGGGAAGTGAGGGGAGGTGGGAATAGGAAGAGACAAAGGAGGGAGCTACAATATGGATGTAAAGTGAATAAATTTTTAAAAGAGTGTTGTTGGCTTTTTTTCCCCCCAATAAGCCCTATTTACTAAATCCTCATCATTAAAATCTTTAGCCAGACATCCAAGCCTTTAGAATCTCAAAAGCAATTTTGGTTTAGAATAATTTCAGTTTAAAGCAGGATCTAAGGTCAAGAAAATAATTTAGAAGGCTTTCACTTGATACAGAGGAATTTACAGAACAAAGAAGAAAGTATCAATTCAAAAATTCCCTAATTTACTGTTGAAAAGAAAGCTCAACCAATCAATTCATTTCCAAAAAGGCCTTCTAGTCTCTTTAAAGGCAAGCAAAATCATTGTGAATCAAATGTAAAGAGACATGCAGTGTATCAGTGGGTCAGCAACAATTCAAATACATTGTTCAAATATAGAGTTCATTAGGAGGTGGCTTATATATCATTAGTATGTAGGAGACTTATGTGTACTATTTTTATAAAACAAAACTGAGACTAAAACAGTGTTTTTAATATTTTAGATATCCTTCTTTTTTGTTTTCATTTTTTTAACCATCAAGATTGTATCCGTGACTTTAAGGTTTTGTTGTACATCTTAAGAGATCATGGCATTATGACTCCTCTACTAAAACGTGGTTAAATAATACAGACTTTAGAATTAAGTGTATAATTAAGACTTTATATGCCCTTGACCTAAATGCCCAGCCTTTCTAAGCCTTCAATGCGTGTCTATCAAATGGGGACATGAGAATCACTGCCACATAGAGATGTTGTAAAGAGTAGACAAGGCAGGGAGTATGGCTCATCCATGTACTCAGCCTATGTCCCTCACTGTCTTTCCAGGCCACCCTTAGATAGCAGTCCTCCACACATTGTGTTACCAGAAACTTCACGATGGGCTAAGCAAATATGTCACTGTTGACAGGAAGGAATATTCCGATGGTAACAAGTGGAGGGTACATCAGGGAAGAGGCAAGAAGTCCCACGGACTCCTTCAGCTCTCTAGGTATAAGCATGGTGATGATCATGCCAAGGGTTCCTTCTACTCAAGTTTACATTATCAGCTACTGCATAACTGGAGAGAAATCCCACCTCATTCTCTTTTCCTTTATTTATTTTTATTTGGCCATGAGCATATGAAGTGATAGACAGCCTTGAGAAACATAGAAGGGGAATTTGATGATTGCAGACATAATATTCAGAAAAAGACAAAGAAGAGAGATAGTTAAGTTAACGTAAACCCCAGGAGTTTTTATTATCTGGGTTTCGGAGATGAGTAAACGGAGATTTGATGAGACTCTGCTTAAGAACCTCTCTAAAATAATTAGTGAAGTTATACAATGTCTTTGTCATGGTGGCCCAGTGAGGCACAGCACTCACACCCCTCCGTGCCCCACTTTCCTCTGACTCCACATTTTTTGCATGGACCTGCAAGTGCTCTTACTGCACAACCAAAGCACATGTCCCCCTTCTGCTATAGCCTAAAGTGAGTGTCCCCTAAGGAACTATGTATCAAAGTCTCTGTCCCCAGCCTGCGGTGCCAAAAGAAATTGTAGGACTCTTTAAAAGGCGGAGCCTGGTGATGGGAAATTCTATGGACAGATTTAGTGTCAGGTTCCTGTAAAGGACCAGACCCAGTGGAATGCAAGTCTGTTTCATGGTGGGGCACTGAATGAACTGGCTTACAGGGTAGGGGCTAGGTAACTCAACAAAGGTAAACTGCATGCTGCAAAGGGAGCAAACCAGGTGGCTTCCCATTCAAGGAAATGGGATGCCTCAGCTGTCCCAACCCAGCACTGAAAGCCTGCAAGGTTCCCAGAGACTCACTACTGTTAAATCCGTGTTGAAAGGCTAAAGAAGCTGGAGTCAGGTGGCAGCAGATGCTAGAGCAGCGATACACACACTCAAAAAAGAAAGGGACATGCACACGGCCACCTTCTGAGTTCCCATCTGGACCACCAGCCCAAGGGAAAGTACCAAACACATCCGAGCTCCCCTCCCAAGACACTGTCCTGCAGGTCCATCCTCTCTGGAAACACCATCCCAGACAGACATGGGTTCTGCCAGACTTCAACATCTCTTCATTTAGGCATGCTGATGCCAGGATCAACCATCACACAGGAAGTCTGGCCTTGAGAGGGGTGCTGAAACTTCACCTACTGCCTTTCTCATTTCGGCTCCTTGGCTGCTATAAGGTAAACAGCATTCTTCACCATGTACACTGCTACCATGATGCATTGCTTCACCACAGACCTAAAGGCGATGAGTCCAAGTAACCACTGGCTGAAACTTCTGACACAATGAGGCATCAACTTTCCTCCATTCCAGTTTGTCACAGTGATAGAAACCTAACTAACACACCTGACATTTTACATCCGGCCCCTGAAGCAGCCAGTTAAAATAACAGATGTTAAGTTAAAATAATAATAATAATAATAATAATAATAATAATAATAATAATAATAATAATAATAATAAT
>OU015756.1:25585807-25608315 GCA_907169655.1 Acomys percivali | reverse complement strand
TCTCTCTCTCTCTCTCTCTCTCTCTCTCTCTCTCTCTCTCTCTCTCTTCTCTCTCTCTGCTTTATGCTCACAAGAGATGAGATGAAGAAACTTCCATGTGCTCCCACAGCCATAATACTGCCCAAGTGCGTGGAGCTAAGCAACCATGGACCAACTTCTCTGACAGTTCTGAAGAAAACTGGACTCTCCCTTCCTTAAACTTTTGCTGGCACATATCGTTGAAGCCATCTCCTTCTGGGTAGCATAACTATAGTTTTTTGTTTTGTTTTGTTTTGTTTTTTATTTCGGGCCCACCAGCCACATCATTTTAGCTCATTGCTGACATAAAGGAACCTTTGTGAAAGGTCAGGTTGACCATAAACTATGTTTATGGCTGTGGCTTTGTTATTCCCAGAAATCCCTCAACCATAATCCTAGCTGCCCCACCCCCAAATTGCTAGGCACAATTTCAAGGTTAGCTGGAACTGCTTGTTAGCAAAATAACTTTTGTGTCAGAGCTGACTACCCTGTTCCACCATCCACCCTCCTGTATGAGCTGTTTTTGCCTTTATAAACTGACTCAGGAAAACAGGTCGACATCACAGTTAGGCTCCTGAGTCTGTTCTGTGGCCCTGATTGCAATCGCCTTGGGGAAGGCATTCAATAAGCAATCAGTAACACACTGAGATTGGTGCTCCAGTAGTTTGTATGGCAATTCTTATGCTACAACATTGTGTAGTTGCAGCTATGATAAACTGGCGTATACAACCATTAATGTCACAAAGAAGGGCCCAGGTCCAGCATCCATTACTCAAATTGTAAAAAAAAAAAAAAAGTCTCATGTTGTTATAAGTATAATTAAAGGTCTCTTGATTTCAGCATATAGAGCAAATGCTTGGATTGTATTGCTTGTTAAGACAGTTAGCCACAGTAGAGATACAGAATAAAGCTAACATAAACATTCACACTCATAACAACACCTTATATGTGAGATGTTCTTAAGAAAGCTTCCAATGACCTTCTGTCTCAGAACATCTGGACCTGAAAAATCTTTTTAATATGTTTTTCACATGATGGCTATAAAAATTAGAAGTTTGTGAACCATATCATAGGTGTTAAGGTTTCATTGTTGTCCACAGGCTTTACAGTTTAGTGGGACTCTTGGTAAGTTTTTTATCCCCTACCAGCTTCCATAGCACCTTCCAATGCTATGTATGTGAGCTAGCCCTCAGGAAACAAGCTTTCAAGTCAGTTCCAGCTACATCCCTCCAAGTTCTGTGTCCAAAGTGTGTGCTCTCTTTAGCAATGGGGTCTTCCTGCCTAGTTTTGGGAAGCAACCAAGGGCAGTGGCAAGAGCACATATTGTTTTGGGGGTCTCTCATCTGATGATTTTTTTTTATATTATATACCTTATGGCTCCTAGGGAAGAATTCACCCTGTGTGGGTTAACTCCAGTTAAACTGCATATATAATGTACAAAATTGTGAACTACAATGCAACTTGACTGTACAGCGTATTCAGTGTTTTGGCAAATGTCAGATGCTTGCATCGGCTGGTTGTAGGTCAGGGATATATATATATATATGCTGTCACTTTGTAGACTCTCTAAAAGCAAAGAATTAATACTGGTATGTCCTTTGCATACATATATCTGTCAAGATATCCCCAATGGTGCCGTAGTGGCTCTTATATACTGGAGTTAACCAGTAGTTGTGTAAATGGACTTAAGGATCACTCCATAAGAAGGAGCTCATGGCTGGTACTGTAAACACAGCCAACAACCCATGGCTGCAGGGGTCGTAGGTCCTAGAGGAAAACTGTTACTGCCATATCTTCAGAGGTTAATATGGCTTCCAACTATATTCTAAATGGATATCCTATAGATAAAAATAGTTCCTAGCCCTTCACCAAAGAAGCTTCTTTTTTCCCCCCCCAGAAAGCAGACATCTACCACTGATCAAAATACAGAAAGTGACTGTGGGGTACGCAGCCCCAACTGAGACATTTATTGCCTGAGTCCTATATGTAAGGCTCCAGGAACACTAAGAAGAGTGTAAGCACTGGGCAGCCAAGACAACTGCTGTGAGCTGGTAATGTCCTCTGGGTGGAACAAGGACATACATCTGTGAATTCTCATAATAATCTGGCCTGAGCAAAACTACGTTGGTCAACATGACAATATGAGCCACTTCTAGAAAAAGAGCTAACAGCCAGTCACTGGCTTCTGAAGGAGAGCACCCTAAAATAGGCTTCCCAATCCTAAGTACCCCCCAAAACACATACACATATAGGCAACAGTAACCAAACTCAGTAGATTTTTATATACACAAATGTGTGTCTGTGTCTATGTCTTTGGGGGGGTGTGTGTAACAATGATAATCATAGAAGAAAAGATAATGAATTAGAGAGAGGATTAGGTATATGGACATAGGAGAAGATGAAGAAAGAAGAAGGGAGGATAAAAATGATATAAATACAGTATACTCATCTATGAAATTCTCAAAAAGTTAAATTAAAATGAGACTAAGAGTTTAGGGGTTGGAGAAAGCTCAGTTGATAAAGTGCCGGCCATCTGAGCACAAGAGCCTGAGTCTGAGTCCCAGAATCCACATAAAAGCTGGGTGATGTGGCTCATGCTTCTAATCTCAACACTGCAGAAGGAGGCAAAAGCAGATCTCTGGGCATCATTACCCATTCAGCTTTGCCTACAAGACATACTCCAAGCCCATGAAAGACCCTGTCTTTAAAAAAAAAAGCAAGGTAGACAGCCTGTAATGAACTACACCTGAAATTGTCCTCTGGCTTCCAATATGCAAATGCTTGCATGCACATGAATGCATACATGCATGAACACACACAGTACGGGATGCAAACATGGAGACAAGGAAGAAAAATGCACTTGGAGACAAGCTGAATTAGGCTAGAATCCTGGCTCTTCTATTCTAAGCAATATATCCCTGCCAAAAACAAAAACAAAAAACAAAACAACAACAAAAACTATCAACACTGATTCAGCGCCCTCACATATAAATGGTCATAAAAATACATAACTTATAGCATTAATGTAAGACTTAGTTTGTCATATAAGTAATGTTCTTAGCATAATGCTGTTTTCAAATTATGACCTATATTCTTGTGACGTACCGCTTTCCCTTCCCAGGGGAATACAAATCTTGGACAATGCTCTAATTTTTTAAAATATCCTTTGTGCTCACCACTGCATGAGCACTCAACACTGCATCTCAGCTGGGGCCTGAACAAAGAACAACAGACCAGAACTAACACCTCCCTTATTCTAGAAAGAACTACCCATGCTAAGGTTACGATTTCCTCTCTCTTTCTTTTTGTAGACTTTATCAAATGGTTGGTGTGATCTTAATAGTCATTAAAATGGAAGAATCTTATTTATATATGCTGTTACAAAGTCAAGTCCATATGCTCTGTGCTACTTTTGTGAAAGAAATATTACTGTATTGACTTCCCTCTTGCTGGATATAATATACAAAGATATTTTTGGACTGCTTGTCATGGCAACTTGTCTGCTCTATTCCAATCCCATGTCATGTATAGATATGATTGGTACCCTTAGTATTTTCAGAGTTTGAACACACCAAATATTCAACAACCAAGAATGTCTCAACCAAGTCGAAGTCATTAGGGCTTGTCATGCCAGAGGCTAATCTCTTCCCCTGCTATTCAACTAGTCATCTCACACCTTTCCTGTGGCAAAGCCAAGAATGTGACAAATTCCTTAATACATGCAGAACTGTATTTACACACACATAGCAGAGTTTCTTGCTCTGTCAACTTTTACAGAAACAATGGTGAGCTTAGTGAGACACAATTTGTTTATTCCTGAAATTATTTTAAGAATAGGAAAGATTATTTTTGTCATAAATAAGGAACAAATTTTGCTCATGTCAACCATAAAAAGTAATTGGTGGTAAATTTTTAAAGCCCAGTTTGAACAGGAATTCCATGTGCTGAGCAGACTTAGCCATCCAAATGCCCAAACCTGACTACTTAGCATGGTCTGCCATGGATGCACAAGATAAGAAAGTGGCAGCACTAACACTATATACATAGTAAATAAACACATCTATAAAAATGTAAATAAAAAAAAGAAGAAGAAGAAAAAGAAAGAAAGAAAAAAAGAAAGTGGCAGCACAAGTCTAACACACGATTGTGTCATTTTCACCTTTACGTTTTTAAATCCAGGTCCTAACTTACTGGACTTTAGAATTTTATTTGGCTTGCCACTTATAAAGGTGATATTTTTATAATAACTTTTCAATTATAATGTCAAATCATTTCTTATTTCACTATCCTCCTTCCAACTACTTTCATTAGCCCCCCCCCCCCCATTCTGTCAAACTCAGGGCGTTTTAAAATTGTATGTATATTGAGTATGCATATATATATTCATATATACAAGTATATATTCCTAAATATATAAATGCAGCCTGCCCGATCTGTACTATGTTACTTGCATGCATATGATGATTTCAGGGCTGATCACTTGGTCCTGGATAACCAACTGGCATGTTCTTCCCCGAGGAAACCGAGTTCTTCTTCTCTTAGTTTCCTGTCACTCTTTGTCTAAGGCTGGGGTCTCCTGAATTCTCCCTCTTCCATGTTAGTGGGCCTACTGATATTGTCCTTGTTCAGGTCTTGTTTAGATAGTCCTGGTTGTGAAATGTGACAGCTGTAGCTTCTCTGTAGGAGATACGGTCTCACGACACACTTCCTGATCCTCTGGCTCTTACAGTCTTTCTGCCCCCTGGTCCACAGTGATGCTTCGGCCTTGGGTGCAGGAGCTGTGTTGTAGATGTGTCAGTGGGGCTGGGCCATATGATTTCTTAATTCTCTACATTTTGATCAATTGTGCTTTTCCATAATGATCTCTGCCCATTGCAAAGAGCAGTTTCTTTGATGAGGGATGAAGGAAGACTACACTTCCCTGTGGTTATAAAGACAAATATTGAGAATATTGTTGAGGATAATTATGGCTTTGTAAAGTGGCAGTCTGTCTTAGTTAGGGTTTCATTGCTGTGCAGAAATACCACAACCAAGGCAACTCTTCTAAAGGAAAACATTTCACTGGGGCTGGCTTACACTTCCAGGGATTTAATTCATTATCACCATGGCAGGAAGCATGGCAGCATCTAGGTAGACATTGTACTGGAGAAGGAGCTGAGAATTCTACATCTTGATTTGCAGGCAGCAGGAGACTGTGTCACTGGGCATAGCTTGAGCATATATAAGACCTCAAAGCCCCACCACCACCACAATGATACACATCTTCCAATAAAGCCATGCCCACTCCAGCAATGCCACACCTCTTAATAGTGTCACTCTCTATGACCAAGCACTCAGACACATGAGTCTGTGGAGGTCATGCCTATTCAAACTACCACATGATCCATGACTTCTCTAGCCCTGGCTAGTTGGTTGGGTTTCTGCTACCAGTATGATTTTCCTAAGCAGGGGCCTGTCTTTCCAGAGAGGTAAGCAGCCCATAGTCTTCCCTAGCTATGGTTCCTATAAACTACAATAACCAACATGGCAAATAACTCTAAGGGTACAGTAGTGACATGCCTGCCTTTCTGACAGTCTACAGCTCTCTAATTCATCTCTTTTTGTCCTTTAGACACAATGATATGTACCAATTTCTCAGTTATCTGTGTCACCTTATAGCCATATTTTAAGGTTGGTGAAGCACATTAGGGATGTGATTTGTGCATTTTCTTAGCACCATGAGACATAATTCATCTGGGTGTTGAAAGGTTAAGCATTCATTACAGCAAGAAAAAAAAAATGTGCTCCTAGACTTTCAGCCATTTATGAGCTTTAATTGACTTTGTTTTTAAAATGGGTAGTTTTCAGTTAAGTTACTGGCTTCTGTGGTGGCTTGAAAGAGAAATGCCACCCATTGGCTCATGCATTTGAACACTTGGTTCCCAGTTGATGTTGACATTTTGAAAAGGTTAAGAAACTTCTAGGATGTGGACCCTTGTTGGAAGATGTCACTGGGGCAGGCTTTAGGAGTCTGTAGCCTCACCCCACTTCCATCTCTTTGCTTTCTTCGTGCAGTTGGAATGTGATGTCTCAGCATCCTACTCTGGCCACCTGCTGCTGCCCTGCCACCACTGCCATTGCGGAATCTCCCTCTGGAGCCTGATTTTCTTATTAAATGACCTGGACAGAGGCAGTGATGACCTTGACTGATGCCAAAGGTGATGACATGTGGCTTCCAAGCTAGGTTATAGAAATGGCACACACTCCCATTTTGAGCTTTTGATGCACTCGCTCTTGGAATTCAGCTTCTGTCCTATAAAGAAGTCCAAGCCTCCCCCATGGGAAAAGACACAGAGAGAGATCACCACATACAGGCATTATAGCCTAAAGCCCAGCAGAAGTCTTATCAATAGCCATCAACAACTGCCAGACATGTTAATAAAGAAATCCAAATGATTCTATCCAAAAGCACCTTCGGCCTTCAAGTCTTAGTACCAGTAGCTCTAGACATCACGGACAGAAAAGTTAGCTGTGCTGTGCCCTGCTTGAGTTAATGACATAAAAATCCATGAGCCTAATAAAGTAGCTATTTTATCTACTGCCTATTCAATTGCACAGCAATCATGATTAAAACAATCTTTTTTTTTTTTTTTAAATAAGCAAACATCAAAAAAGGGGGCTAGGGAAATGGCTCGGTCAGTAAAGTGCTCGCTGGGAAAGCATGGAAACCTGAGTTCAGACTCGCAGCGCCCACATAAAAAGCTACTTGGGGTGGTACATACTTAGAATCCAATCCTGGGGAGGCAGAAGAATTTGGGGCTTGCTGTCTAGTTAGTATAGTTGAACTGGTGAGCTCCAAGTAAGATAGAGGGGCCTTAGAGATGGCTCAGTGGATAGTGGTGCTGGCGGTACAAGTATGGGGATCTGAGTTTGAATACTAAGCACCTAGTAAAAGTCTAGGTGTAAAAGAACAGCCAGTAATACAAGAAGTGGGGATCCAGGGACAGGAAGATCCCTTAGGTTTGCTGGCCAACCAGTCCAACCAAACCAATGAGTTCTGGATTCAATGAAATATCCTGTCTAAAAGAGAAATAGGTATAGAATGATTGGAAAAGACACTTGACACTGACCTCTGGCCTCCATGTGCATGCACACCCATGTGTGCACATACCTACATTGTACATGTACAAACACACATGCACATGCACACACATACACACACACATCAGTCGTATAGTAGTTTACAGTAGCTATACCTTGCACCAAGATGAATCCTGAGAAAGGCCTGTGTGTTGCGTGTTGGGTGTGTTGAGCTCTCTGTGTTAGCACAACCTGAGTATAGATTTAGAAAAGCTTGTTTCATGTCTACTCCAGAAATTATTGGGATTGCTTCAAAAGTCGCAAGTTCGAATGTTTTATTATTGAACCAGATTTCCAAAACATACCCGGGTCAGTTGAACACTTTTAAAATGTCATTTTTCAATCTGAAAAGGATGAAGAATGAAAATTTAAAAAGTTGAGCAAGACTACAGTAATATCATCCTTACTGTCAGGCTGACCCCTGTATCCTGGGCATGCTCCTGATCACCCAACACTCCTGGGGGAGGGAACTGTCCAGCATTTCTGCCTTCTGAATAAAAGAAATCCTAGTTCATCCTACAGCATGTGTTAAGGGCTGAACTCCTCCCATGTATAGTCCTCAAGGCCCTCCATAATGAAATGGTCTCACCTACCCAACATGCATCAGTTTCATCTACCCAACATGCACGAATGCCCACTGACAGTACAGTCAAACCACAAGGCAGAACTGAGCCAATCCAGTCCATTGATCCATCGCTAACTAAAATTTCCATAATCCCAGAAGCATACAGGACTTTTCATTTATCCTTTTAGGCTCTCTTCCTGCTTGTTAAGATTTAAAAATAAAACAAAACTGGACCTTATGATATGTCACAATATGTAGGTTTGTTATGAAAGCAGAGCCCACACACTAATAGTCAGGGCATATGTGAAAGAGACGGGGATGTATTCAAATATTTATTTTTTTAAACAAATAAACTCACTGTTGAATTTTTATATTAAAATATTTTCCTGAAATTTAATCACTAAAAGTCATTTTGCTAGGATAAGGAATCCTGATTTGGGTCCCCAGTATCATAACCTGAGACGCTAGGACTGGATGAATGCTTGCAGAGTGGATTTGTGTTTTGGAGAGTTTTGGATATTTAAAGTCAGATTTGTAGCTTTTAATCAAGATTCATTTTATTCAACTTCAAGCAAGATCTTTTCAATAAGGAATATTAAGGACATACAATGCCAGTGCAGATAGCTACTCATTAACAAAGCAATGCTGGACACTACAGAACATGCTTTCAGTGCAGCAAAGGTGCAGGTAAAATGCATTCTGAATGGCCACTTTCTTGACACCTTGAGAGTGCCGCGTTTACCATCATATCTTTATCTCCACCAGGAAGCTCTGCAGCCTACATCCCTATAACAAACGTTAAAGACACAAGTATTTCTATTTTCTGCCAAAATACATCTTTGTTCTTTTTCATTCAACAAGCATTTTTTTTTTTTTGCCTTCTAGTCCATACATGGCTCATATAAAAAAAATGCAATTAGTATATTTTGATGCCTGCCTGGTAGAAATGCTATTTTTGATCTCTCCCTGCTCCCCTTGGATTCCAACTATGCAAGTTGGGGTGCTCAAGGAGTAACCATATGCCGCAACGCAGGGTTCACATCTTAGAAAGGTCACGTCATTCTTTCCCACAGTTCAGACCTCACATTCTAAGACTAATCCAGAATCTAAAAATACACTGAGGACAGCTCCTCTTGCCATTTATGGCAAAATATGACTGAGTCTGCTAACTAATTTCCCTGCGGCATAAAAAGAATCCCTGGTTGATAAACCAAGAGATCTCAGCTTTAGGAGGACAAAAATGGGAAAGAGACGAGCAAAGGGAACATCTCCTGTTTAGTAGATTGATTTTCTGAATCTGAGAAAATAGTAGGAGGGAAGAACCACGCCCGAGGAAAAGACTCTGTAGAAATCAAGAGAGATGCTGGTAAAATGATTGCACCTGATACTGCCTGTGCTACGTTCGCACATGCGATGCCAACCAGGCACCACGGCATTCCCCCAACAGAAAGTGTCCCTAAACAGGCTAGCCCCTGTCCAACTCTGGCCCTGCAACTGCATGAGACGCAGAGCTCTTAGTGACCTCAGTCACACCAGAGAGTCTGGCTTAGCGGCTGTCCCTGTTCATGGTTCTCTCTGCTCCTGGTCACCCTAGTTAAGTGAGAAAGCCCAGTTCAAGGTTTCTCTCGGGCCACGCTTTGAAGTCTATAGCAAAAGTCTCTGTTTGATTTCATCTTCAGACTTTAGACGAATTCTGAATACCAAAAATGGCAACTAGAGAGGCAGAATGTCTAACAACAAAAAAAAAAAAAAGCTGAATTAGGGGTGGGGGTGCTGCTACTGCGTATGTGGTATGGTTCTGTAAACCAGCTTGGCAGAATGAACTTTTCAGTAGGGGC
The DNA here is from genome assembly GCA_907169655.1 of Acomys percivali. Lineage (NCBI taxonomy): Eukaryota > Metazoa > Chordata > Mammalia > Rodentia > Muridae > Acomys > Acomys percivali. The sequence continues at coordinate 25,598,775 of OU015756.1, read as the reverse complement.
CTCACTCATTTATTATTTTATGTTTCAACCCTGGCAGCAACATGTATTACTTTTTTTTTTTTTTTTTAGCTAAACCCTTTCGACATCCCACCACCAGTTCTTCTCATGTTCCCATTCTGGGAGTGAACAAAAATGACTTGTTGCTCAGCTTCGCTGCATATGGAGAGGATATATATTTAGTTCCTAGGCCTTCCTTTCAAGCTTAGGCCATTCATCTCCAGGTAACGACATGTACCCACATTCTCGCTGCCAAAGACCTCGCTCCTTCCTTTCTGATAGATCACCTGATTCTGGTCTCCGTGACTCTTTATAATGTGTAAATTTTTGCAAGAAGTTTTGTGGACACAGGCTAAGGCTAATACATTGTGAACACACCACACACACATACACACACACAGAGGGGCAGGGGAGGGAGAGGGAGAAGGATAGGGAGAGAGGTGGGAGACAGGGTTTGCCTATGGACACATTTGACAAGTCAGAGCATTTCTCTTGTGCATAAGCCTGACTTGATGGTCAATAAGTAGTAAATAAGACAGACTCCTTTGGTCACTTCTAGAAGAAGGGCTATGTGGGTTGGGGGTGGGGGTGGGGAGTGGGGTGGCTATACTTAAATAACTAGAAAAGATGATTTAGCAGCCTTGAAATAAAGATAGCAAGCTCATTTATGTGCATGGCAATGCGCATATAATCTATCTTCCTGAAAATAGTACGTACCCTGAGATGTTTCACAGAACAGAAAGTTGTTTTGGGGTCTATCCAGCTTACCAAATGAGAACAATTATGAGAAACAGAGATAATAAGGAAACGTGTTCTCAAAATCGTCATCTCCGGGAGAGAAGCTTTGGGAAGCAGAAACTCCAGCAGGAAAGCTTAGGTATCAGGAAACTAGGGGCCTCTGTGCGGGAGGCCAGGGCACAGCCCAAGGTCCTACTGTAAATCTCTTTAGAAGAATGCCAGTATTTAAAGTTGCTGAGCTTGAAGCCAAAGCTGTGTCTGTCATCGTGGATGAAGCCGGAAGGCACAGCTTTTGTCATTTAATACAGCACCGACAGCCAAGGTACAGGACAAGGAGAGAGAGAGATGCCTTGGAGAGAGCCAGGGCAGCTCTCCAGGGAGCCTGGCTCTGAAGGCCTTCCTGTGTGAGCACAGCTGCTCTGCCCCATGATATTGTCCACAACGGCCTACCACACATGCCTGAGACTGTCTGCTCCCCTTTATTTACCCAGTCATGCCAGTCAGCGTCTTTGCCTTGGCCACAACCTGGTGCAAGGCAGTTGATAAGAAGCTTAAAATTGTGGGGAGATAAATGATTTAGAGACATTTCAGCACAGATTTAAAACACTGTACTCTCTACACAAAACAAAATTAAGTAATAATCAAATGTTGCCAGTTCTAAGTCTTTTTGTTTTGGGAGGTTGTTTTGTTTTGTTTGTTTGTTTGTTGTTTTTGTTTGTTTGTTTTGGGTTTTTTTGGGAGGTGGCTCTGAGGTGGTGAAATTTCTTTCCTTGAATTATTTCTAAAGGCTGAATCATGAAAGCCACTCCTTTGTATTAGCAGTGTTAGATCAGGAAAGGTTCATCTGTTGGCACATTCTATGGCTTTAGCCTGCTCTCTTCTGTCTTCCAGAGTATACTAAATATAAGTGGAAATAGTGAAAGTCTTAACCACAATTCTTATTTCCTCAGGAAGAGCACTGAGAGGTAAGAGGTAGACATTTTTTTTCTCTATTATCCAGAAACAGTAAGTAGCAGCAAGTAGCATGACACGAGGCAGGCAAGAGATCAAGAGTATGTAGACAAAGCAGGCATGGTAACACTTGCCTTTAATCCCTGCCCTGGGGAGAGAGCCAGGCAGATCTCTGTGAGTTCAAGGGAAGTGTATGACGATGCCATGGCTTCTTGTCTTTTTGCTCACTGTTAAGTCTCTAAATTTACTACAGAAGCCTAAAGCCCAGTGCACCAGGCTGACTACGAGTTTATCAATTCCATATAGTTTTCAGATAGGAGGATCTATTCAAACCAGTAGGAGATTTAGATGCCTCAGATGAGGTTGTCCATGGCCTCCCAGCTTTCAATTATGGATGTAGAAATGGGAGCGCAAATTCATTCACTAGAGTAGTCTGGGTTTTTCCCAGCTGTGTGACAGAGCTCGGTACCACTACCAAACACGGCATGGGTGTCCCTTCCTCTCACCAGCCAGCCTCCTTTGAAGCAGTTTGGAAGCTTTGATCAGGGCATCTGCACCAAAGTTCGCGTATGGAAGAAAAAAAGACTGTAGTGTTTATCGAAGGTTCAGGGTAAATTTATTTCTGATAGTCTACCCAAACTCAGCAAATTCACACACACAAAAAAAAAATAGTTTACAATTATAGTTATTACACAAGATGATATTTTTTGATATCTGTATGTGACAAATTCACTTAAATTTCAAATCTGAGTACTTCCAGTTTATTTTTAGGAACCCAAGTTGAAATGAGCCCCTAAAATGATTTTGGGTAGGTTACTTATCCCTATCCTTTTAATTTCTAGATAAGTAAAATGTAGTTAACAATACATATTTTATAAAGTTGTTTGGGTGATTAAATGAATTCATGTATTCGTGTGTGTATGTGTGTATATATGTGTGTGTGTGTGTGTGTGTGTGTGTGTGTGTGTGTGTGTGTGTGTATACATAATAACTTAACAAATGTTACTTTTGTTTTGTCATGACACCTTGGTCCTAAGATGTCAAGACTTTAGGGTGGTAAAAGTGCAATGGTGCTGCCTGGTTAACGTCAGGGTTTCATCACACTGAAATGGCAGTCTGGTGACAGCAACGAAGGCTGTGTTTGTGGCGGTAGTAGGATATCTATTTATGCAAGAGTCCATCATAAATCAGGTGTAATCTTGCTGAAAACTGATTCTTAGCACAAGGCCAGCTGCATCTTGTTTCGGTTTCCTGCTTTTCTTTGAGTGGCAGGAGCTCTGGAGGACCATTTGCTGGACACAGTCAGCAAATCTTTTCATCCTCCAAAAAATTAAAGATGGACCAGCCAGGCTAACTTCACAGCTGTTGTGCAATCCAAAGTTATGTTTTAAGTTTTCATTACTGTGCCTGAAATCCAAACAACAACAACAACAACATAATGCCTCTAACCTGTAAGCCCCTTGCCCAAGAATAAATACTGCCTGAAATGCTAAAGCTGTCGTTTATGGGAGATAACAAGACACATGTTTTCATTCCCCTAAACAAGTTTATTTGACCCAACTGCACCAAATGTGCTTGATCATAGAAAGGCTGGAGATACCTAGGGGCAGGCAGTACATCAAGATACATGCTTGCTCCTGATTGGACCTGGTAGGAAATGCACGGCCTTATGGGTTTGCCTTTGTAGGCTAGTAGAAGGAATCTCTGTATTGTATGGATGCAATACCTGTCAATTAAAAACAAAATAACCTATGGCCTATGGCTAAGGCAAGAAATAGGTGGGATATATAGCAGGCAGAAGGGATTCTGGGATAGATCCAGGCTCATGGGATTCAGCTGGTAAGGTGCAAGGAGGATAGGACTCATGGTGCCTGAGCTCAGGTAACCAGCCACGTGGCAGAATATAAATTAGTATACAATTTATTATTTTAAGTTAAGAGCTAGTCAGAGAAGAGCTTAGCTATAAGGCCTAGGAATTTGTATAAAAAAAATAAATAAATGAGTCTCATGAGTTGTTATTTCCAGGGAGCTATGGGGAAGGGATGATAAACCCCCTAAAATGTAAGTCTCTGCAAAATGTGGCCATTTTCTGGCAACCCTGAAATGGTCCTGCCAGAGCCCATCATCCTGGCCAGCATTTAATTAAAGCTTGCTTTGTTTTCTGCTCAGAAATTGTGGTAGTAGTCTTTTTTCAACTAGTGGGTTTCATACTGTGAACAGCATCAGTCAATGAAAGAAAGTGCAGCCCAGGTCATCGCTCCCTGAAGGCCCAGACCCAGATTATATAAACCCAGGTAACCAAAGGAAGCAGTACAGCCTTTACCTAACAAACACTGAGCTCGCCTGCCGTGATCTCACACTGACTGATGGAACCAACCAGTCCCTGTTGACCCCTCCAGGCAGATTTCCACCGAGAAGGTTAACACAGGCTCTTGGGATGCACAAACAAGGCAGGCACACTCCCCCAGTACAGGGCATTAGTGGAAGGACAAATTGATACCGTCAGCTGGTATTTCTTTAATCCTTAAAAGAAAAATTTAAAGGCCACGTATGCCGGAAACATACTGTGTGTGGGAGGGAGGAAGGTAAAGATTGCTTATGGAAAGGAGCCTCATACCTCAGAGAAGGCACCATCTGGAAACCCCATGTGAGTGTCTGGGGCAGACTAGGGAGTTGGAAAAGAGGAATTGGAATCAGATTGAGCCACGAAGGATTGAGTAATGGTCTGTCCGACAAAAACAACAACAACAACAAATGAACGAGTGAAATAGTTAAGGGCTCCATCTTGGGTCTGAGGCCAGCCTCGTGAGCAACCTGAGGCTGTTAAAAACCACACAAGACATTCCAGGGATGCAAAGGACCCTGCTGGGTTCTCATACCTGCAAAAGCTCCCATCCAAAAAGTACCATGTGGCCTTTGCCTTTAAAAGCTCCCCTCCCCTTTAAGGCCTCAGACCTTGGGAAGTGAAGATGGTGTGGTCTCTAGGTGTTTTCTAACTTCTTCATAGCACAAGATCATTCCTCTCTCCTTTTAGAAACAATTTGTGGATCTCAATCTCTGCTCTTCTCTCCCTCTCGGCTTTTCAATATAATCAGCAAACAGGTACAAGAGTAGGAACCACATTTTCTCAGGCAGGTGATTCGAAAGCCTGCGCTGCAAGCAGAAGAACAAACAGAGCCGCCCTGGCTGCCGTGTGTTCGTAACTTCCCTCGTTTGGAGAAGACTGCAAATTGTTATGAAGAGGAATTTCAAAAGCTTGCCTCTGTTCTTAAAGGTCACAGAGTCATTGATAATTCCATGCGAGACAGTGTAGGTCATTAACTGTAGCCTCATTTGCCAAAGGGGGAAAAGACAGGTCCCCGGACCATAAGCAATCAGAGTTTTAATGACAGAATCAGGGCTAAACCCAGCTTTCCTCACTTGTAGCCGTTGCACATTTTTGTCTCGGGGCATAGCCGAAAGTAAACAATTTAGGTTTTGTCACATCTGATTGACATACACGTATGAAATTCATATTTCTAAATTTAAATGTAACCGTTGCGGATTTTTGTTGGTAAACACGGCTGTGAACGTCACAGCTTGTAAAAGACGGGTGGACGTGAGCGGCACACACATGTGAAAGGTGCAGTTACGCAAACGTCCGTGTCTATCGTAGCACGCCAATGCCAGGGTCCATTCCACATGATTGCTTTAGTCAGCAGGCACTGGCTGAACTCTTAGAGCATTCTAGATGCCATTGTGCTAGATACTTGAGAAGAGTCTGTAAGAAAGACATAAGGAAAAGTGCTTCAAGCTTTACTCCCAGAAGATGGCTCCCTTCCTTCAAGAGAAACAGATCCTAAAAGAGACATGAGCAGGGGGGCGGGCAGGGCGTGGGGGGGAGGGAGCAGAGTAGAAGAGAGAAGCCGCTTGGGGCAAAGGGGAAGGAGGAGGGGGGCCGAAAAATCCCTGACTCCGATGAGAACTGTTTTGGCACAATTTCACATCTGAGAACCCCAACCAATAAACACACTGCAAATGATCAAAGGACCACGTGACATCATCATGAGCCCAAGACAAGCTGAGCCTTAAGACTTGAAGCTAAACATTCACCATTTACATTGTCTGAGGAAGACTGACTGGAACTGATAGCATTGTCCTGGCCAAAAAAATAATATGAAATTCTTGTATATGACATCTCCGTACCAGGGTTGTAAAGCACCAGGTAAGCAAATTCTAATGTTAGTATCACTCCAAGGGTCTAATAATGATCCTAAAAAATATTATGAGGGGTATGGCTCAGTGGATAGACAGTTTGCCTAAGAGCACAGCCCTAAGGTAATCTTTATTCTCCTTAGCTGGGATCCTCCACATTCCAAAAGGGCAGTTGGATAACTTATCATCCTTCCATCTCCTGTAGTCACAGCACTGTGATGACAAAAGGGATGGACTTGAAAGGCAGTGGGGACATGCCTGCCTTAGAAGAGTGTCTAACCAGATTTCTGTAATAAATGCTGCCAGGAAACAGTGGCAGGGAAATCCAAATAATGCAGCTCTGGAAGAGCACAGCTCTGGCTCCCTGTGGAGGACACCTCAGAACTTCCAGTCCACAGAGAACACTGTCCAAGACACCTGGAGTCACCACTGTCCCTGGGCCTCATCAGTTCCCACCTGACACAGGAGACAGGACAAGATCGCACAGACAGGAAGAGACTTTATCACGGCACTTGAATCAAGATGAGATGGGTGACAGGCTGGGGAAGGCTGCAGGTAGGTGTGAAAAACTAGTATCTGAATCTCTTGGATTTAAAGCAGCACTCTCAGATCTGCAAGAAGATTCCTGTAGTGCAGGAACAAAATCCTACTTTTATCCAAAATACTACTGGGATCAGTTCTCAGAAAATACTAATAGGACTTTGCTCATTCTACAGTGTCGATTTGATAAAGTACATCCATCTTAAGTAACGATGTCTCTGGTGCCATACAAAGAGTAGGTGCTATGGAATGGAACCCCAAATATCCTCAGGATGGCAAGGCACTTAAGAAAGAAACTCAGAGAAAAACAGAACTGAATACCAGTCAGGGCATCAGAGATAAATATGTGGGGCACACGTGGCTTACATGTTTAGATAAGTTACAAGTGTGGTGAGGAAGTAGGACCCAGAAAAGGTGTGTTACTAAACAGGCCACCAATGTGTGGAATGGAAGCAGGCTTTTACTGGACACCCTCTGAGCAACACTATGAATATGTGTGAGGATTGCTCTAATCCAAGGTCGTCGCATGCCGATAGTACAAGTAAGATTGGCTGCCCATTACCAATGAGCAAGGTGTAGATGTTTTTATTAGGACTTTAGCTCAAGCAGTTGAACTCCTCTAGAGCCCAAGGAAAACACTAAGGGTGAGGAAGGGGAGCAAACTGCAGGACAAGGGAGGAACATAAACCTCCCTTGATGTTCTGGGATGGGCTGACGTTTGGTGATTGTCTATTGGTCACCGGCACAGTTTTTTAAAGATGCTTTTGCAAGCCAGTGAGATGGCTGAGCAGGTAGAGGTGCTTGCCACCAAGCCTGGGGACCTGGGCTCGGTCCCTGGGACCCCACACTGTAGAAGGAGAAAACAGATTCTCTTAAGTTGTCCTCTGATGTCCCCATACATGCGCTATGGCATGGTTGCTTCCCCCACCAAAACCACCATAGACATAAACGTGATCTTGTTTCTTTCAAAATTAAGAGAAAATTTCCATCTCGAGCACAACCATCCTGGGCTTGAGGTTTGGAGGTTCGCAGAAGGCCAACTGACCTCAGGAATTTATATGAATGTTCTGGCTCCACAGTTTGTTCTGTGCCTTACAACAAGGCTAAGAGACCACAGATGCCTGAGCTGTGAATACTAGATCCAATGGGCAGTGGGCAAGGCTAATCTCATGCTATAGTCTTGGAAATAAATTTAATATCATCTATTCTCTCTGTAATGCTGAGTAGAATCTGGCTCAAGGGTTAAGACAGCAAAGAGTACAGACACAGAGAGACAGCAAGTCTTTTATCTACGTGTAGTTATCAGGTATCTGTAGGCTTAAGTCAAAACTAGGTGTTGAGAGAGAGAGAGAGAGATCCTGAAGTCTCTGAAAATAACCTGGGCAACTGTTAGAACCCACACATCAGAGTGTTACCTACATCAAAGCTAATGAGAAGCTGGTTAGGTATTGCCCAGCTGTGTGATCTCCCTCATAGGCTAACAGCGATGCAGTGACGCCGGAGGCTTACTTCTAGTTTGTTCTGTTTCTTACAACACCCAAGTATGGATTTATTCTGAAGTGAGCGTGAATCTGCTAATACCTGGCTTTATTCTGGGCCACTTTTCAGGAATATTTTATGAGACAGGCTCTTTCTGGGTAATAATTTCCCCTTGCCTTTTTAAAAACGATACTGTTTGTTTACTTATTTGTTGGCAACTTCATACTTGTATGCAATGTATCCTGATCAAACCTAACACAGCTCCTCCTCCTTCCTCTCTGAACCTGCCCAGTCCTTCACCCTCCTGTCTTCATGTTTTTAGTATAGCCCACTAATCTACCTAGAGCTGCCTCCCACGGACATGGCTGTGAGACCATTCAGTAGGGGGTTGGCAACCTATCAGCAGACACACCCCTGAGGACAATGTCTCCTCCTCCCTAAACAGCCAATGAATGGGTCCCCAGCCAGAGGTGGGCGGGTCCTCAGGCAGGGGTGGGCAAGTCCTCAGCCAGGGCTGGGCTTCTTGAACACCTTTCACATCCATGCTAGAATTTTAACTGCCCTTAGTTTGTGTAGTAATCGCAGATTCTGTGAATCTATGTTTCAAGAGCCATGTCATGTCCGGAAGACATCATTTCATAACACTCCCCTACCCCATCCTCCAGCTTTTATGATATTTCCATTACCTCTCCCAAGATGTCCACTGAGTCTTGGGTAAGTTGATATGCATGTTCCATTTATTTGCTGAACACTCAACACTTAGTCTCAGCTCCCTGACCAGTAATGAGACTCTGCACTGACTGCTGCCCACTGTGAAAAGAATCTCCCCTGGCCAAGGTTGAGAGCAGCACTAATCTATGGCTTTAGGTATCAATATTTAAAAGGTAATTTGGCAACATGTCCACTTAGCAAAATAACAGTAGTAGGTTATAACCTAGGGCCTATGATCTCCCCAGTCACAGGTTTGGACAAAATTTACAGTACCAAGCATGAATCTCTTCCTATGGAGAAACCCTTGTATCTAATCAGAAAGCCATTAGTTACCTCTCATAACAGCCATACCACTATTACACCAATGGGCACATCTTGCCTGGCAGGTCAGTGTTGTAACACACAGGGACTGTTATAAGGTTATTGTTTCTTCCCTAACAGCCTTTGTATCACCTTCTGAAACTATGGAAACTAGCCAGGAGGGAGGAAGTTTCTAGGTCAGTTCTTGCTTGATTACCCTATGTCCGATAACCAAAATGAGCTGTGTCTGCAGCAATGGGGTCATACCATCTAGTTGTGATGAGCAACAAAGAACCAGGGCAAAAGCTTTTGTTTGGGGATGAAGGGACTGGAGCTTTCCTGACTAATGGGGAGTTATCTCCTTCCAGACACTGATATTCTCCCTTAACAACCCATTTCTTCTAGGGAAAGCATTGCCTACCTCTATTCAACTTCTCCTCTTTCCTCTCATGTGTGCCTCCTAGCTTCCTGACCTTGGCAGACATTGCAAGTCAAATGACCAAATCCAAAAGGTTGAAGTTAGTATCCACACACAACTAGACTATGTGGCATTTGTCCTTCTGAGTCAGAGCTTACCTTTATTTCCGTTTGTCATTTGTATAGACCCATAGCTCCACTAGCTGTAGCTTGGTCTAACTGCTGGGGAACTTCTAGTCTACAAATATTCTGGCCTTATAGACAAAGCTCTAGAAAGCACATTTCTCTGTGCTAATCAATTATGGGCCCAGAGTTTATTTGCTTTATTGTGGTCTGTCTCAGAAGTAAGCAGCTGTAGTATTCATCAACTCCAATGTCCCACTTAGTGAGAGTGGCTCTTAGGACATGAATCCTCCAGCATGTCCAAGCTATCTTGGGCATGGACCAGTGAACAGCCCCTCCTAGCCAAGAAGATGAGAATGCCATCAGCATGCAAACGATGTGGATCCTGAGCCAGATGAAGAGCTGTAGACAGGTGACATTATCTGTTCCAGACTGCCTGGTGGACCAGGGCAGCCATACTTAGAGGAAGGATGCATGGCCTTGGGCAAACAAATTCAAGACATGCTCTCATCTAGGCATTTAAGGGCACACAGGTTTTGGGAAGATTGGCAGTCTTGAGACTCTTTTTCTGTTCCTGGTGTTCTTTCTAATAATGAACATTTCACCAACATACTTGAAAAGCTTTAAAAGTAAATGCCATTTTTCATTCAAAGAAAACATAAAGAAAAAAATCTAAAACTCTCTACAACTCCCCATCCCTCCCCATCCCTCCCCATCCCTCCCCATCCCTCCCCATTCCTCCCCATCCTTCCCCATCCCTCAATCTAGCTTTTCTCCCAGATACTTTCCTGACTATATTTCTTCTAATGTGGCAAAGTTCTAGAACATTCCTCTAAATATATCCTCATCTAAGGCTGATTTATGTCCATACTGTGATTCAGCAAAAGTTCTCACACTGTAAAGTCACATATATGCTTAGTTTAAGAACAACAAAAACAATTTTGCACATTTATAAAAACTTGGCTCTAGACTGTCATGCCACTGCGAGAGCAGACATGTGTCATGGAGGTCGTGGAGTACCCAGATGGGAGGAAGGGTCCCTAAGCAGAGGGAAGCCATGATGTGCCAGAAAATCTTAACAAGCACCTGACATGAGTGAAGGGTCCAGACCAAGGAGAACGGGAGTTCAGGCTACAGAAAGGAGGTCACAGACTAGGCCCCAGAAGGTTCTCAGTGTCAAGACTATGTGACCTTGGCATCGTGTCAAGCTTCAAATGAAGATTAGATGAAGCAGAAGCTGTTTGAGGAGGAGAATAGTAAAACAGATGGGAAGCAACAGATTGACACAAAGCTGAAGACAGGATGGCGCTTGTGAGGTCATTTACTAATTTACACATGAGTTTTCGTCCCTCACAAATATTTCATGAGTGATAAGCAAGTGCATACAGTTGCACAGATTTTGTGAAAAAGAGACCCATTGAGAGGGCAAATTGGGGGCATGTGAACTTTTTCTCACTTGTCCACCAGTGGAGGCACCTTTTTCTAATTCCAGCAAAGAAAATAAATGTGCTGGGTAAAGTCCTGTTTGTAATTAATACAGAAAGGAAACCTATATACCCGTAAAGAAGAGTGTGATGTAGATAGTGATGAAACTGGGAGAAACTTCACTGAGGAAACATCTACAATAGTCATCCCAACACTTGTCTCATGACAATGTGGAGAAGAAAAATAGTTTGAATGTGAAAACACGGGTTGACATTGCTATCATTTGTGGCTTAGTAAGTCTCACTTCATGTTTAAAGTACTATAGTACTAAAGTACTATAATATTTTTGTTCATAATGTTATACATGGTATATAATATATATATATGCCATATATATAATTGTTATAACTTAGATGTAAGAGTTTTTTCACTCCCTCTTAGATAAATGAGAAAGCTCAGAGGCTCTCAGCACCTTGGGCAACTGGTCGACCAGTCAGAGAATAACTGCACAGTATTAGGAAAAGGAGCAGCCCACTGTTGTTCTTGTCTGAATGCTTCATCTTTTCATTCACCATTTCTCTTACAATTGAAGAAATGTGCATACATACATATGTACACATGTGCATACACACATACACACATGCACAAACACATGAACACCTACAAATACCACCCCCAGCACTTTTGTAATACTGTTTTCAGATGTGACCTTTTCAAACAGCTTATTCAACCAAATGAAATCAGAAAGAATTCTGAAGGAGCCTCCTCCATCCTTTTTTTTTTTTTTTCTTTTAAATTGGCTAGGAGCAAACTCTTCAATATTTATGACCACTCTCTGAAAATGCATGATTGTTCTACTGGAAAATAAGATTGCCTTGAGCAGAGTTGCAGGAAATGTGATTTGAAAATCCAAGTCAATGATGTCTACAACTCGAATAGGCAATGTTGTAAATGAAACCGGAGTTAGTAAGTACAGCAAATGAATGGCATAAGGGGCTCTAGCTAGAGTAGGATACCAAAGAGATGAGCCAGGGGCTCTGGCTAGAGTTACGGGGAGTGGCTATAGCTTGTGCCATGACCAGGAAACAAAATTAAAAGGTAAGTAAGAGCTAATAATTCATTTCTGGATTGTTTCTTAGGATCTGAAATATTCAATATTATTGAGGGCTTGAATAATTCTCAAGAGAAATACAAAGTGTTGAAAGTGGCTAGAACATTGCTTAAATATCCAGGGAACCAGTGGTCAGCTTTGCTATGCACTAGTCAACAAACAGAGCTAGTTGCTGGTGTTTCTTAGGCATCAAACCTCTTACCTAAAAACTGGTTCTGATGCAGTCTAGGCTCAGAAGTTCCAAGCATGGCTAGCACAGGCTCACATAAACAGTGCACGGTTAACTTTTCCATGTCTGCCTCCTCCCTGTCCCTAGACATATGCTAACTGTTGGGAAGAGAAGAGGAACTGCTGATGGGTTACTTCATTCGGGAAAGGAGCAGATACAAAACCATCCTTTAGGAACAGATTTCCCAGGAGACAGGGCATCCTGATCACGGGAGCCCTGATCAGGCCTTGAGGCGGAAGAGCACAAGAAAGGGACAGTACGCTATGCAGAGGCAGCATGACTGGAGCCTCAAAGAAACAGCTTTCCCTTTAACACCTGGAAAGGAGCTTCTTTAAGAAAATAAAATGCTTGACACAATGTGGTGGCGCATGCCTTGAATCTGAGCACTTGGGAGGCAGGGCCAGGCCAACCTCTGTGAGGTTCCAGGCAGCCGGGGCTACTGCGATACATAGTGAGACACCGGTTTGTTTGTTTGTTTGTTTTTGTGTGAAAAATAAAAGAGCATAAAGTGAAAGTAAAAGATACCTGTCATGGGCAGGAATTCCTTCACAGGAAAACCCCCGAACAAAAGGAAATAATCTGCCTTCCATATCCTTTGGGGGTGTTGCAGTAGAAAGTTTTACGCCTTGTATTTAATATAGCCTCCGTGACAAGAGCATGGAAGAGCCAGGTACTGTTTATGGGTTGTGAAACTCCAGCACAGATGGAGAGAGAGAGAGAGAGAGAGAGAGAGAGAGAGAGAGAGAGAGAGAG
>OU015756.1:25575338-25585797 GCA_907169655.1 Acomys percivali | reverse complement strand
AGAGAGAGAGAGAGAGAGAGAGAGAGAGAGAGAGAGAGAGAGAGAGAATCTCTTCCTGTTGTGAGATCCAAACAACCTAGAGTGTCTCAAAGTGAGCAACCAACAGTCCCAGAACCTTTCCCAGTGCCTGAAATATGAACACACTGAACAGTCCTCAGAAGTAACATGGATTAGTTATTTATCTGCTGCTGAGACAAAACACCAAGATCAAGGTAACATATAGAAGAAAAGCTTTCCTTGGCCTTATGATAAGTTCCAGAGGGACAGCAGTTCTCAGTGCAGAGTGGAGGCAGCAGACAGCAAACACGGTGGCTAGAGCAGGAAGCTGAGAGTTTATATCTGGACCCACTAGAATAAATAGAGAAAGGTTTTAGAAACCCTAAAGCCTGCCACCAATGACACATTTTCTTTAACAAGGCCATGCCTCCTGACCTTAGCACCAGTGAGGGACCAAGTGTTCAGACATCTGAGTCTGCAGACATTATCATGTGAGCCACCACATAACTGATCAATTTTGGCAGGATTGTTGTAACATTCTCTTTGTGGGCAAGTGAAGTGTGAAGACAAGGATCTCATATGTCAGTCTTTTATACACAGTTTTACATGGTGTTGTGCACACAGTTTTACAGTGTTGTGTACACAGTTTTACATGGTGTTGTGCACACAGTTTTACAGTGTTATGTACAGTTTTACATGGTGTTGTGAACATAGATTCTAAGGCTGGACTTGAGGCTGCCATTTAACTTGGAAGCTTTCGTTTGATTGCTCTGTTCTAGGTTTCCTAGATAGAAAATGTCAAATAATGATAATAATAATAATAATAATAATAATAATAATAATAATAATAATAATTAGAAGAAGAGTAAATAGGAACTAAATAATTCAATCTGTGGAAGGAAATCGTGCTACACACACATGACTTTCACTGATGGCTATAATATTCAAAAATTTCAACCCTGGGTTAGGTGTGGTGACACAAACCTTTAATCCCAGCACTGGGGAAACAGAGGCAGGTATATCTCTATGCGTTCAAGGCCAGCCTAGCCTATACAGTGGGTTTCAGGACAGCCTGGGCTACATGTAGAGGGGCCCTGTCTCAAAGGAACAGGAAAAAAAATTCAACCATGGAAGAAAGAGGAGAGAGGTGAATTTTCCCAAGAGAAAATGAACATTACTAGGGCCTTCCACTGTAATTTCTCCAACAAGAAAACAGGCCTAGAGTGTAGATGGGGAGGGTGCCTGGGGGTTGAGGGGCTGTATTCTGTGTACACTGAAATCACATGGGAGCTCTAAAGTCCATTAATATCTGGCAAGGCCCTAGGATAATGAGTTCTCATAATTTGGAAAGCCACCACCCAGAAACACACCATATGACCCATCTCACCTAAATATTCACAAAAGGTCTACAGTTGGGTTAAGTTTTTTATGTTACTGTCAACTTACGTCAATATGGAATGAATCCCTTCTGGAGACTACATGAAGTAGGTAAGTCAGAGAACAAGGAAACAGTCACATTCATGAGTGGGTTTCCCTGCTGGAGTCAATCCTTAGGGGGTGTAAACAGGGCCCTTCTAACTTAGATTCAGGGAAGGCTAACATGTGATTCAACCAGCCACTGCACTTTCAAGTTATCATAACATCCGAGATGTTTTGCCTTTATGCCTACATGCTACAAAGGCTGCAAACCAGAAAACACAGAACATGTACCCTCTATGTCTGGGGGAAGGCCCATCTATCACCTATAGCATTCCACCTTCAGAAACGTGAAAAGGTCTAAAGAGAAGAGATCCTTTGGCCAGGCTGGACCTCAGCAAAAACTCACGTAACTTCCACCTTTGAGTTCTGGTAAACACTAAAGAGTTGTGTGTGCCCTGCCTGTGCTGCAGATTCATTTCCACGGCTTCATCACCCCCTTTCCCCATCATGAGGTACGAAGACCACACGTCCCGTGCCTATTTCACCAGTAGTGAAGCCATTAGCTCACTGCTCCAAATCCATTTTGCTCTGCCAGCCTAGGCTGTTCCCAGCTAGATCCTTCCTCTGTGGGCACTACAGGATTCTGGAAGGCTCAAGGAAATGCTCTTGTCCCTCCATCTTTTCTTACTGTTAAGGTCAGTGTCTCCCGGCAATGACTTTTACCTTGAAAGAGGCAATTAGTCCCTGACTCATTGTCCTTTTTGTGGCACTCTCAAAGCAAGATTCACCTGGCCCTTTCAAGATAAAGGTCTGAGCTCTGGCATTCCCAGGGAGGTGGACTCAGCCACAAAGCTTCAATATACCAGTGAGCGATTATAGTGAAGAGCAGGGAAAGAAAATTTGGCCACGTTAAAGGAAAAGCCACCAAAGGGGCCTACTGAGGCCCCATCTATTTGGGGGACACTGAAATGAAGCTTAGGTTTAAATAAAGTGAAGGAGGATGTGAGGCCAAAGGGAACTGGGGTCGTTTTTGTAGCATCATTGTCTGTAGTCTTTCTTGTTAAGCGTCCGATAAGTTACAAGGTTTCTTCCCGGGAGGCTCCAGCCTTTCCTGTCTCCCAGCATGGTATTCCTAGGGCGTGGGAGTCCATTGTTTCTAAGGTCTGAGAGTATAAAGATGGGAAACGAGTGTCTCTTTAGACTGTCTCCCCATCTGACTGAGCGGTTACCACATCAGCACCCACAATACCAGAGCTGTCTTCCCCTGGAGGAGGTCTGCATGTAGCCGTTCTCTCTTGTCAACTTTTGTGTTCTCCCTGACCCTCCTCCTTCAGTTCAGCCAGCGGGAGAGATGTGACAACTTTCTGCAGCCCCTCCCTCTGAGATACTACTCTACTGTACTCCTGTTGCTTTTTCAGCGTTTGCAATTTCTCACGGCCTATTCTCTCTGTTGAAATAGCTAATGATGTCCTATGGTTTTTTTTTTTTTCTTTTTTTTTTCTGATACCTTTTTATCTCATCTAAGAGATTGTGCAAATGGAAACAACAAGGTGGAATGAGATTCATTTGCTTTCTTCCTCCATAATGTTATCTATGCCATCCTTTTTCTACATGAATTCTCAAGCAACCCTGTAAGAGGGCTGACGTTTAATCACGTTTACCCGCTGAGAATGGCTTACATACAGACTGCCAGTTTGGAAAAGCTTTGGCCGTTTTCTTTTGTTTTGTTTTGTTTTGTTTTATGAAAAAAAAAAATGTTTACTTCTCTAGCTGTCTGGGACTGAATTAGATACTAGCAAGAGGATGGCTCTTAGGGTGATATGAGATACTGCCCTTGCCTTCATGGAACTGTAGGGGAGTGAAGGCAAACTAATGTGTAAGGGCAACATAGGGAAACAGTACAAATGGGGTTAGTAATAGAAAGAGAAATACATTTAGAGGTGACAAGTAGAAGAGTCACCAAGGGTCAAAGTGTCTGGGGAGGATTTCATAATAAAACATGAGTAGGTTTTGGAAGACTTGAATGTGGAAAAAGAGTGGGGCTGAAACTTTCCAGACCTCCATTCGAAAAACCAGTTTGAACAAATAAATGCATGAGAAATGGACGATTAGGCTTCATTGTGCACAGCTGCTGATTACAGCCACCGTGAGCTCACCACGGTGCAGATTCTCCTGGCTGTGCCCCAAGTAGAGCCACAGTGTGTTTATAAATAGCTGAACCAACTGGAATTCCATATGCCACTGACGGGGACCCTCTGGATATCAGGTCAAGGGACACTGACCTGTGGTGAGTTAGAAACACAGCAGATGTGTTCTCACCAACAGCTGGGGATTCGATAGTTGGAGTCAATAACTAGGAAACACTTTTGATTGATTTAGACAGTTATCCAAGAAGCCTCAATCCTCCTGAAACTATACACATGCAAATTCCAACCCAAACACAACTGCTACATGGAGAAATGTTCTAGAATTAGCCGTAGTCAAATAGTCAGATCTGGGTAAACCATGGTGGAGGTGGTAAGAAATTCCTAAGTATGAAAACGGATGCTATGCAATTTCAGCTGCTAGAAACCTGTTACAGCTATGGATTCTAGATGCCTTTTGTGAAAATTACTTCAGGAACCAAGTAGATTATGGGACAACTTTCACTAAGAACCTTTGTTAAGTCAGTGAATTCGGGTGGGGACAGAATCCCCCAAATTACAAAGGAGACAATAATCAATCATAGAATTAAATACTGGCCTTCCCATAAAAGCAGCTACCCTTTCCCCTACCTCCAATTTACAGTAATTTAATCCACACTGAAGAAGTCAGTGTGTGCATCTGAGAACCAAATCCTACACTTTCTTTTCCATCACAAAAAGCCAATTGTTCCTCAGCGGGGTCTGTCAGGATCCTATCACTACTCTGAAGCATTAAAAAGGGGCCTGCTCTCAGGCCTCCTGCTGAAAAGTTAAGTTGTCAGTTGTTAGGCAGAAAATCAATCAGAAATGCATTTGAGACAATGTGTGCCTGGAATTACACTGAGCTGGGGGGGAAAAATCAACCTCGAGGTAGAAGAATGCTAAGTACTGGAGATACCCACACCAATTTAGACAGGGTGGATCAATTTATTTAGACACATCTGCTAAGTGAAAATATGCTGGTGTCGCATCTCAGATGTACATATAATTACAGGGAAAAAAAACCACTTACAGAATGTTTGCAGAAATGTTTTGGTACTTTATCCTTCTGTATAAACTAGGAACTCCAAAACTGTAATCAATTAGTGTATCTAACTCACGTTCCTACCCCAAGGCCTTGCCATAGGTACACAGCTACACAGATGCAGTTGTCTGGATAACTTATCATATACCTTTATAACAGGCTCTTTTTTTTTTTTTTCTAAACAGCACTTACTCTTCACTTGAGACCACAGAAAAATGAAAAACAAAATGACAGCCTGGCATCTCTGCCAGCATTTTGTGCCTCCCTTAAGTCAGATTCTCTGCATAGGCATCTGAATCACCCGTGAAGTGTCTATCCACCTAAGGTATGTCATGCTATTCAGGGCTGACAGTAAGTCTTGGCCTTAAGCCTGCAGTTACCTTGGATTTGAGGAATGACTAGCCCCCACCTCTACCCCCACTCCAATAAAAGTAATTATCCCTAAGAGTGAGGCTGCATTATGGAACGGGAGGATCAACTTTTCAAGCAAAAAGGACTTCATCAGACTCCTTTGTAGAACAGGAGTGGAGCCAATGATAGAACAGAGCACATCTTGCCGGGGACTGCTTAGTTAGCTGTACTTTCTGTCCTCCTGCTCCACCCCCCGCCACCCCCAATCCCCCCACTCCCCCACCCCTCTACCCTCCCACCCCATCTTCAGGTCTTCAGTCGTCCTCTATTTAAACCTTAATGTTGTATCAATACCCTCAGAATGGACTTAGGTCACTAGAGCCAGTTAACTGTTCTTTCTTATGTAACCACTTTAATTAAATCTCTTTTCTTTGCTTTTTTTTTTTTTAAACCATTGCTCAGTTCTTTCCTTGACATTGACTTATTCCCTAAAACTGCAGTTGCAAATTTGACTAAGCAACTCAGGAGGAAAGACGTGTTGGAGGCATCAGCCATTCTAGCAAGTTGACCCTAGAAGGACAAGAAAAAAAAAAGGAATAGTCTCAAACAGCTTTTACAATAATTCAGGGGTTTTTCCTACTTAAAACAATGTTTTCCTACTGTGTCTGACAGATCTGCCTGCATGTATATGTGCGCTATATGCATGCAATGTTCATGGAGTGGTTTGTGAGCTGCCATGTGAGTGCTGGGCATCAAACTCAGGTCCTCTAGAAGAACAGCCCATGCTCTTAACATCTGAGCCATTTCTCCAGCCTCTGAATTCACTTTTTAACATTGACATTAGCTTCCCCCCCCCATGCATATTGTTCTGATCATGTATTCACCTCCAACTCCTCCATCTCCCTACTCACCCACACCCTTCCTTTCTCTCTCCCATTAGAAAACAAACAAGAATATAAAATTAAATTAATAAAATAAGTGGGATAAGACAAAGCAAGCAGAAAAGAAAAAAGTCAAAGAAGAAGCACAAGAAATACATATAGATGTAAATAAACATACAGATTTGCACACACAGAAGTTCCATAAAGACACATAATTGCAAATCATAATAAAAAAAAAAGTAAATGACTTGCGGGGGAGGGGGGGAGCGGGGAGTCCAGACAAAGCATTATGAGACCAAAAAAGGAAAAGAAAATTGTCATTGAGTTTCTTTTGTGTTGGCCATCTATTGCTGGGCACGAGCCTGCCCTGAAGTGTATGTAGCTTGTATAGCCAGTGAGAGTCCGCTGGAAAAAACTAATTCTCACTTTGTGGGTAGCTATCAGTTGGAGACAGCTTCTGAATTAGGGACAGGGTTCACTCTTATTCCAAGGATGCTTTTCCTTATGTTTTTACTTTGGCCTGTGTTAGATGCTTTGACTATCTAGTAGAGTAGAGAAACAAATGTTCGGATTCCTTGGGCCCGGAATTTTGACCCTTGGTATGTTTTCTGCAACCAGTACAAGCTGGACCTCACCTTCTATTTCCATAGCTGTCTGGAGGCCTCTTTGAGCTGTTTGGGTTCTTTTTGAACTAATTTAAGTTTCTGACATTTGTTTGACAGGAAGTCTGAGTTCCTTGTCTTTCGGGGCCCTTTTGAGTCATGAGCATTCTTTAGAACTGTTTATCTGCGGGTAAGCAGACCAATGTGAGCTCTCTACATTTGTGTTAGTGATTAGCAGGGGAAGTGTGTGAAGTGCCCAGAGAAACAAGGGTGCTGGCAAAAGAAAGTCCATTGTGCTTTCTGTACCCATGGGACATAGTAAGTGTGCTATCTCAGTGCCCATTGCACAGTTTCTGTCTGACTGTTGCTGCTATAATTATGAGCCTATGACTAGAGCAGGGCGAAGGGCTGATTGCTCTAACAGCCCACTCTGAAATTCATGTATTAAACAATCACTTCATGTGTCATTTTGTGCACTATTCTATTGGTCTGTGTCTACGCTTATCAGCAGGATAGAAACTGAAAAGTCTACTGGCCATGGCAATAGCCCTATTAGACATTTGTCTACATGAGAGTTGCCAGGATTCTGAAGAGACAAATTCCTGCCTCTGACTTACTCTGGGTGACTATATGTGACTAAGGTCTTAGAGATATTATAGGAAATCTGTCCCCCAATGAAAAGTGGTCTCATAGGGACCCAGCGGTAAAATATACCCCCTTCCATTGGAAGGAACTCTAACAATTCATTCAGGAGTTGTGCATCAGGCTTGGTCACTATGTACACTTTGTACCAATATGTCCCTCATAATTTTTGATACCACCCTGTGACATGTAAGAGGGGATGTCTGGCCCACTAGTGACACTCTAGGAAAATGTTTCCATTAAGTAATACCCATTCCTAGCTGGGTGAGGTGGCGCACACCTTCAATCCCAGCACTTGGGGAGGCAGAGGCAGGAGGATCTCTGTGAGCTGGAGGCCAGTCTGCTCTACAAAATGAGTCCAGGACAGCTAAACCTACACAGAGAAACCCTGTGTCGAGGAGGGGAAAAAATAGTAATACTCATTACTAACCCAAAAGGCTTTCTTAGCATTGACTCTAGCTACAGCTTCCCAAATGAGCCTAATATAAAACACATTTGCAAAAGCTCATGTAAGATACATAGGTAGCAATTTTACCACCAACACATCGTGCTTCTAGCTCAGTGGTTCTTAAGCTATGGGTGGAGACCCCTTGTCAGGGCTGAATGACCTCTTACCAGGGGTTACCTGAGACCACCCAAAAACTCGGACATTTGCATTACAATTCATAACAGTGGGAAAATGATTATGAGCTAGCAACAAAAATAATGTTATGGCTGGGGGGTCACCACAACATGAGGAAGAACATCAAAGGGTTGCGGTGTTAGGAATGTTGAGGTCCACTGCTCTAGCTGAAGGGGATGGGAAGCAGGCATAAATCCCTGAGCCATATACATTCTTCAGACTTCAACCCTTAAATTCCTGTGCTACATTCTCTGTGTTGTTTCTGAAGTGGTGACACAGTTGGTTAGAATCTAGCGTCAATGAAATCAACCCTTGATCTCCTAGGAGTGATAATATTAAAACTAATACCTAACACTTTGAGTCCGTCGATGTGTTCTTCACTTTATTTGTTCCTGTAACCCTCAGAGCAAGAGGGAGAGGGTTCTTAGTCTCAGTTGATAGACAGGGAAACTGGGTCCTAGAGTGGCTGTCAAGGTCATATGGCTGATAGCACTATGAACTAAAGTTCTCTGATGAAGCCATATTTATATTACACAACTTCCAGGCTGTTTAACATTAACAGCTAAATAGTCTTGGGCTATTTTAGGCCCAGTAATAGACATTTACCTTACCTTTTGTATCCGTTTTAATGTTCTCATGATTATTATGTAAATAAATTGCTAAGGAGGCTCTGAGCCTCCACCAATCCAAAGCTAAGACTGTTATAATATTTGAAGCCTATTGACGATTTCTGCCCACCTTTCCTGTAGCCCATCCACTACACACCTGTTCTATGTTTAGTTTTGATTTATGACTTCCTTTGCCTGTGACGATTTTAGGTATTTAGATAATAAAAAGATCAAAGGGCACTGGGGCTGAACTCCTTCCTCATACTCAACGGCCTGTAAAACAAAAGACTGAAACAGCAGGACTTTAATTGCTGGTCAGAAGAATGGGACCTCAGTCATATCTCTGGTCTAGAAGGTGTGAAATCTTGAGGCGCCTGCACAATCGATAATGGAGAACTACAAAGTGTGGCTCCCGGAGCCTTAAACCTTGTGAGACTACTGTGTAACCAGGGACTTTCTAATAAGAAACAAAGATACAGACCTGGCGTGGTGGCGCACGCCTTTAATCCCAGCACTCTGGAGGCAAAGGCAGGCAGATTGGTGTGAGTTCGAGGCCAGCCTGGTCTACAAAGTGAGTCTAGGAAAGCCAAGGCTACATAGAGAAACCCTGTCTCAAAAAAACAAAATAATACAAAAAAGAAAGAAAGAAAGAAAAAGAAAGAAGGAAAAATACAGCATTGTTTCCTCCTATAGAGACAATCCAAAATGGCCTACCAATCACCTAGACAGGACAGATTTCCTCAGGAAGCCGCACAATATAGTATAAAGCCTGTCACAGTGCAGCTCTGGACAGTGGTCTCTTTGAGCCACTGTCCACTCTCATGCCCCAAGCATATGTTCTACTTTTCTGCAGATAAACTTGTCTTATCTCCCAAACCAAACTGTTGTTGGAATTTCTTTATTTTATTTTATATGTATGAATGTTTTGCCTGCATGCATTTTACATACCCCCTACACGCAGTGCCTGCCGAGGCCAGAAAAGGGCATCAGATCCAGTAGGAGTGGAGTTATAGATGGTTGTGAGCTACCACGTAGGTGTCAGCAATAGAATCTGGGTCCCCTGCAAGAGCTCTTAACTGCTGAGCCATTTCTCCAGCCCCTCTGAATTATTTTGACAGTGTTCACAAGCACCAGGAAGAGAAGTCCAGACTAAGATCCACGTGACAATACAAGTTAATATTACTTCCTCCATAGTGGACGGTGCCATTCATGGTCACTTGAATCTGTGTTTTCAGGTCACAGTCTCTCATAGTTAGTGCAAAATAAACCATTTTCTTCTCAGAGTCATTGCATATGTCAAGGGAATGAACAAATCAAACTCTAACTAAATGGCCTAAGAGCCCCATCCTTACTGTCGGCAATTCTCCTACATAACTATATCTCAAAGCACAGTCTCCAGGCAGACCAACCTAAGCATGGAATTCGCCCTTAATCCCAAGCCAACTACTTCTCAGGGTGTCTGTGCCAATGGTCTCAAGAAAATCAGAGAGTCGCACCCAGAAACTCAGCGAGTGGGAGCCGTGGCATCTTCGCATTTATGGTTTAAGCGTCTAGATGAGCTGGTGTGATCAGCAATCTCAGAAAGTCTGAGCCCAAGTCTGGACCTCATGAGACAGTCACTAAAGCCAGTACCAGCCTCCGTAAAATGAGTGTGCCTCCAGTTCTTCACAGTCTCTTCTCACCATGGTGTCACACTTCGGTCTGGTCCTCTGGAGCTTAAGGAAGACCTGAGTGCGTCTTTGAGCAATTATTTCCTTCCCACTAAGCTAATGTAACTACCTGGACTGATGCTTTAAATGCTACAATTAAATTTTCCAAAGGCTGCAGTCATTTATTTATATTAAATTGTAGCCATGAAGCCAACCATGGATGGGGGGGGGGTCCACATGGGGCCCTAATCCTCCCAGCAGAAGTCTTGGTTGCTAATGCATTCTTGGGGGAGGACATAATCATTGCCTTTACTTGTGTACCCAAGAGTGAGCCTGCTGGGTAGTTCCAAACTTGTTACCACAGGTCACAAAGCAAAACAAAAAGAGTGTAGGGACCTGCAGAGAAGAGCGGGAATAGCAGGGATAGGAGAGGGAGAGAGAGAGAGAGAGAGAGAGAGAGAGAGAGAGAGAGAGAGAGAGA
>OU015756.1:25538460-25563019 GCA_907169655.1 Acomys percivali | reverse complement strand
TATATATATATATATATATATATATATATATATATATAGTGTGTGTGTGTGTGTGTGTGTGCTTCCCAGTTCTGTGTGAATTTTAAAAACAAGTAAAGATTTAAGTTTAAGCATGGACTTACCAGGTTATCATTTATTCTTCTAAAGAGGTGTCATTGGCATGAGTATACACTTCACTTCTTTATCCCCCTCCTTACAGACAGTGAGTGTGTGTTGGGGTATGTGTGAAGTATTTATAATTACAAGCTCTTTTGGTGTATAAGAGCTCGTGGGTGCGTGCGTGGGTGCATGTTTGCAGGTCGCCTGACGCTGGAGTTATAGGTGGCAGTGAGCTACCCAACATAGGCTCTGGGGACCAAATTCTGCCCCTCTAATTGAGCAGCAAGCACTCTTAACCGCTGTAACTCTGAGTCCCTAAGTTGTACCAGAGGAGGAGTGAAATCGATCTGGTAAAAATCTCTCACCTCCCTGGCAAGTGAATTTCCTTCCCCGCAACAGTAAGCAACACGGCTTTCCAAACTCTGCCCTCTCCTAGCATCGCCTCTAGATCCAAGTTGCCGCCTATTCGTTATGATCAGAGCCTGGATTCTGGGGTCCCGATAAGCTAGGCTAAGCCACCCGTCACATTATGCTGGCTAAAGAGAAAAGAATAGCGAATAGCAGAGAACCACGTACTCAGTGTGGTCACATTTCTTCAGAAGAAGAAATACATGGGTCCAGTGTCCCTCACCAAGTCTTTCTTTGAGATATGAACATGACCTTCAGCAAAGAGCAAGGGGCATGTGTAGTTAACCAGAGCTGTTCATCACTGTTGAGGCTTCAAGTCTGTATCCAAGTAGCCAGCACTTGTGTGAGATTTCTTCCTGGGAGGCAAGTCCCACCTCTGATTCAGCCTTTTACTTGCCCAAGCACGAGGTTCCTAGAGAAATTTTACCTCTGTGGGATGCATTGTTTCAATTACCTAGTAACCCACTGCTCTCTTTAAGATGCCTGTCTCTCCTGCCAGGATGATTACACTGTTGCATAAACTGTGCTCCCCAAAAATTATTTACTCAAGTCCTAACATGAGAATCTCAAAGTGTGACTGTACTGGTACATCAGGCCTTCAAAGAGGCCGTTAACGTGAAACGAAGCCAGGCGGGTGGGTACTAGTCTAACATACTAGGATCCTTATGAGAAAGGATGAGTCAGGAAGCCGAATCACCGAGGAAAGGTCATGTGAAGATGCAGGGAGGAGAGGACCATCTACAGGTGAAAGAGAGAAGCCTCAGACGAGACCATCACCAACAGAGCCGGGATCTTGGACATCTAGTCTCAGACAATGAGAAGACGTGGGTTTCTCCTGCGTAGGACGTTCGGATGGGAGCATTTCATTAGCTGGCAATCCTAGCTAACTAACCCAGCCCCCTCAGGAACATAATCTTACCTCCTCCATCCGCTCCTGCCACAGTCTCTACCTACCCTGCCTTGACTCCCCAGAGAGTTGTCTGAATAAGGTTCCGTGGAAAATATACAAAATCTGTAACAGGCGAGGCAGGCCACGCCTTCCCGAGTCGCTGGGTTCCCTCTCTCCCTTCTGCGCTAGGAGAGGGGAGCAAGACTTTAGGAAAACAGAATATCAGAACTATTTCACTGCTATGATACACATGGGGATCCGGGGTAAGAGGAACAGGAAAGACTCAGGCAGCCAGGGACACAAGCATGGAAACCCAAAGCATTGGCTCCATAGAGAGACACGCTGATGTTGACCTTCGAAATCACTGTGCTATTGGTATCTTCTTTCCTCTCTGTGACCTACTGGGTACATACAAGCTAGACACCCACTCCGCCTGAGAAATACTTCCATGCGCCATTAAAAAGACAAGAGCAACCAGACACTGTACTTAAAAATGAGTATTTTGATTAGACTTACGAAGAATTTTTATTTAACTGTATTGGGTGTGTAGCAATATGGGTTTTTTGAGTTCTTAATTGAGCATTGAAGCTCAATTAAGGAGCCCAGTTGTCTGTCCATAGGTTAGAGGTCAGAGGTGGATATGTCCCAAGCTAGTGAAATGTGATCACCCCTATGTGGGAGTCTCCAAGGGAAAGTGACCTTCCATAGCAATGAAGACAGTCTGGATCAGATTAAATAGCTCAGGGTAAGTTAAGAGTTTGTAACAGTCAAAACAATGAAATACTAACTTTTCTCGAAACATAGTATATATATGTGTGTGTGTGTGTGTGTGTGTGTGTGTGTGTGTGTGTGTGTATGTATGTATGTATGTATGTATCCAAATTCCTAAGCATATAAAAATACACCAACTTGAATCCTAATACAGAAACACTACTTGTCTGCAACCTGACTTCAAGAAGGATAACGCAGGCCCCTTCCTTTGCTAAAGAGGCAGCGGGGACAAAGAGCCGGCACAATTGCGAGCTGCCTGCCTCCCGCTCCCACACTTGTGCTCCAGCCCTAGCCGAGTTCTGAGGATGACCTCTCCCTGCTGCAGTTCTCTGCCAGCAGTGGGGTCAGAAGTCACCTCCCCCCAGCTCCAATCAAGGATTGGTGACCCTTTCACATCACTGGTCTCACGCTGTTCTACCCTAGAGGGATGCTGTCCCCTTTCCCCTTCTGGCTCTGCCAAGTAATCCCAATTGCTGTCCTTTATCCTTCTTCAGTCTTTGGTTCCCAGGCAGGGAAGGGGGAGGCAGACACGCTCTTCCCCAGCTCTCCCCCTTTCTAACATTGTTTTACCCTTAAAAGAGTCCTGCTGTCCAAGAGTATGATGCCAAACTGTGGTACGGTTAATAAAGACCTTGCTGCCCAAGCATAAGCACCTGAGAGTGATCCATAAAACCCCATGAAAAATTAAGTCATGGTGACACATACATATAGTCCCAGTGCTGAGAGGACAAAACGAACAGATCCTTGGGGCTCAACAGCAAGCCAGCCTTTACTGGAAGATGCAGGCCAGTGAGAGATGCTCTCTCCAACAAACAACAAAAACAGTAAACAAGGAATAACCCCTGCGTTTGACCTGTATCAGCCTCCATACATACACATAAATACATATGCATCTGCACACACACACACACACACACACGGGAGGGGGGTGGGCAGGAAGATTAAAGAAAAGTAGTTCACAGTTCACAGGACATTCATCTGTGTTACCTCCTCAATCCTACCTACTACAATCTATATTGCCAGTCTTGGTCCAAGCGGGACATCTGAAGGTGAGCCTGAAAAACAACTTGTCAATTCTAAAATAAAAACTGTTCTGAAACTGGCTTCTTCTCACACAAGAAATACCTACTCCCCTGGTGTCTACAACCTCCTTTAGCCTTCCAATATGCGTCAGGCCCCGCCTTCCTCTCCTTGGTGTAACTTCTCCTCCGCGCCTAATCAGCTGCTTAGCTTCTTTTTTTTTTTTTTTTTTTTTTAATTTATTCTTGTTACATCTCTATGGTTATCCCATCCCTTGTATCCTCCCATTCCTCTCTCCCTCCCAGTTTCCCCTTTCTCCCCTCCCCTATGACTGTGCCTGAGGGGGACCTCCTCCCCCTGCATATGATCATCTGCTTAGCTTCTTGATGCTCAGGCTTCATTATGCACAGACAGGCACGGATCGTGGGACAACTACAGAGAGATTTTAATGTTAAAGAAACAGAGGTGCATAAATAGAAGTCGGAACTCAAAATAAAACAAGATAAGCTTTCTTTTCTTTTATATATAGTTCAAAGTTCTAATTCTAGGAAAAAATCCAAAGCCCTAATCTGGCCACTTCTCCCTGCAGAGTGAAACATGACACTTTTTGCCCATCTGTTCTCGCATGTTGCCCACCTTTCTGGCGCAATCCTTAGCATTTCCATCACATTTAAGTGCATCTTTGGCCATTCCAAAGTCTTTGCAACGTCTGTGGTTCTAATACTTGCTCTGTCTATTCTAATTGGGGGGGGGGGTAGGGGAGCTAGAGGGTGGATGTTTCCGACTTTAGGAGAATTTTTTTGTTGATTTTGTTGTTGTTGTTGTTATTGTTGTTCGTTCGTTTTTACCTTTTAGTATGCCTTGAATGTTTCTGGTTGGAAGCCAGACATGTACTGGGTTAAAGGAACTACACAGAGCAAGCAGACCTTCAGTGTGACATTTTGCTTATCTGTCTAGAGGCCAGATTGTGTTTACTGTTTGCAGGAGCTGTCGGTGTCAGGACTGGAGTCCCTTCTAGCCTTTTAAGTACTCCTCCTGTCTTTGGGCTTTCCTGGGGACTTTGTTAAATAAGGCCTGAGGTGTAAAACTGTAGTTCCCATTATTATAAAGGGATCCTATTGATATGGTCCTACAGTTAGTCTGTGTTTAGTGAGACTATATCCATGCCCCAGAATCTCTACAAGTGCCAATACCCCTCCACCCCAACTCACACTCACTCAAACACACACACACATACATATACATACTCACACACACACTCACATGCACATACACACATATGCGCGCGCACGCACACACACACACACACACACACACACACACACACACACACACACACACTCCTCCACTCAGGTGACCCACCAGACTAGAGAGAGCTAGAATTGTTCCTTTCCTTCCAGTTGCTTTAGGTTCCTGTGAAACTTTGTTTAATTAGACTCTCATCAAATAGAGCCAACAAAACAAGTTTTGTTACAGAGAAGGGAATCCTCCAGACAAGTTTGAAAATGGCCTGCCTTCAGGCCTAAGCACAAATTTGATGGTGATTTGGCAAAGCCCTCCTTGACCTCCAGTACAATAGAGGAAAGGGGCAGAGGCAGGAACATTTGAGCCATGCACTGTGCTTTCAAACACCAGGATGATTGACAAAGCACTTTTAGAAAACACTGTAAACCAAGTTACCCTTTTCTTAGAATCCCTAAGAAAAAAAACAGAAAGAGTCAGTGAGACATCCAAGTGTAGGGAGAAAAGACATCCCCACGAATTGATACTAGGGCAAAAGAGAGGGTTCCAAGCATCTATTTAGAAGCAAGCGTTTTATGAAGTTCAACTGAGGTTATATGGATTTTAAACATCTCTTCCTAATTTGGCCTTTATTTAATTTGTACCTGGGCTGCATATGACAGAAGAGTCTCTTTCAGACTCCTTAAAGAATTCACATGGGTTATCCCAAATGAGGGGTTGTCTTGAGCTTTGGGGGGATTAGGGACAGTTACACTAAAAGATGGAGACTCTCAGTGTAAAAGAACCATCAAGGCATCTTGGAAACCCTCTCCACAGTGGTATCCAGGGGCAGGAAGCGGCTATTTCTAATTTTAAATGAAATAACCAAGGAATTTTCTTTTAGTTATATTTTAAAACTGCTTCAGTTACACTGAAAGAGTAGCACTAAATAGACCCAGGGAAAAAGATGGGAAGGACATTGGCCTCTCATGGAAAACACACAGCTCTTTCAAAATCACATCATGTGCATATGGACAACCTCAACCCCATGAATTGGTTGCTTATAAGATGAAAATACTTTTTGTGGGGGCATCATCGTCATCATCATCGTCGTCATCGTCGTCGTCATCATCATCATCATCATCATCATCATCATCTTATAACCAAATTATTTTTAGAAAGCAAGTTGTTTCTCCCTAAGCTAGAGGTGAAGTTTGAGAAGGCTTGGGAAATTCATGGTGGTCAGAAGCCACTAATTCTATCTGTCTATCTGTCTGTCTGTCTGTCGGTCTGTTTGTCTGCTCTTCTTTTCTTCTAGACTTCTTTAGGCTGTTCAAGATTGTGTACTGTGCCACAAAGAAAATCAAAATCAATAGCACATGCTAAAATCATTAAGTTGTAATGTTTTTTATTACATGTACATTGGTGTTTTGCCTGTATATATGTCTATGTGAGGGTGTTGGATCCCCCTGGAACTAGAGTTAAATGCAGGTATGAGATTCCTGTAGGTGCTGGAAATTGAACCAGGGTCCTCTTGAAGAGTAGCCAGTGCTCTTAACCACTGAGCCGTCTCTCCAGCCCCACGTAATTTACTTTCGGGTTTCAAACAGTCAACATAAATTTACCAATAAAGAGAGTAGACTTGCCTCCACTGTGCTATTGTCCTCTCTGCTGAAATTAAGTGGGGGTCTCAATTTTACTTTTGTAGTTGACACTTTAACTTACGCATGTGAGATGTCCTGTGAGATGCTTTGATGTGCGTGTACGGTGTGCAGTGCACACAGCACAATGTCAGTCTCCTGGAGCATTCTCACCTCTCTGTGGTAAGAATATTGCAAATCCTTTCTCCTAACGTGTTTTTATATACAGGACATTATCTTTACCTATAATGTCCTCCCTGTACAATATAACAAGCTTATTTCTCTTATCAGTTGGTGTGTGAGTGAGATGAGGTATCGGGGATTCAAACCTTCTAGCTAATGATCTCAATTTGAAGAAAAACAGAAACTAAATATGGGAGATGGGTAATGACTTTGCACACCCAAATTTCAGTTCTACTAACACCCTAGCTCATTCAAGGGAAGACTGCCCAAACCAGGGTAAAGATAAGAAAAGCACCTGTTGCCTGTCACCCAACACGAAAAGATATCAGTTGCTACTGTTTTCCTAAAAGAGGCCCAGGAGAAGCCTGCAAACAGCTTCTATGCTACCTCCCCTGTTTATTTTTATCCTTGCAATCCTTCTTAAGCCCAGTATAGGTGCAGAGGTGATAATCATTTTATACACACACCTGAACATATTCTAATCGTTACTTCTACTCTCTCCAAAAGTAAAGGCTCTCTGGGTTTCCTTTTTCCTGGTTTCATCTCGGACTCTCTGCTCGTGGCAGCTATGGGTTCCATCCATCCACACAGGATGTTTCAGACTCAGTCCTCTATGGGAATTCTCAACCACAGGTTTTGGTGGTGGTGGTGGTTTGGTTTGGTTTTGGTTTTTTGAGACAAGGTTTCTCTGTGTTTCAAGCTCTGGCTTTGTAGACCAGGCTGGCCTCAAACTCATAGTGATCAGTCCCAAGTGTTGGGACTAAAGGTGTTATGCCAAGATTACCCAGATTGTGAGACCCCCAAAAAAGACCACCAGGACTTGATACCAAAGCAAAATACACAGGGTCCTGTATTACAGGCTCAGAGCTTTGGATCACAATCCTTCCTGAGGCAGTAGGCTAAAAGAATGATACCAGAGCTCCAAGGGTAAAGAGTTTATAGGAAAGACTGCAATTAGGGATTGGGGTCACAGGGTAATAAGGGAAAAACCATAAGCAGGGGTTGTGAGTCTCAGGATGTAGACCTTCAGGCAGGTTGGGTGGAGGCTGGATCTCCAGGGAAAGTTGTGAGTCTCAGGAATGTGGACCTTCAGGCAGGTTGGGTCCAGGATGCTGAATCTCCAGGGAAGTTGTTTTATCTCAGAGGAGCATTGGGTGTTAATTGTATCTAATTGTTCCGGTGGAGTTTCTGGAGAGTGCTGGCAGAGTGCTAGCAGGCCCAGTTTATGACAGTGTGCGATCATTCCCGAAAGGCAGGAAGGAGTGGGGTCACCTGGAGGACAACTTCTCACAGACCACGGCATGAATTGTAGAATATACATTACATATGAAATATGGCATTAATTTTGCCCTTACAAAGGATGCTGTTATCATTAAGAAATCCTCCACATAACAGGTGAGGTAGAGGAAGTTTATTATTGTGAGATGGTGGTCAAAGGAAAGAGAGAGAGGATATAGTCTGAGTGAGCCATGAAAGAGGCTAACATACAAAATGGAAGGAAGATAGACAGAGAATTAGAGGGACAGGCAGAGAGAGTGCACACACACACACACACATACACACACACATACACACACACACACACACACACACACACACACACACACACACACGGTGGCAGGTTTGTCCTTTTACTGTCTGGCACACACCTGGTGGCAGGTGATGATGTCAGAGGTTGTTAAGCAACCTACAGGCAACCAAGCTGGGCTGCCAGATGCTAACAGGCACCGCCATGCCCAGCTCAACCACAGGGTTTTAAACTCCAAAGTGCCAAAGGAGAAAAGGAAAGAATTGGCAGACAATGTGTGCCGCAAATCAGACTGTTCAAGAAAGTGTGGGGGGTACTCTTCCTGATAACCAGGGGTTACTGACCCGATTCCATAACTAGGAGAGCCAGGAAACCCTGGATTCTAAAAAGAATACAATGGTTTGGGAGGAAGGACGCTTAATTCATAGAAAATTGTGGTTAAAACAGGAGTCTTCTAGAATTCTCCCTGGAGGGCAACTGCTGGGAGACAAACAAGTAGAAATGTTTAACCAGCCACAAGCCCTTGATCCAATTCACTGTGCAGTATTAAATATTCATGAAGAGAAAAGTCTCAGGACAGTAGAAGGTTTAAGGTGGGGGGGGGGGACATTGGGACTCCGTGGTGGAGGAGCAAAAGACATTCATTTCTCCTGTTAATAACAGTGTTTTCCAAATTCCTGAGGAATTCCTCTCAGCCTGGGGGCGGGCTCAGCAGGCTTCCTCCTGGTTGGAGCCACAGAGCATGACTTTCCTAAGAGCAGGGAGTGGGGGCTGTGGCTCCAGGAGACCCTTGTTTTATACTTAGGCAAAAGAAATGAGAGGTGGGAGTTAAATTCACATGGGCACGCATGCGTGCGCGCACACCCCTTCCCTTCTCAGTTCAGAAACATAGAGGAAGTAGCTGTCCTAATTCCAGATTGGTGTCTTCCTCAAGACGAGAAAGGCTTGTTACAGCTGGGGCTCACAGTCTATGGACCGTCCTGGGATACCTCAGGACAAGGAACTGCACTAAAACAACACATAGTCATAGAAATAATGTTCATTAGGAAAGAGGAAGAAACGTGTGAGAATGGGAACGGGAGGGTGACCAAGGCAAAGGAATAAGCTCCAAAATATGACGTGGAATCACAAGACTCCTTAGAGGTCACATACACAGGACTCACCCCATCTCCATTTTTATAGCACAGGCTTTTCTAGAACATTCTTAGTTTATTACTCGCAGCCCAGATGGGGAAATATTCCCAGTCCTTTTCTGTCAACTGGCTTCTTTCATGTGCTAAACCTTCTTGTTTGTTTTTCGAGACTGGGTTTCTCTGTGTAGCCTTGTTCTGGAGCTCTATAGACCAAGCTGGCCTTGAACTCAGAGATCTGCCTGCTTCTGCCTCCCAAATGCTGGGATTAAAGGTGTGCACTCAGGTGTTAATCTTGATGACTCTCTCTCTCTCTCTGCATATATCTATCTACTCTCCAGTCGAAGCTACAGTTAAGCCCATGTGAGCATCAAAGAAATTATGAGTGATAAGAAGTCAAGTTTTGTTATCTTTGGCAAAGGAAGAAACTGTATCCTTGACTATAAAATCAATTCTGCTGTCAGATACCAAATTTTAATTTGTTCACCATTTCTTGCTTTCTAAAAAGAAAGTCAACTAATAAAGAAATCACTATAAGCCAGGCATGCTAGCAAGCGCCTTTATTCTTACCAGCACTTAGAAGACAGAGGCAAGTGGATTCCTATGAGTTCAAGGCCAGTCTGGTCTATACAGTAAATTCCAAACCAGGCCAGCCTGGGCTACAAAGTGAGATCCTGGTTCAAAAGAAGTAAAAAAAAAAAAAAAAAAAGAAAGAAAGAAAGAGAAAAGAGAAGAGTTCATATTAGATTCCATCTCCCACCTTGGTAGCAACAGGTTATTTAAGAACCAAAGTTGATGCAGAGGAAGAAATTAGGAAAACCACACCCTTCACATTAGCCACAAGCAATATAAAATATCTAGGAGTAACTCTAGCCAAGCAAGTGAAGGACTTGTTTGAAAAAAACTTTAAATCTCTGAAGAAAGAGATTGAAAATGACATCAGAAGATGGAAGGATGTCCCTTGTTCATGGATCAGGAGAATTAACATAGTAAAAATGGCCATCTTACCAAAAGCAATTTACAGTTTCAATGCAATCCCTATCAAAATACCTACGCAATATTTTAAAGACGTTGAAAGATCAATTCTCAACTTCATATGGAAAAACAAAAAACCCAGAATAGCAAAAATAACCCTATACAATAAAAGACCCTCAGGAAGAATCTCCATTCCTGATCTCAAGCTGTACTATAGAGCAACAGTAATTAAAACAGCATGGTACTGGCACAGGAATAGGCTAGTGGATCAATGGAATCGAACTGAAGACCCAGAAATGAATCCACACACATATGGTCTCTTGATTTTTGACAAAGAAGCCAAATCCATTCAATGGAAAAAGGATAGCAACTTCAACAAATGGTGCTGGTCTAACTGGATGTCTACATGTAGAAAAAGGCAATTGGACCCATATTTGTCACCATGCACAAAACTCAAATCCAAGTGGATTAAAGATCTCAGCATAAAACCAGAGACACTAAATCAGTTAGAAGAAAAAGTGGGGAAGAACCTGGAACACATTGGCACAGGAGACAACTTCCTGAACAGAACACCAACAGCCCAGGCCTTAACGTCAACAATTAATAAATGGGACCTCATGAGGCTGAGAAGCTTCTGTAAGGCAGGAGACACTGTCAAGAGAACAAAGCGACAGCCTACAGACTCGGAAAAGATCTTCACCAACCCTACATCTGACAAAGGTCTAATATCCAAAATATATAAAGAACTCAAGAAATTAAACACCACCAAACCAAATAATCCAATTGAGAAATGGGGCTTGGAACTAAACAGAGAATTCTCAACAGAGGAATATCAAATGGCTGAGAAACACTTAAAGAAATGCTCAATGTCTTTAGTCATCAGAGAAATGCAAATTAAAAACAACTCTGAGATACCATCTTACTCCCATCAGAATGGCTAAGATCAAAAATTCAAGTGACACCACATGCTGGCAAGGATGTGGAGAAAGAGGAACACTCCTTCATTGCTGGTGGGAATGCAAACTAGTACAACCACTTTGGAAATCTATCTGGCGCTATCTCAGAAAACTGGGAATAGGGCTTCCTCAAGACCCAGCTATTCCACTCCTTGGAATATACCCAGAAGATGTGCCAGCACACAACAGGGACATATGCTCAACCATGTTCATAGCAACCTATTCATAATAGCCAGAACATGGAAACAGCCTAAATGTCCCTCAGTAGAAGAATAGATAAAGAAACTGTGGTACATTTGACTCAGCTATTTAAAACAAGGAATTTCCGAAACTTGTGGACAAATGGATTGAACTAGAAATGATCATAATGAGGGAGCTAACCCAAAAGCAGAGAGACTCAAATAGTATATGCTCACTTATATCTGAACACTAGAGCAAGGGGCATGTCTCATGAAAGTCTTCACTTACTAGGAAAGTGGGATAGTGGTGAGGACATCCTAAGGTGGGAGAAATATAGGAGATAGGGAAATAGATGGATCCAGAATGTCCCAGAAACCTACAAGAAGAACACTATGATGGGCAGATCTGGGCCCAGGGGTTCTGCTTGATCTATGGCACCAACCAAGGACAGTATGTGCAGTCATCATCAAACCTCTACCCAGACCTAGCCAAGGGACAGGACATTCTCCACAGTTAAGTTGAAGACTAAGGACTGACTTTCACATGAACTCTGGTGTCCCATATTTGGCCATGACCCCTTGATGGGGAGGCCCGATGGCACTCAGAGGAAGGATAGCAGACTATCAAGAAGAAACTTGATACCCTAGCATATTCAAGGGGAGGAGGTCCCCATCAGTCACAGTCATAGGGAAGGGTAATGGGGTGAAAGAGGGAGGGAGGGAGGAATGGGAGGATGCACAGGATGAGATAGCAATTGAAATGTAATATGAATGATTTTATTTTTCAATTAAAAATAAAGAACCAAAATTGACTTGGTGTAAAATACTTGAAAGAGGTCCTAGTTAGAGCACAGATGGAACAGGAAAACTGGGAATTCATCTTTCAAAATAGGTAAGTAAAACTGTCAGGGCCATGTGGGAGGACCTGTAAGGCCTCAGGCACCCAGAGGTAGACCCTGCTGAAACCACTGAGGGAGCTGGGGGAACTTCACAAGATCACTGCAGCTCAGTTAAGTGCGGTCAGCTGCCCAAGCCACAGTTTCTAGAGGGCAGTGACTCACCTCTGGGGACCAGAATGGAAAAAAATCTACCCGCCAGATACTCAGAGGACAGTTCTGGGTTACGGATGACCAAAGGACTCTGGTTTGGAGACCTGCAAAGGGCATGCTTTACTAATGCCTGGTTTAAGCAGAGTGGGTGTAATTGCAGGGTGCTGTGAGTTGCTTGTGCATAAGTGTAGACCTAGGGTCTTCAAGATAGCTCAGCTATAGAAGCAGCTGGTTGCCTTACAAGCCTGAGCGACAACCTGAGCTTGGTTACCCACGTGGTGGAAGGAGAAAACGGATACCCAAAAGTCATCCTCTGTCCCACATGACACATGTTGTGCTGATCACATGTGTGCATACTCTCACACACAAAAATCAACTATTTTGTTTTAATGAGAAGCAGAGCTGAATTTCCTGTGATAAAAAAGTTTAAGTCCCACTCCTATTTTTGTCTGTTTCTTTTGTTTTTTGTTTGTTTGCACTCCCCAACCCCCCATCCTTCTCATGTCAGCAATACTGGACTTAGAGGTTAAGAGCACTTGTTAACCTCAGTTAACATCAGGTTCAGTTTTCAGCATCCACATGATGATTCACAACTACACATAAGTCCAGTTCCAGGGTCCAGTGCTCTCTTCTGACTGCTATAAGTACCAGGTATGCCTGTGGTAATCATACATACATGCAGGCAAAACACTCATACACATAAAATATAAATAAATACAATTTTAAATGTATATGTAATAAACATTTGAGTTTTTTGTTGTCATTCCCTAAGTAAATTAACATATTATAGATAGATAGATAGATAGATAGATAGATACAAAAATACTTATGTAACCTAAACATGAATTTAAAAACATAGCAGTTATAGATGTTATGCTACTTTATATAAGATACTTGAACATCCAAAATATTTGGTATCCTCTGATGGTCTCAGAGCCAACACCCTGAGGGTACCAAGAAGTGACCACATAATACCAAAACTTTCTTTTGTTCAGATGGCCTTTTAAACATCTGTGAACACATTAGATCAGCCTTTTATAAGACATTGCAAAAATGGCTTTCAGGACATGTCCCAAGAAGAATGTTGACAGTGGCCCAATACCCCACCCTACTGCTGAGTGATTCTGCTACGGTTGCCTGTGCAAAAATTACACAGAACTAACGGGTGTGAGAGAAACATTGGTTGTACTTCCTAAATCACACATAGCCTTCACCATATCTGTTCCATTATCAGTGTCAATCACATGACCTGTTCTTTTACAGTTTCCTAGTCCTTGCATATTCCTTTACTCAGATGCACTGTGCTGTCGGCTGTGAGAGATCCAACACCTTTTAGCAAGCTAGTGAACAGCAATGGAATTGAATTTATCATTATTCTACAGGACCATCAAACCTTTAAAAGGACACCTGGTTGTCTCTGCAGGCTCAGATTTTTGATATACGTTTTGCAAAAGGTTTTCTTTTAATGATGCTACTGCCTTGGTTCAAAGCAGAATGTAATTAAGGCTGAGGTATTTTGGTATGTGTCTTCTAGAAGAAACTTTTATCTAAGATTCATGTGCATGCCTCAAAAATCTTTCATCTTTAAATGTTGGAAATTACAGACAGGCTACAACAAATGTTTTCATTCTTGTTTTACTTAAATGTTCAGCCCAATAGACTCATAACTATAGCACAGTATTTTTTGAAAGGATTCCAACAGAGTCTGTATAGTTAAGCCAGTTACTAAGAATATATTTTCCTTGGATTCTCTGCTGTGACTTTATTGAAGAGTCTTCATCACTATTGTTTAGAATGAGTGTGGGATCTGTGACTTCTACACAATTTAGAGGGAGCGTGTTTTAGCATATACCGTTAGTCTGCTTTTAGCTTATCCTCCTAAGGTGTGAGGAAATCCCAAACAAAACACTCATGATCTAAATGGAATTATACACAACTTAAGTACAGGTTTGAACAACTATTCGCTTAAAGCCAAGACTCCCGGTAGGGAATTTATGAACGAGGGAATTTACAAACTGGTGAGTCCTAAGGATCGTCATTTGACTCCTCTTACTGCATGAGCTATGTAATCATAAAGTTACTGTGGAGATCTACAGTCTTCAAAATCTATTAGAACAAGTACACAACTACTCTACCTAAAAGTATAGAGACCAGACAGCCTTTCTTGACACTTGTTTTTGTGGTGCTAAGGGTGGCAAACAAACGGCACAAGCCCTGTACCCCTGAGCTGTACCTCAGCAGCCTTCCTGTCCTTGGGGTGAACTACTACCTACTTCCCCAGCAGAGCATTTGAAATTCTCAGTGTTTGCTTCTTTCTGTAACAAACAATTTTGGCCATCACGGCTGACTGCCGCAGTGTCTTCCTCAAAGTACATGTACATTACATTGACACCTCAGCCAACTGCTAGAATTTCAACATAGAAAGCACGTAATAAAAATTTCTCAGCTGGGCACGGTGGCACATGCCTGTAATCCTAGCACTCGGGAGGCAGAGGCAGGTGGATCTTTGTGAGTTTGAGATCAGGCTGGCCTACAAAGGAGTTCCAGGACGTCCAAGGCTACATAGAAAAACCTTGTCTCAAAAAAAAATTCTCTACCAAAATCCTTTGCCGATATTTGATGATTTTTATGCATAAATAGTAAACCTGTATTCATAACTTCTTGGGTTACTCAACTTAATTTGCCTGGGAAGACGTTATGGAATAAGCTATTATCATAGAGTGTTGATCACACAAAAGTTAGATGTCAGAAATGATGGTGATATAGACCCCAGCTATATGTCTGGATGACAGAATTCATGGGAAAGAGTGGGATCTTGATTGCATGTTGTAGGGCAATGTTGGCTACACCCCTTGAATTGCATGTTATGAGGTAATCTTAGCTGTACCCCTTGAATTGCATGTTGTGGGGTAACCTTGGCTGCAGCCCTACATGTGTTTGCCTTTGTACATTATTAGGAGCCATCCCCCACAATCAGCTAGGATGTAAAATTCATGAATCCACAAAGTTTACTCTTGTGTATCACAGTATCTTGAGGCATATCAAAGTCAGCCTGGTAAAAGACAATAAATATTTGCTGAATGAAACAATGGATATCAGATAGCTGCTATAAAAAAATAAAATAAAATCTACCAACCACGGTGCCACACATCTATAATCTCAGCACTTGAGAGGCCAAAGAAGAAGAATTGTGAGTTTAAGATCAGCCTGAGCTACAAAATAAGTCTGAGGCCATCTTGGGCTACATAGCAAGAACTGTCTCAAGAAAAAGAAAAAAAAGATTAAAATTCATATACTCAAGTGACATGGATAGATGTCTACAACATACCTAAGCCTGGGCTACCTTTTATATAGTGAGCCACCTTGTTCCCCATATTAACTCAAATGTTTGGTGTATATATAAGAACTTAAATAGATGCTAAGTGAATCAAATGACTACACTACGTGTCTTAACGTTATATTTCCTGCCTCCAGTATGTTGGTCCTGACCATACAAAGTAACTAAACACAGAGAGTTGATACCCGAGAAGAGCAGCCATCACCTGACTATCTGTGACAATGTGATTCTTGAGCTTTAGATGCAGTTTGTGGAAGGAATTGAAAACCTTTTAAGCAGCAGGCCAGGAAGAGCCTAGAACGCTGAAAGCAGAGCTTAAGGATCAATTGTGGTAGGAGCTCAAAGTCTAGGTTTTCCATTGAAATGAAGACTTTGTAAGAAATTGAACTAGAGGCAGAGAATCAGTCTATATTTTACCAGTGTTTTGATGTTTTGAGTAAGGCTGATTTAAAAGTAATGGGCTAATTAATCTGGTAAAGTAAATTTTAAGGAAGCATGGTATTCATGATATGGCATAGATATTGCTAGCTGCATTTAATCAAGTTTGTATTGGTTATTGGTAATAAAAGGCAGAGTAGAAGGAATTTTTTAAATGTGTAGTTTGACCAGAAAAAAAATTGTTTAAAGCTATAGACAAGGAAGACATGGTTGTTAATGAGATTGGTACCACTAAAAAGAAATCAAGTACTTTCACTGAGACAAGAAAGAGTCCCCAAAGGCACCTCAAAGTGTCTAGCTCTATCCATCCTAGGACACAAATCGTATCGTTTGACACATATAGAAAACAGTGCCTTGACGAAGAAGTTCTGGGACATTCTGCCCCTACATGATCACCTAGGTGAGTATTTTTTCTGGTTTTAGTCATGCATGTACTCAGTGGCTGCTGCATCCATGACCTAAGGAGCAGGGTGGATGGCTACCAGTCAAATCATGGTAGACCTTGACATTGTCTGCATGAAGCTCATGTCACAGATGTGAGTAATAGGCTTATCAAAGCTTCATACAGACTTCAAAAGAAAGCAGTATGTGGCAGGGTAAGGGCCACTACAGGCATCTCTAAGAGGAAATGCATGGAGCTGTGACCTTGGCATGCCAGAGATGCTAGCAATATGCAATATTGTAGAGGAATTTTAAGGCAACAACATGGCTACTCTGGCAAAGGATCACATCCGAAGACCTAGGTCTGTATGATCCAGCTGGAATACAGACACGATCTCCGTATACACCTTTAATCCATCTGGCTGATGTACAGACATACCTTTAGCACACACCTTTAATCCCAAACAACGAGATCCAACTGAGGGGCAGACAAAGTAGGGGATCAGGGAAAAATTTGACAGAGTGAATCAGAGATAGGATACACAAAGCTCTCATGAGAACAGACAGGAAAGAGCGGCCACTTGAGAGCAGTGCAGAAGGAGTTCAGGGAAGTTCAGTTCATTCAGTCAGGATAGTGCAGTTCAGTGCAGTTCAGTCCGTGGAGCTCAGAGGCAGCTTTTCCAAGCACAGCAACTCAGTGAGAAACCGAAAGGAGTCCATTTAAAGCAGTCAACTTGGAGTGGACTTTGAGCAAGAACATCTGAGTTGAGCCATCCAGCCAGAGTTCAAAACAAACTGGAAAGTATGAGTTTATTCAGCAGTAAGCCTCAGAGACTAAAAACAATCTAGCACTAGGTTAGCAGGCAGAAGCCAGAAGCTGAAGCCTTCAAGGTCCAGGCTTGCAGACGATTAGATTGTATGGAGGTTAGAGGATACCAGGCCTAGGCCTAGGATAGTTATACAGAAACACTCTGGGCTCAGTCCAAGCCATGTATTTGGTAAAGCTTGGGTACTGCTCTCATCTCATCCCCAAACTGAGGAAACAAAAACAACATTTATAGAATATCTCCTGAGGAAAGTTTCAGGTAGTGAGTATAATCCAAGAGCAAGGCTATGTAAGTTACAAAGAGCAAGGGTATGGGGATAGGAGTGCTTGTGAGTCAGCTGGAGCTCACATCATAAGACTACATGCCCTAGACATGAGAGACAGAGAGACAGGATTTAGTGTGATGAGTTCTGGTCTTCCTTTGGTCAAACCCTTCCTAATTTTCCCCTGTTCCTTCCTTTCAGTATTGAAATACTTAATTCATCCCACTGTGTGTGTTAATATGTATCTTGCTTTTCTTTGTTCTTGATAAGGATTCACAGGTATAGGTTGAGTTTGAGTTGTCAGGAGACTTTAAACTTGGTCTTTTGAAGAACATCAGAACTATTTAAATGATGGGACTCAGGAAAATAAGTGAAATACATTTTGCTTTATGAGACAGCCATGAGCCAGGGACCAGGGGCAGTGTTACAGTTTGGATGTGAAATGCACCCACACACACACTCATTCAATAGAGGTCTGTTTCATAACTGGTGGTGCTATTTTGGAGTTTGTGGAAACTTTAGGAGGCGGGACCTGACTAGAGGAAGTAAGTCACAAGGAACGTGCTGCTGAAGACTAGACTTGTCCCCAGTTCCTTCCTAGCTCTTTGCTTTGTGTTGGCCATCATGAGGTAGCCAATGTCTTTCTCTACAAGCCTCTGCTGCTGCTGCGGTATTCACCGTGAATCCATAAACAACGAAGCCAAGGACTGTGGAGTGAGATCCCTGAAGCCGTGAGCCAAAATAAGTCTTCCTTCCCTGTTGTTTATGTCTCTTCTATTTAGACAGGGTTTCTCTGCGTAACAATCCTGGCTGTCCTGGAACTTGCTTTGCAGACCAGGCTAGCCTCGAACTCTCATAGATCTGCCTGCCTCTGACACTCAAGTGCTGGGCTTGCAGGCGTGCATCACCACAGCTGGTCATTGTCTGCGTCATTTTACCAGTAAACTAGAAAACTAACACAGGCACCTTAGACTTCAATCATCTGACTCAGCCAACCTTTGCCTGTCCACTTAAATCGCCCCCATGCCTCAAGTGCTCACAGTATTGTTTACCTATGATTCCCTACACATCCCAAGACTAGTTTGCTGACCAAAAAAAAAGTGTCTATCTTACTAAGACCTTTATTTCATGTGTCTTTTTGTAGGTAGCATTTAAGATTTAAGATTTACCATTGGTTTCAAGCAATTTGATTACTATGTGCCTTGGTGACCCTTCATGTTTCTGGTGCTTAGATTTTATTTACAACTTCATTTTCAGCAATTATTTCTTCTAATACATTTTCTGCCCCCTCTAGCCCAACACTTCCTCTCCCCTGGGATGCTGGTTCCATGCATATTAGTCAGTTTCACTTCTCCCACAACTCATTAATACTCTTTCACAAAGCATACTTTTTCTAACTTCATTAGGACATTTCTATTGTGATATCTTCAAACTTGCATCTTATTAGACTAAAAGAATAGTTTTTATTCTAATGTATAATCTGTCATTAGTGTGATATATTATATATTGTATTTTTTATCTCTAAAAGTTCAATGTGGGTCTTTTAATATCTTGCCTTTTTTCTTTAATTTTTTTAAAAATATGAAATGTAATTGTACAAATTTATTTGCTTTCTAATTAAAATATGCACTCCAGTTTCAGTTATTTTCATCCTTATGGGTCATGTTTTCCTATTTCCTTAGATAACAAGTAATTTTTTCTTTTAATGATAAGGATTGTGAGCTTTCACATGCTGGGTGATGGGCAACTTCTACTCTTATTTGTGATCTGTACCTTGGGGTGAAGTTTAGTCACCTGGAAAGAGTTATATCTTACTAGGCATTACACTTATTATTTTCTAGGCAAGTAGGTCCCTTTTAGGGGACCTTATTGCTTTACCCCTTGGGAAAAACTCTAAGTATTTACTTTATGCTATGTGAAGTAACAATCCTCCTGTTTGACTTTTTGAAATCGGCAGCATTCCTGGACCCGTGTAAGGAACTAGGGGCTCTGTTTTTAAACTATTTTTAGTTAAGTTCCACTATGGGTAATTCCTTGAACAAACACATTCTCATCAGAGAGCGAAGTTCTCGGGGGGGGGGGGGGGGGGGGGGGGGGGGGGGGGGGGGGGGGGGGGGGAGACGCTCTGACTGGCAGCCATGGTTCACCCTCCAGGCCACTCTTGTTCTTTGTTACTTAGTCTTATAAACTCTAACTTGTCTCCCTGGCCCCGCCCTACCCCGCCCCATACTTTCAGTACCAGTCTTCTTGACTTACAATCAGTCACGTTCTGTCTAGTTCCCTCTGCTACACTTTTAGTGTTCATATTTCTTAGCTTTGCCTCTAATGCACTTGGAAATGTTTAGATCAGACATATTCTTATACTCACAGCAAGATCAGCTGTCAGAAGAGCATCTGAGCATCATTCCCTAGTGTCCCCAGAGTGACATAATGAGAACCGGATGTGAAGAATTATTCCTTGTGAGTGACAGGTAAAGGACACAGAAGCATTAATTCTCTTTGCTTGTGTACAAAAGACAGAGGCAGTTGTTCTTTTTTCTTC
Source organism: Acomys percivali (assembly GCA_907169655.1). Taxonomy (NCBI): domain Eukaryota; kingdom Metazoa; phylum Chordata; class Mammalia; order Rodentia; family Muridae; genus Acomys; species Acomys percivali. Next base: position 25,543,184 of record OU015756.1, on the reverse strand, counting down.
CTTCTAAGAGAACCTCCTTGAAAATGCCTTAGTGTAACGTCTTGGAATGTAAATAAATCTGCCCTAGAGAAAAGATAATCCCAAATGTCTCCAATTTTACAACTCAGAGATGCCTCTAAAACCTAGGATTCCTCCTCTCTTAAGACATAAACACATATCACTGGGGTTAGGCAAATCCCTCTGGGGTTCCCATCATTTATTGAATTGTAAATTAATGTCTAAGAAATGTTTCCCCAGGTTAGATCCAAGGTTCCATCCAGCTTATTCAGGAAGCTCTAAGTGTAAAAAACCAAAACCAAACAAAAAAAAAAACCAAAAACCTTTCTTTTAAGTCTCACAATCATCCCTGGGCTCTGGCCTAGAAACCCTCAAAAGAAACTAAAGTGACTGGGTCTCAGCTGGTGAGTTTTCCATTGCTTGGGGATCATAGTCCTTCCTCACTTGATGTCCAGGGTCTTAAATGTTGGTTTTTCCTTTTTCATTGGTTGTATTGGTTACCCACGGCAAGAGAAAAATCTACTTCCTATTACTCCATGATGGGTGGAAGCCAAAGTCCCCTACTGCATCACTTCCGTTTGCCCTGATTTCCCCTTTCTTTAACTCAGCCTTCACCACCAACAGCCATGTCCTCTGATACCTATGTGTCCAAGTATACACATCTGTCACAGTTTAGGTTGCTAACATGTCTGTCTTTGCTGACTTTCCCATACACACTGCTGAGTGCAGGAGTCCTGCCTGGTAAATATCCTGAATGCTACTTTTCCTAGAAACTTGTCCTGCCTCAGTTTTCTTCTTAGTGGGAGGCCAAGAGGTGAGGAAAGCTCAGTGCTGAATCTTTAACAAAAATTTCTTCACTCCTATAAAGGAATGGATGGGAGGGGAACCTTTCTTTTTCTCTTCCCCGAACATGGCATTTTAATATTTTAATACTAGGCCTCTAAAGCCTAGTAACAGCCTGTAAGCCACTACAGTTAGAGCAAGGAGTTGGAAAGAACCTGGGTCCTTGGTGGCATCACTGAGTATCAGAAACTCAACCCTCTGTCATACTCAATGAAAAGGAGAAAAAGGTGAGTTGTGTTTTAGCCAGAACATCCTACCTGCTAAGTAGTCTGTGTCCCAAGCTCCTGCACCAACTTGTACAGATGTATTTGTCATCTCAAGTTAGAAACATGTGTGTCTTCCCTATACATGTAAAACCTCTTCAGACCCAAGAGGACCAGGCTTGATACATGGCAGCCTTGTTTCAAGTGAGTGGTTTTCATCTCCCCCAGAAAGCTGTCACATTTTTGTTTGTATTATTTCTGTTTGCTTCTTTCTTTCTTTCTTTCTTTCTTTCTTTCTTTCTTTCTTTCTTTCTTTCTTTTTCTCTCCTTCTTTGAGACAGTATGTCATAAGTTAAGACTGTCCATGAACTTCTAACCCTCCTGCCTCTACCTTACAAGTGCTAGGACCACAGGCAAGCACTACCACACTTTATCCTTTATTGCTACAATTAATAGTGGTTAATATTGATTCAAATATGAACTATATATCAGCTAATAATGATGATAGATAGATAGATGGATAGATAGATAGATAGATAGATAGATAGATAGATAGATAGATAGATAATATAATCTTCTCTAAAAAGCCATAGTGTTGCAGGATATTTGATCACATTGTGAACCCAAAGATTATGAACTGAAAAAAAAAAAAACTGTTTCTTGTTGTGGTGTGGCTCATCCCTAGCACACACCTTAATCTAAGAGCTAAATAAAGTCAACCAAAAGGCAAAAGGTAATGCAAGCAATTGTTGAAAGGAAGTAAACATAAATAGACAGAAAGGAGGGACACGTAGTTTGGAGGGTATTTAAGACAGTGTGAAGGAGGAGAAGGCCTTTTTTCTTCTGAGATGTCAGCTAAGTAGGAAAGTAAGTTGGGTCCTTTCTCTGCCTCTCTGTACTAGTAGGTTTTTACTGCTGCATCTGGCTCCTGAGTCTTTGTTGTTGTTGTTTTGCTTTTTGGTTTCTGGTTTTGTTTGTTTGTTTGTTTTGTTTTGTTTTTTGGAGACAAGGTTTTCCTGTGTAGTCTTGGCTGTCCAGGGCTCACGTTATAGGCTATGCTGGCCTCAAACTCATAGAGATCATCTGCCTTTGCCTCCCGAGTGCTGAGATTACAAGCATACGCCACCATGCCCAGCTTGGCTCCTAAGTCTTTATCAATAAAATCAAATGTTTGGGATTCTGATTTTAAAAAAAAAACACTATAGGAAGCAGCTACTGATGCAGTATTACATTTATTTTATAGTAGAAAAGCTACTCCTGGAAAAGTACAGTACCCCATCCAAGCTCACCTGTTCAGGGGTTGCAGAGGTGAGAATAAGAACCATGATTCATGAGTAGTAGATTTTTTTTAAGGAAATCATCCTATTTGACTAATTTATATCTCCTCCACAAAAGCCTACCTCTGTGCTATTTTATCTGTATGCAATAAAATTGATTCAAAACAAATTAAATTGAATAGAGTTGAATTGAATTCAATTCAATTATAAAAAGGGTTATTGCTGGCATTCCAACAATGAAGGTGGTGGTGTGGCTTAGCTATAATTTCTTCATGGAGAAGTGAAACTGAAATGTGTATCTGCATAGAGATTCTCAGGATGATATTAGTGAAACTAACTTCCAAATTTCCTCAGGTAATTCACATCACACTCAATGGCCCATTATTCCCTCTTCTGACTTGCCACTGAGCTTACAAGTATTTCATTGATGATCACATAATTCCAGATTTGTTTCTTTTTGAAAAGCCAAGCAAGATGTTGAGGCTCCCAGTAAATATTGACTAATGACTGTGATGGAGGTGGCTGGATAGTTTTCTTCCACCTAATTGCTGTAAGAGACCCTTGGCCCTTACAGCAAGGGCCCAGACTGAAAGTCTTGGGGAAAACCACTTCAAATCTCCACGTGGATAATCAGCACTGCCAGGTATTACCATTGTGCTCTGTTAGGGAGGTGGTACAAATCATTACCACATATTTAGGGTCATAGGGACAGATATAGTTTCCTCTGTGAATGCCTGGCTGAAATGAGACAAGCCAGAACAGCACTGCTCTGGGCCACCCTCCTGGCCTCCATTTCCTTCCAATGGAAAAGGAGAGCAGGCTCATACAGATGGACTTCCAGTGCCAAAGCTAGAAAATGTCCCTTCCGATGCAGAACAACAATTATGTCAACACAACAAAAGACCCACCTATCTGGTTTCTCATTCTCCACACATGAACACACAATTGTAAGGAGAGAGACTACATGCTGTTAAAGGAATTGATGGATAAGTCTTTGCATATGCATTGTAAAGTGCCTTGTCTCTGTAGAAGAAAAGTACCTTTGGATGTGTGTTAGCTTTCCTGAATTGTCTCCTTGGCCAGACTTCTATGGTCCTTTCCAATCACCACATGACTACTGAGATCTAGACTACTACTTGCATGCAGGTACATGTACACACATGCAAACACATACACACACACACACACACACACACATACACCCATGCACGCACGTACGCATGCATGCATGCATGCATGCACGCACATACATACAACCATGCATACATGTGCCCGCTTTTCCTCTTTAAACTGGAGCAGTCCTACTTCTCCCAACACATTGCCTTCCACAGTGCTATTGATCACAGCTCTGTCACCTCATGATCACACAAATGACCTGCAGATATGGCCTTTTTAACTCTCCTGGCAGGCCAAAGTGATATTTTGAGCTATGAAAAAAAAAGGAAATTGGAAGCTGAAGGAAATGGTGCCTTCCAGTCTATGAAAGAGACCTGACTAGAATTTTTTTTTCAATGGTGGGCTCTATAAACTAGCTGGCTGGCAAAAGTAAATCACGAACTTCAAAAGGAGTTGAGTAAAGGAAAGATATAAAATTACAACTAGACCACTACATTCAGTTGGGGTAGATGAGCTTCTGATCATAAATAGAATTAACTTCTTAGAAAGAGAAAACTCAAATTATCTTCCTCTTCTCTTCTCTTCTCTCCCTGGGCTGAAGTTTGCAGATTTTTTTTACCTTAGGTTCTGGAGACCGTTCTTTCCTCTTCCCCAAAATTAATGGAAGAGACATCCAAAAGCCAAGTGCTGAGTTATAGCCACTGTGGCTCTGGCAACATAAATAGTCGACTAACCTTTCTGAGCTGTAGTTTCTCGTTTACAAAATGAAGATAATGATGCCTTTATTCATGAGGTGGGGTGCACAGCCTTCTGTGAACTCTGAAAGGTTACATAAATACAAGGAGCCTTTAGGATGATGGTCCAGGCACATTTCCAAGCCACTAGAGTTAATGTCAAACTGTTAGGCACCACATGCTAGTGAGCTATGGTGAGGGGGAGAAGGGGGAAATCTCTCTACCCTGTGGAAGAGTACATGTCAGCATCCTAAGTAGACAGTGAAAAGAGCCCATGCGCACAGAGACACATCCTGATTGTGCCTGAGCACTGCTTTGAAGAGTATAGTCCTTGGCATGAGTTACTGACTGGATTGAAGAAAATAATTATGACCAGATATGTAATAGAAATAAACTCTTTTTCAATAAATACAGTATCCAACCTTGCAGACATGCCTGGGAATGGGAGGGTGAGAATTAGGATAAGGAGGAGGAAAGAGGGAAGGAGGGAGAGGGGAAGAAACAGGAAAGGCAAGGCAAGGCAAGGCAAGGCAAGGCAAGGCAAGGCAAGGCAA
>OU015756.1:25511152-25528694 GCA_907169655.1 Acomys percivali | reverse complement strand
GGGGGGGTGTGTGTCTGTGTGTCTTTGTGTGTCTGTGTCTTTGTGTCTCTGTGTCTGTGTGTGTGCATGTGCACACACTTGTCCAGACAGCTTTGCATGCAAATATTCATCCCAATGAGTCATTGGTCTGGTTTAAGGTTTCTGGTTTCTTTTTGCTGTTGTTGTTTTGTTTTGTTTTGTTTCTGGCTTCTGGTTTCTGAAGCACCATAAATACTGGACCATTACTGTACTCAGATACCCTGCTGTTGCCCAGAGTCAGCTGATGTTGCAGCTAAGCAAGGCTTCCTGGGGCAGGTTCTGCGCAGGTCCACAGCTGCCACACATCTCCCTGCCCTCGATGCCTGCCACCCAAGGCTCACCAGTCTCAACCTTGTGTGATTGTAGGCGGTGGGAAAGCACTGCTGCCCAGCACTCTCCATCTCCAGTGGGGGCAATCAGCATCGGCCACAGCCGTGGGGCCTCCATGCCAGGAGCTGGCCCGAAGGCCTAGGGCCAGCCTCGCTCAGCAATGACCTGTCTCTGCAGGAGCTCCAGGGAGCTGCAGGTCACCCTGTCATGGATGCTGATGGATGCTGCACCCCTGCTGCCAAGAGGAAGGGCTTTTGTATTTGCAGCCTCCTGGCTGAGACAGGGCAGCCGAGGGTATAGATTTGTCATTCTCTGTATGGCTCTGTTCCCCCACCTTTCCTTGCAATTTCCTGAGTCCATGTCTTAAAAGCATCTTCTCATAAGACTTGCCTTTTTTTCTTCCTTTTCTTTTTTTCTTAGTCATTCTGGACCTATTGTGGGGCCTGCAGACTTTTTGTCCCCCCTGCCATGTCCTCTGTGGGACTCTAGAATTTTGCAGAGCTCTGTGGCGGGTTCAGGTGCCAAGAGCCACCGCCATCTTTTCTCCTTCTTGCCACTGGAATAACAACATTTTCTCTCCTTCATTTCAGTGAAATCAATAGTTGCATTGCTATCATCGAGATCTTTGACACAATTCACATTCTAGTGATAATGTCTAACTAGGCCCGTGTCCTGAGTTCTACCTCTTAGCTTCTTGAAAGTTTTGTGGGTCTTTCATTGTCATTAATTTCCATTTGGTTTCAAACCTTCACATTCTATGTTGTGCTCATGCACTTTAAGGGCTGTGTGATAATTACAGTTCTGTGGAGAGCACTGTGAAGCATGCAACTTAATCACCTGAGCCCTAGCGTTCTTGTTTCTGCCTGAACTGTGAAACAATGCCCGGACACTGAAGACAGTTCCGTGTGTTAGTGTGTAACTACGAACGTGGCCCATACTACATCATGGGACCCAGGACAGGGCCCTTCTGCTTCTGTTCTGATAGCCTTTAGTGGCTTCTCTTAGTATGAGATTATCAAGCCTTCCATGACTGGACTTCCATTCAGTCCTGGTCCTGCTCATCCTTGGCCCCTGTATCGCTCAACTAAACTCCAGCTACAGTGGTCAGGGTCTGCTCCTCAGACTCATTAGGAACATCGCATACACTTGTCCTTCTGCCCAGCACATCTGCTGGCAACTCTTCGTGGCTGGCTCCCTGGTGTCCTCTGTGTTCAGCTCAAAGCAGCATGCTCTTCGTAAAAAAGAAAGAAAAAAAAAAGGTGCAGATCCTGCCCTATGCTCCCTGCATTCAGATTTGGCTCCGCCATTTGCCATTAGTGTGGTCTTGGCACGTCTCCAAATGGCTCCATCTTTCTGTTAGCTCTCTTCTGATATTTTTTAAGGTATCTATAGTACTGCCACACAGAATCCTGTGAGCCACAGTGTTAAGACTTCTCATCATGTGATCACTGTGAGGACTGAAGGAGTTTATACATCTAAAACTGTTAGTCTGGACAGAGCACTGGAGGCTTCAATAAACTATAGTTTTTTTTAAACTTGAAAATATATAGTTTAAGAGATCAAACTCCATCTCCTTAGAGGGGTTTTCCCTGACCACCCAGCTTAAAATAGTTTCCTTCCAGCAGACCACTCTGTTGATTTGCAAGGCATTATCACCATGTAGAACTGTCTTTATTTTTATAACCGTTTCATAACTATTTATTGTCTGTTTCCTTTCTCCAGATTTCAAGTCATATGAGAGAAGTCACTCATGCTTGGCACATAGCTCAAATAATAATTAATTATCAACTACATTACTCTTTATCACCTGTAAGCTTTAAGTCAAATCAGAAATTACGTATTTTAGAAGTTTAAATTTACTATCATGTTCCCAACTAACTCTTCTCGTACTGTGTTCATGTATGACAAGTCTATCTGCACAGCTGGGCAGGGCTGCAGAGTGCTAAGAAGCAGCTGAAGGTCACAGTGTAGGGTCACAGACTGAAGACCACCAAGCACCCTTTAAGCATTAAAAGAAACCTCTAGCAGCTCCAGGGAAGCAGGGCCTCCCTGGTTAATTTAGCCAATTCTGACTTCGTACCGGATGGATTTAGCTGTTAGTCACTGTTAAGGAGAAACTCAATTATAAACGACCAGGCTCGGCAATGAAGAAAGTCTTCCGTGGAGGAAACCACGCGGTAAGAAAGAGCAAGGAACCTGTATCCTAAGGGACCAGCAGCAGAATTTGTGAATGAACACAAACCAGTCTGGATTTGTCACTTAAAACAAGAATGAGAAGAAGGCCGTTGCCTGAGACAGGAATCCGTTCGTTGTCTAGTGTCTTGCCTTCCTCAAATTGATGCCTTAAGCATGCATCACACGGATACATAGCAGAGATGGAAAACAAGGGTCCTCCCACTCAGCATGGGCGGGGTTACAGGAAGCCGAGGCTCCGCAGCACACAGGACCTGCTCATGACAAAGCTGTCTGCTCTCTGCTGACTGCCCCAATAGTAACGACCTTGAATTCTTTGTCCCCTTTGCCTCCTTGATCCTCAAGTCCACAGACCTTCATCGTTTACCCCTGCTACTGTCTATGTCTATCCCAATCCTACTAGCCAGGCCAGAAAACAATTTGAATCTCGTTAAGTCCTTTAGATAAAGATAAGACAGCAACAATAATTAAAGATGACGATGGTCTGTCTTGTGTAGTGAAGACTCTGAAGCCAAACCCACACCAGAACTTGAATAATGCCCCAAATTGAAGGAAGCCCAGTTTGTCACTGTTACAACTATCAGGAACTATGTAAAGGGCAAGTCTTAAAATGCTATTCTTGTTCCCAAGGACTGTAGCAAAGGTCTGGGTGACCTGAGGGATGATGCATCAATTGTCCTGGATAAGAAGGGAAAGTCCAGCCTGAATGGTACCCATGATCTTTGCGTCTGGCTTGAGACTGTGGTGAGGTAGACAGGCCATCTCTAGTTTGCCTGCTCAGGTAAGATATCTCATTCTAACTCACTAGAAAAGGCTGTCCCAGAAGCTTTCACTGGAACATACCCTCCAGAATAAATACCGCTCCTATAGGGTGAAAGTGCAGACTCTCCCCTTCCCATTTGCGAGTGTCTATGGCTAATATTGATCACATGGTTACAGTTTCCTTTCATGTTTGTCTTCCTCTGAGACGACAGGATTTCTGAAAGCAGACACTTCTTTACTTCCTAAATGGTATTTCCCAAACTTTTTCAAAAGAAAGCCCACTTAAGAAATGATACTATTTGTGATACACAGTTCAGCTAATAAGTGATAATTCCTGCTGCTAAAAAACAGCCAATCTGGGGATTTTAGCCCGTGTCATTTATAGCCCCAGCAGCTGAGGGGACTAGAGTCTTGGGCTATTGGTGTTTTGGGACTGGCCATGGATGCTCTGCCCAATGGCACTGGACTTAAATGACACCACTGAAAGCATGGCGTCTTTGCCTCTAAAAATTGGTTGTCATTGTGACCATGACTGATGTCATCCTCAGAAGGCTGCTGTTGGTTCTTTGAGAAAAGCTCACAGAAGGATGTGGTCTACTGTTCCACAGGGAATAGCCTCCAAGGATGGTTCTTGGCTTCTCTAAGAAATTATAACAACTCTTTACTTAATGTTCTACACAGACACAATGTTCTAACTTCAAAACAACACAGCAATGTAAACATGGATCACTGATCGAGCTTTCCCTGTGTACTTCATGATCCTCTACAGCGTTTAGATAATCACTCTTTTTTTCAATTAATTAACTTATTTATTCACTTTATATCCTGATCATAGCCCCCTCCTTCCTCCAGGTCCTACCCTCTCCCTTTCCCCGATCACCCCTCCCCCTCCTTCAGAGAAGGGAAGACCCCCAACAACAACAACCCACCCCATCAGGACTGACCTCGTCCCTTTCCCCTGTGGCCTGTGGAGGCAACCTCACCAAGGGGAAGCAATCAAAAAGCCGGCAGCAGGGTCTATGTAATGGACAGGGCTCGATTCCCTTTACTAGGGGACCCACATGAAGCCTGAGCTGCCCATTGGCTTCATCTGTATTAGAGGCCTAGGTCCAGTGCATGGTCCTTGATTGGTGCTTCAGTCTCTGAAAGGCCCCCTGGGCTCAAGTTAGTTGGCTCTGTTGGTCTTTTTGTGGAGGTCCTGTCTCCTCAGGGTTCATCTATCCTCCTCCCTGCCCCACCCACTCTTCCACAAGACTCCCTGTGCTTCTCCTAGTGTTTTGCTGTGAGTCTCAGCCCCTGTTTCCATCTGCTGTTGGGTGGAACCTCGCAGAGGACTGCTATGCTAGGCTTCTGTCTGTAAGCATAACAGAGTATCATTAGCAGTTAGACAATCACTCTTAAAGGCTGTATATCCCAGGCCTAGAAAGATGGCTCAATGGTTAAAAATACTGGCTCCCTCCCAAGTACTAGGCATACACATGGTGCACAAGTATACACTTGATAAAACACACACATATATATATATACTATAAAATGTTTAATGTTTGAAAGTCTATGTATTACTCTAGCATTTCTTTTTACAGAAGTATAAAGAAACCAGTGTTTTATTGTAAATTGGTGGTGTATAAATTTATGGCTACAAAGTAATAGTTTGATATATTAATACAACGTAGAATAATTAAGCTACTCAATACATCCACTTAAATACTCAAATTTTTATGGTAAAAATACTTCAAATTATACTATTAGCAATTTTCAAATGCACAATATTATTATCAACAATGTTCATACAGTAAGTCTTGGGGGAAAATTATAGCTAATTTCAGATTTTGGAAAACCCCCTAGTTACAATATTCTCATCACTCCTAATTCTTTAACTAAAATATAAATATATATAATGTTATTTTGCCCTTTGGGTTTTTTTTACACTTAAATGCACAAAATATCCACCACCTAGGCACTCACAGTTTCCAGCAGCACAGATCTCTACCATGGGGCTGTATCATGGTTTATTCTAGCCAGTGTTTATTGATATTTATTTGGATTATTCTCAATTTCCATACTATAAACAGCAACAAAAATGCCTTTTTTTTATGTATGCTTTTAAAAGAAACACCCAAAAACAGCATTACAAGGCCAGAAACATCTGACAGTTACTATTTCTCTCACAGCTTTGCCAACAGAGTATGTGTTCCAATCTTTGCATTTTTGCCAATCCAATGTGTTTTAGTGTCATTTTAAATTTCATTTATATTTTGTGGAAAGTTCATCGTCTTTTCATTTGCTTGAGGTCAAACATGTCCTAGTAATAAGTCCTTTCTGCCGAATTAGCTAGCGTGTTCTTTGGCTAAACACTGTGCTGTTTAGGAGCCATCCCTCCTGGGAGTCGTGGTGTTATTCCATGCACTGATTACTTATCTATACAAGGTCCCGTGCAGTCTCTGAAGCCAAGGAAGAACCTTAGCCTTTGCCCTCCCTGCCTCCACCTCCCAACTGGTAGGAGCACACATGTGCACTACCATACCCACACCCAGCTTATATGGTGAGGGGGACCAAACCCAGGGCCTGACCCATACACTTATTTTGAATACTTGTATTTGAACTACTAAAACAAACAAGGTGAGTGATTGCCTTGTACTCCATCATCTTGCGGGAAAATGGAGAGGTTAGTGACTTCTTTACTGAAACCCAAGCCAACAATTCAAGTAGAGTTTTTAGATAAAATATGCTAACAAAATACAATCTAAAGATACACTAATTAAATAGTTACATGCTAAGAAATCATAGCAGGAAAAGAGCCAGGCTTTGTTTTCTGTAGTTAAGTCATTATATTTCTATAATAATAGCAAAAAAAAGTTTACAAGTATGGTAAAGACACTGCAGTCAATAACATACAGCAGTCTGGGATCTAAGCCAAGACTTTTTCAGGTGGTTTTCATTGGTGTCATATGGTGTGATGGCATGCACAGTGAGAAATTCTCATGTGGTGTGTGTGTTCTGAGCAAAGGCTATAACAAAGTCCCACAGTACAACATAGGCAAATACCAGGATGAACCTCTTGAATTCAGTACACTTTTATTTTTAATTAATCACTGGTCATTGGGCAACCAAGCTCCTACCAACCTTGTTTATGGCAACCCCAATATGTACCAGGTCAGGACCCTTGCAGAGATTAAAGCAAGACATCCCCAGATAAAGGCAAATCAAGTGATGAAGGCTGTGCCCTGACAATGACCCCATGACACATATAACATAGTTATAAGTAAACAAACAACTGTTTCTTTTCAGGTTAATAGAACCACTTTGAAGACAGCCATGTCAAAACATTCTTCTGCATTGAATTCTGGCCAGATACACTAAAGCCAAGTAAGCCTATAGGCTTTGAAAAGGGCTCCCATGACAGTGGGAGTCAGGAACCCAACAGCCAAGAAGAACCTCTGAGTGGTGAGCTATCTAAACAAGATTATGACAAACCTTACCAAAGACAGAGCGCCATCTGGATCCTGAGAAAACAGGACAGTCCCAGACCTACAAAGAGGTATTCATGAGGAAGCTTACACCCAAGAAGGAAAAACTCAAGAGATCAGAAGAAGCTGAGACCACTTGAGAAGCACATGACCCATCTCTTTCCCACAGATCAAAGCTGGTATCTGGTGATAATGTGTAGCTGTCCACATTTCCTGTGGTGAGTCTTAAAAATAACTCATACAGCTCTTTTTCATGCTACATCCTGGGTAGTCTGCTGTGTCAAGATGAGGTTGAATATCTCCTTCCCAAACATCAGCTGTCAGAAACCCATCGAAGTAGACAATGAATGCAAGCTTCATTCTTTCTATGAGAAGGGTATGGCCAAAGAAGCAGCTGTGGGGACTCTGAGTGAACAGTGGAAGGGCAATGTGGTCCAAATCAGTTATGGAAACAACATCAAGATTTCTCCTGAAGCCAGCTGTTGAGTAAGGGGCATTCTTATTACAGACCAAAGAGAACTAGAGAGAGGAATTACAAGTCTGGGAATTTGTTATGGATGCCAATCTGAATGTTCTCAACTTGGTTGTTGTTTTTTTTTTTTTTAAATGGAGGAGGAGGAGGAGGAGGAGGAGAGAGAGAGAGAGAGAGAGAGAGAGAGAGAGAGAGAGAGAGAGAGAGAGAGAAGAAAGGAGGGAAGGTGATAGAGAAGAATGAGAAGGAAGAGGAGAAGGAGGAGAAGCAGAAGAAGAAAAGGAGCAAGAGGAAGAGGAGGAGCAAGAGGAAAAGAGGAGGATATTCCTGGGCTGACAGATGTCTCAGTTGTTACCCAAAAGGGCTAACAGAATCTGAAAGTTTTTCAAACTCTCTGAAAAAGATGATGTCTGCCAATCATGTTATCAGAAAGCCCTTAAAAGAAAAAAAAGATAAGAAACCCAGACCCAAAGCACCTAAGATTCGGTGTCTTGTTACTGTACATGTCTTGGGACACAAATGGCAACATTTTTGCTCTAGTGAAACAACACCCTATGAAAAACAAGGAGAAGGCTGAAGAGTATGCTAAACTTCTGGTCAAGAGAATGAAGGGAGCCAAAGAAAATGCCAGAACAGATTGCCAAGTGATGTTTGCTGTCCTTGCTGGGAGTGCTCACTGGAGGCTTGTACTTCTGAGTCCAGTCAGACATAAGTTTTGAAAATTCACAAATAAATAATCAGACCTTGAAAATAAAATCATACAGAGTTGGTGCAATTTAGTCTTTAAACAAGAATTTTAGACCAGCCTCACCATGTCTGCCACTTTCGATTTTCCATCTGTTGACTGTAATCTTGCTACTTAAATGGGCATGTGTTTACACCCCACCCTTTACAGCCAGCCTCCTGGACAGAAATAATAAATGGACTATTGGGAATATTTTAGAAATGTGCCAAAACGGGTGGACACAAGACTTCTTGTGTCACCATATGCTGTAGAGTGATGGCCTTCAGCCATCCTCTTCACACAGTAGCTATGAAAACTACCAGCAATGTGACTGCCACCAGAGTCTGTAAACAGGGGGCTGCCTCCATAAAATAAAGGGAAGAATGCTTGACTCTCATCTCTGAGCATGGAATGAGATCAATTTCATGCTGCTGTTCTCTATTTTTATGCTATTGGACCAATGAGCTATATACATTAAGATGTATACATCTTAATACACAGGTGTATAGTTTAATGCACAGGAGTGTGGTTGTAGTGATCAACCTCGGTTCTGTCACTACAGTATTACACTCTGCAAATGTCATTCTGTTGTACCTACTTTTCATAAGGTTCTTAAGGGCATGAAGTAGCAAACACAGTGGTGAATTCCACAGGCTCCTTTCACTGGGCTTTGAAAATGATGCCTTTACACAGTGAGACCTTCTAGTGACCGGTCTATTTTTACTGAGAAAAACTGTTCTGTTGTTGTTGTTGTTGTTGTTGTTGTTGTTACTGTTCTTGTGGATTGCATTCATATTTAATTTTGATTGCTAACCAGAATACCTCTATCTTTGCAAATGCAGTAGTTTATCACAGGTTTTTAACATATTTTACACAAAGCTCTGCTTTTCTTTAACCTTCTAGTCAAGTGTGTTCAAAGATGTATCTGCCATCCTCTGAAAAAGAGCATTCTAATAATGGGGAAAGCCAGTTGAACAATGATAGACTAGTGATCTTACTTTTATTTATTTTTTATTCTTAGTGTCAAGTCTTCCAAATAGAATATTCATTGTAGTTACCTGCCCCCCCCCAAAAAATACATGAATTTTAGCAATCAAGACAAGACAGTGTGAAGAGTATTAGAAAAATGTTTTCAATAATCATAATTTTGGAACTTCTGAGAATTCCTGGGAATGGAAACACTGACTCATCCCTGAATCCTAAAGGGTAGTATTCCAGGAGTTTGGAAACACTGAAAAACTTCCTTCTATCCCTCACTGTATGTTGTAATTCTAAAGCATATTATTGCTGCTGAATAAACATTCTTTGTTTTACTTTTTTAAAAAGATTTATTTATTGTATACAAGTGCTTTATCTGCAGAAGAGGGCACTAGATAACATTATAGATGGTTGTGAGCCACCATGTGGTTGCTGGGAATTGAACTCAGGACCTCTGGAAGAGCAGGTGGTGCCCTTAACCACTAAGCCATTTCTCCAGCCACTGTCTTACTTTTTTTAAATCACAATGTGGATGAAACTAGAGATGGTGGCCTAGTGTAGAAGAGCACACTGCAGGAAACAGACACAACAGGGCATGGTTGCTTAATATGCATTTCTTCATTGTCTTCTTAGCTGACTCTTATGGTACATGTAGCCTTGCAATTCTGATAGTCTTTCTGTAACCATTTAAACCTCTTTTACTTAGAACCTATTTCACAGGGAAAATGTAGATTTTAGCCAAACACAACCATAATAATGCATCTGTAAGTAGGATTTATCCAGCTAGGTCCATTTTCTATCTGGCTCCCCTTGTCAGCTTTCTCTCATACACATATTTCCTGTGGTACCCTCAAAGCCCCTCAGAGCATGAGACTGGTCTTCTTGACACAAATTGGGACCTGTGTACCGGCTTCTTATTGCTAACGTGGCTTCTCTCATGTCCCGTGCAGGACAGGCTTTCAGCAGCTGGGGCTGTCAATCACAGTACTAAGTGAAGAGCACAGTTGTGTTTCTTTTCTTTTCTTTTCTTTTCTTTTTTTTCTTTTTGTCTATGCCCTCTAATCCAGGCATTTGAAAACCAGCCATAACAGCAAGTGTCTGCAGACATTGCCTAATTCGTTTGCTACACTTTCCCCCTTTGGGGGCGCTGACATGTAATAGATACCGTCAGGCTCCGTCTAAAGGATAGCAATTACAGGAACTTCCCTAGACCCTAGTGTGTGTGTGTTGATAATTTATTGAAACCACCTGGCTTCAGATAGCCTACTCTGGGCGCTATCTATCATATTGAGATTTTTTTTTTTTCAAACTTACAGATAAATTGAAGATGCACGCAGGTCGCCCAAGCTTTCTTCTTCTCCCTAAATATTTCCATCTCGTTAGCTTTATCTTTCCTCTTGCTGTGGGTGTGATCATGTAAGAATAAATTGTACTTATAGTGAGACTTTAGCCTTACATGTTTAAGCACTCATTTCTAAATAACATGAGCATTCCCCCACATAAGCACTTCATCATTGGTGAACTCAGAAAAGTTCATGTTGATACAACCAGCAGCCCACGCTCAGACTTGCTTGGTTGATCCAATGAAATTCTTAAAGGCAGATCTTACTTTTACATGCAGGATCTACTTGAGGGTAACAGATTGCATCTGTTGCCATGTTTCTTTATTCTACACAATTCTCATATGGACCTGCCTTCCTCCCTCCCCTCCCCCCCCCACCCCCTTGCTTGCTCTTTAATTGTGACAGCGTTTCCAAGAGTGTCCTGTGTGAAAATGTTCAGTTCATGGACTTTCCTAATCATCTATCTCCCTGTACTTTGATTTGGGTTCATCGTTTTTTTAAAAGATTTGGGCAACACCATATAAGGGATGTTTCATTCTCATTATACTTCATTAGGTAGCTTAGGTGTCATTTTTAATGGTACGAATTTTGATCAGTTAAGTAAGAAGGAATCTGGCAAATGTTCTCATTGGAAAGTTACTTTTTCCTTTTGGGGTTTGTAGAATAATAGATGATACGTTGAGATGGTGTGACTACGTTTTTCCCTGAAAACTTCTCACCCACTGGCTGCTGGCCATTGACATTTGCCTATCCTGGCCATTACAACGTTGGTGGCAAAGTAAAAATGTTCAAATGTTCTCTATGTTTTCTTTGTGATTCTTTGGGAAAGAGAATGTTTCCCTTCATCCCAACTAAGACCACCTCTAAAAGCAAACCAGTTTAAACTAGTAAAGTTTGCGATTTTGCTGCATTATGAAATACTGCAATCACGAGTAAAAAGTTATGATGTACAAAATAATAATTTTTAACCACCGGTCCTTTTAGTTAAGAATTAATAATACACCCCAAGTGCTCTGTATGCTCTTTATTATTCAAGCAAAATAATTTATACTGCCATTCCAATAAATTATAGAAAATCCACCTGCATTCTTGATAGTTTCAAGGACTTGAGGCGGTGAGAAAGGAAGTGCTTTTTCTGATTGCATACCTCCTCTTGTGAAGGGCCCAGATCCAACTGAGGCTGAAGCTAGCTCACTGAGGGCAGTTGAAAGAAGGGAGGGCGCAGTGGTGAGAACAGCAAGCTGCTCATAAATACTATGATGAAAGCAGACTCAGGTGTTAAAAGTAAGATTACGGCAAGAAGCAGCCCAGAACGCTGTTGGAGTTAAGTTAAGCTTACAAGTAGAGTAGATATAATATAGCCAAGTTGGCCTGTTTAAGAGGCAGACATGGACTTGTGGGGAAGGGGGGGTGAGGGGGAACGACAAAGCGGGGGTGGGGGAGGTGGGGGGGGAGGCAAGGCTGGTGTCAGGCGGATGGCTTTTCCTAAGAAAAAACCCTGGGGAACGACATTACTGTCTTTTCATCTATTCTTGCTTCTAATGCACCTAATTATGACTGACCGACTTCTAAGAATGGCTTCTCAAAAGCCTCCACCTGCTTCAAGAAAGAGACAATCCTCCCCTCTCCCCGACCCCGACTGCCCCTAAAGCGAGGAATTAAAGACAAGGTAACCGAGAACAACTGCATCTAAGTGGCGGTCCCTGTGACAGGAGCTAACTCCATGACAACAGCTCTGAGCTGCTCATGTAAGCATGAGAACAAAGAGAGCCCAGGATCAGTAACAGCTGCCAAAACACCAGAGAGTTCTTGAGAACTCCGAGGCTAATTAATGGCCAGTAAGTAAGCGGAGGTAAAGAGCGAAGCAAGCCAGAGGGACTGATGTGGCCTCCCATGTATTACCGCTCCCCTCACCGTGTAGCCAGCTCACAAACTGTGTGCGAGACGGACCAAAAGACCAGGCACTGCGAGTGAGGGCCCCAAGTTGGCCAACTAATGAAACTACCTCAGTCTTTTCTAGATTAAGTTCAGTGACATTTTGTCTGCTGGGAACACCTCTCAACTTTCTCATTTTTCCTTCATTTTTAATGAAGTTTGACTCAACTTCGCTGATTCCCATGTGCTCTTTCATGGGTGTCAGACTACGAGCTCAAGAGTCACAGCCACTGCGTTTCCAGTACCATCAGTCCCTGGCTCAACTGGACGGAGAAAGGACCCACTGTTCTCAAAAGCAGCTTCCAAGGCAAGGCCCCTTGTTTTGCGGTCCCTTCCACATGGAGTCGGTCCTCAAGCCTCCCCTGCCCCTGATCCTTCTGCTCCACAAAGAGGGCATCTACTCTCCCACTCAGTCTGACAGAGGGCTCCGAACCTCTGACACAGGCACAGGGTACCACACACATGGGGTGACCTCAGCCACTGTTCGTGCACAGCTAAGCCTATGATCACCCAATAATCAGGTCAACAGCCATGGCCGCTCTCCTTGTGTGTGTCATTTCAGCTACCTCCCTGTCTCCTCACCTTGCAACCCATCTTTGCATCACCTTCAGTAGCAGCCCTTCTGGACTTCTGTCCCTACTAACTAGCACCAGGTGGCCCGTTCCTCCTGGCCTACCCTAACTTCAGGGTAAACCTTAGCTCTTCCTCTTGGACTATTTGCTCCTTAAGGTCACTTCCTCTTTCCTCTTCCCACCATGCAGAGCTTCCAGTAGGGAAAGGTACTAACCTGCTGTATTGCACCACAGCTATTTTTCACTCCTGGAGCTTTCTCCTGTGACAACTTAGATAATCATCCCTTTAGGACAGGAAAGCCTATGAAGTCAGAACTGCAGATGTGAGGCAGAGCACGCTGATTCCCAGCAGCTGGGGTATAATAAACACTGATCTTCTCAGGAGACATTCAGTGAACGTACAGGGTCAATCCTTACCTCAGCTCACTCTCCCCCTCCCCCTCCCCCACTCCCTGCTCCCCCCCCATGCATGTGTGTGTGTGTGTGTGTGTGTGTGTGAGAGAGAGAGAGAGAGAGAGAGAGAGAGAGAGAGAGAGAGAGAGAAAGAGAGAGAGAGAGACCAATATACACACTTACTTTCTATTCACATTTTTCCTGCCCACAGAACTTTGCATGAGGACTGGGTAGCATTTGCATTAGACAAGAGGGAAGTTGACAGTCTAACCCAGCAGCACAGAGTGGCAAGAGCTTTTCCTGAGCCACTGGATCTTCTCCCTTGGTGCACAGAAACTGGCCTGATGCCATGATGCTGAGAACCAGCTGCTGAACAATTACAAAAGAGTACTGACCAGGAACTAGAGGTCATGTCTCAGGCCTCTGGCCACACAGGGATACATCTAAATATTTTTAAACACACACACATATACATGTATACACACAGGCCATTACTCCATATGTTAATCCGTTGTGGGGTCTTTTATTGGTGAATTACATTTTTAACTGAATTGTTAATAAAGTTCAGTGAGTGAGTTTGAAGAAATACTATGGTTTAAAGGTGTCCCCTTCCCCAAATTCTTACGTTCCAACATAGATACAAAATGGTGTTAAAGGTGGGACATTCAAGGGAGAGTTAAATCAGAAGACACTGTCGCCGGGAATGGGCTCATGTTAATATTCTGAAAGTGAGTTCATTAACACAAGAGCAGGTTTGTTGTAAAGCAAGCTCAGGTCCCATTGCCCTTGCTCTTTCATACTCTTCTGTGCTTCTGCCCTTGCCAGACATGAGCCCCTAGATCAGAAATACCCATGCCTCCAAAGGAGAAGAACTGAATTTCTGTTCTTTATAAACTACTCGTTCTCTGGCGCTCTGATGCAGCAGCACCAACACCCTTCATGCAGTGATGAGAAGAGGGCACAATAGGAAAATAAAAAGCAAAAGTGGACCCACTGAATTTTGACATTTTTTATTGTTTCTTTGAGGCAGAGTCTCTCTACATAGCCCTGGCTGTCCTGGTTCTCTCCATCCAGACCAGGCAAGCCTCAGCCTCACAGAGGTCTGCCTGCCTGCCTCTGCTTCCTGAATGCTGGGTTAAAGGGGGGCACCATAATGCCCAGCTTCTTAAAGAAGCAAAACTCAGCACCGTTTGCCTGCTCACATTAAATAATAGCTGTGGTGCATTCTCCTCGCTAATGCTGTTCTCTCTTCCTCAGGGGTCTCTAACCCAACTTCTTCATCAAATGGACTTTACAACCCCATACTGTGTGGAGAGGCCTCTGAGGAGTACACATAGTAAATCATTTCCAGACATAGAATATACAATTTCTTTTTAAATGTCTAATAAATGGAAGCACTGGTGCAGCTAACATTATAAAATTAGCATCAATATAATCACATTAAGAGTACCATCATGAGCTGGGCGTGGTGGTGCATGCCTTTAATCCCAGCACTTGGGAGGCAGAGGCAGGTGGATCATTGTGAGTTCGAGGCCAGCCTGATCTACAAATTGAGTCTAGGACAGCCAAGGTTACACAGAGAAACCCTGTCTCCAAAAAAAAAAAAAAAGTACCATCATGGATTCCTCAATTGACAGGTAAGAATATTTGTATAAGCTGTGGTGTGAGTATGTTCTTGGAGGTGTAGTGCTTTTAAAATAGGTTACATGTAATTAAGCACTGGCATTTCTCAAGTTTCATTATGGCCCAAGAAGATCCTCTAAGTACCAAAGACTTTGAGTACTGCAATCGAAAAGCATTTGGGATCCTATATTCTGCTTTAACATAAGTGACAGCGCCCTGTCCCTCCCTGTCCCTTCCTCTCCCTGATGGCCTCATCTGTATGTCTCATCTGGGGTCCAAGGGAATGAAGAGCCAGTGATGTCAGCCTACTTCCTGGACACGGGACTGTGTGCTCTGATGCCCAAAGAGACTTTTGTTTTATTAGCTGAGGAGAAGGAAATGGTTCTGTGAGGACATACTAGTTAAAAGTGGCTTAAGGAACTTATTTAGTTGAGGAGCTATCTCAGTTAGAAACTGCTGGCCACACAGGCACAAAGACCTGAGTTCAATGCCCAGAATTCCCTTTTGAAAAGCTGGGTATGTGGACTGTCGATATGGTTCAGCAGGTAAAGGTGTTTGCCACCAAGCCTGATGATCTGAGCTCAATCACCAGACCTACATGGTAGACGCTGAGAGCTGACTCCCACACAACCTCTGACCCCACACGCGCGCACCATGGAATGCACATGTCCACAACGCGACAGATAAAGTTTGTTTTTAAGCCAGCTATGGTAGTGCATACTTGTAATTGGAGGAGAGGAGATGGGCAGATCTCTGGGACTCACTGGCCAACCAGTGTAAAAGTATCTTTTATTCAGCTATAGTAATTGTCATTCTCAGAGGCTTACCGCCTCTGTCTGCTAACCTAGGCCTAGTCCTGGAAGCTTCTAGTCTCCATACAATCTAATCTAGGTCTAGAATGTTTTCAGCCTCCGATATTACTGCTGAATAAGCTCACCCTTTCTAGTTCTTTCTGAACTCTGGCTGACTGGTTCAACTCAGCTGTTCTGGTCCAAACTTTTCTCCAAGCTGACTGATACAATCCGGCTTCTCTCAGCTTCTGACTGAATTGCTCTGACCGGCCTTATAATAACTTTGGCAATATGTTCTAATCTTTTGGCTCCTTCTCAATCTCTGGCTCAACTGTCTTCAAGCTTGTTCTCTCTGAAACCTGTCTCTGTAAAACACTCTGGGTAAAAACTACCTCTCCTCAACCTCTCTCTCCTCTAAATCCTCATTCTCCAGTCTGTTCTTTTGAGAGTTGGGCACATCCTATTATGGCAAATCTTTCTCTGATTCATCACTTTTTCTGCCCCTCAATTAGATATCACTTTCAAACATGGGTACTTCCATCTACAAACTAACTTTACCTTCATTTGGGATTAAAAGTGTGTAGTAAGGACATGTCTATATTCCAGCCGAGGTATTAATGGTGTTTGACATGTCTGCACTCAAGCCAAATCACATAGACCTAGGTCTTCAGATGTGATCCCTTGCCACAGCAGCCATGTTTCTGGATTAAAATTCCTCTACAAACCAGCCTAGCCTACTTGGCAAGGTTCAAGAGAAATCCTGCCCTGCCCCTACCCATACCCCGACCTCCCCCCAGCCCCCCCTCTGCCAGCAAATAACAAAGAGGTGGTACATAAGGAGCTACATCCAAGGTCGACCTCTGGTCTCCATGTGTATATGCACATATGTGCACATGTGCATATGTTCATACATGCACACACACAAAAAAGAATAGCGTTTATTAACTCAAGTTGCAAGAAATCTAGAGGCAAAGGAATTTGAGAGTATTTGGTACACAGTTACATTATCAAGGTCATCTGGGCTGTTTATCTTACTGAACTATCAATGTAGTAAGCTGGCTTTTGATGTTGAGTCTGTCATCTTGTGCATCAAGAAGAATGCAGCATCTCAGTTATATCAAAAGGCAAAGAAAAAGGAAAAGACGGTTTGGGGGCTGCCCCACCTCTTTTTAGAACAAAGAAAATCTTTCCCAGAATTCCCTCCCTGGGAACTTTCCCAGCAATTCCCCTCGGGGACCACAGACAGAGTTCATATGGTCAACTCAGATGATGGAGAAGCAAGAAAAATGCACACTGAAATTTTCTAAGCCAAGAAGCTGACATCTCCAGCAAAGGGTTAGGTCTCTGTCCTAAGATAATGGGACATGGGACAAGGTGTTGAGTCCTTCTCACCCAAAGCCCGGAAGCGAGGATGGCCCCTACAGAGAAGGCCTGTGAGTGTCCACTGACGCTGCAGTTTAGAGTTTGGGGTCAAAATATGATGCATTTGCATTAAACCTAAGTTAGTTTCAAGTTGTCTCGCTAAGGCATTCTTCCTTCTTACTGGTTGTTCTTAAGTGTTAAGAGCTTTCTTATGTTTTGTTTCACTTTGGATTTCAGCATCTCGTTTTGCTTTGCATTGGACAGAGGATCACTAAACAGCCCTAGCTGGCCTAGATCTCATGAGAACGGACTGGCCACAAGCTTGAGTGATGCCTCTGTGTCTGCTTGCTAAATTCTGGGATTACAACCATGTGCTAACCATGTCCCGTTATAGAAAGTACAAATGAGTCAAAACCAGAAAATAGAAAGTAGAGGCTGGGGAGATGGCTCAATGGGGAAACACACTGTAAGCCCAAGGCTCTCAGTCTGAATCCCCAGCTCTCACATTTAAGAAAGAAAGAAAGAAAGAAAGAAAGAAAGAAAGAAAGAAAGAAAGAAAGAAAGAAAGAAAGAAAGAAA